>JASPKZ010008004.1:0-451664 GCA_030220185.1 Diploptera punctata
TTGTATTTAACATTTATTGTTAACACAATGAGGTTATGTATTAATTATTTTTAAATAATAATATAAGTACCTTGTTTTAATCCATCTTCCTGAATTTGAATTGATTTTTATTCAAGAAATGAAATCATGAAGACCTTTCAAAACATGTTTCATCTTCAAGCAGAAAACGAAATGTGTTTTGAAAGGCATTTGGTACCAAATTACGTGCCGAAGATGAAAACATAAGTTCTGAAAAGCTTTATGATTTTAAAATTTAATGAAGTTTTTGGAATAAAAATAAATTTTCATTGAGGAAGACATAAAAAAGTACTTATTATTTTATCACAATTAATACAAAATCATAATTTCTGCTAAGATTTTAAATAAATCCATGTCACTGAAAAGTAAAAAAAAAAAATTGCATGTTGGACATAAAATGACATCCAAAATTTGCTTATAATGTAATAATTTTACATTGTTGAATTAATATTTCAACTTGAAGCCTCGTATTATAAACTACGCTATTACTTATGATATAATTATTATTTGTAGAAATTGTGTAGAAAGAAGTTAAAGTTAAGTTAGATAAAGCCATAGTTTACATCACATTCCATCTAGCTCATGTACACATCTGACTGCCTTCGTGGTCATATAAATGTCGTTGCTTTAACATTGCTGCTTTAGTGCTGCTCTTCCGATTAAGTTCCAGTTGTAATGTAAAAAAAAACAAGATGTAACTGTGTTTTCATTGGTCGAATAACTATTTTATCTTTGAGCATGTAAGAAAATATAGTTGAAATAAAGAAAATAAAAGTATTATCTAGCACATGTATATATAATTTATATAGGAAAATTTTAAAATTGTAATTAATCATATGAACATTGTTATATTGTTACGCATGCAGAATACGTTGGAATTTCAGTTGTTTAAAATGGCCGGTTCTATATAATAAAATTATTTACAAACAGTTCAGTGAAAATTGTGCTACATTAGTTCTTTGAGGTTGTGATAACAGAATTTACAGGTGAGTCAGCATAGGGCATATATTTTGCTCGTAATGAAATTTTAAATAAGATTTGTTGACATCATGGAAAAGGCATAAAGAACGGATTAGGTAAGCACATAGACCAATATACTATCTGCTCTTAAAGTGATCCTCGTCAAAACAAAACCATGTGACCTGCTCGCTTTTCATTGGTTATTGACACCGACATACAATGTAGAAGCAATAAATATACGGAAAAGTAGTTACCTCCATTAAATTAAAAATACATCGTCTGAAAATACTTGTTATTCTTCTTAAATGACAATAATAATATTCAAAACACAGAAAATATTCTAAAATATATCTAGTCAATAATGACAACTTAAAATAGTTCAGTACATATGGATGATGTATTTGAGTCGTGCTTTAGTCAACAACATGGCTGAAAGTGTTGAGTCTTCTGTTGCCATCTAAAATTGTAAAACAAAGTCTGGCAAACCTTCGACTACTGGGTAAAAAAAACTTATTTTAAATGTATTTCACAACTTTAGTGAAAAGTATCTAGAACTTCGAGGAAAAGTTATAGTGAATTTAACATGTGATGTTACCGGTGTGTCATGTGTAAGTATAATAGTGCTCGGAAAGAAGAAAACACGTAGTAAGGTTGTAACTCCCAGTAAAAAAAGGAAGTGTAGTCATAATAAATAAAGAAGAAATGTAAGTTCCTAATTATTGGTACAATTTTATCTTATTTCCTATAATATACAATGATGCCTAAAAACAATGTTTCTATTGATGACAGTTCCGTTCACATTTAAGTCATGGCAGGTGAAGTGGCAGCATGGTTATCACAATAGATAATGGCGGTGAAGTAATATCCTATGCAAGTTTGTTTACATTACAACTGGAACTTAGCACAGAACTCATGTCGTTAACAATTTGATTTTAGAACAATCAGAATAGGTTTATTAATTTATTATTGTACAGATGTTTTTTATATATATTGTATACTGTATTGCATAAAATGTGTGAGAGAAGTGTAGAGTAAGTCAAATGTATGTTTGTGGAAGAGCTCATAATGCATTTTCTTAATTTGAAATGAATAAATATAATTTAACACATTTCTTTACATTTCATTCTCCATCATTTCCCATTCCATTTTCCCTGTAATATAAATGCATATGTATAAATATATATATATGTGTATATATATATATATGTGTATATATATATATATGTATATATATATATATATATAATGTGTATATATATATATATATATATATATGTGTATAAATATATATATATGTATAATAAAAATAATAAAAAAAAGTGGCTGGTTACATGTAATTTCATAATTCGACGTTTGGGGGCGCTGTTGTACAATGTAATTTCAAATTTGGCGCTGTTTTTCATCTACCTGCTTCATAGTTTCTGACACCAGATGGCGTTTTTCATTGACCTGTTTCGTAATTTCTGACACCAGAGGTGCTGTAGTAGTATAGTTCTTCTTCTTCTTTTTCCGTTTAGTACCAGTACATGATATTAGATGTCACTAGGCTACTTCTACACTAGCGCCGCTTGTGGCACATACGCAAAACTCACTCACCGTGGCATCCCGTTATAATAATAATCCCTGCCCACAACACATCATATAACAGAGTAAAGCGGTGCCAAAAACGTAAAAGAATGAAGGCATCCTAGCAGATCAACGACAGCATCATTATATCTGCAGCTGTGGTGGCCGAGCTTATGCACCAGTGGATGATGTAATGATTATGACATACATATAATATGCTCAAAGAAAATATTACCCATTATGTACATGTATTCGCATAAAAAACATGGCAGCCACACCCTAATTTTTTATATCTAAATTTGACAAGAAATGAATGAAACAAAATAGAATTTGGAATATACAGAAAGAAGACACACGTAGGTAACTCTATTAAGTCCACTGTATACAACCATTTTCCTCACTAAGAGGCCGGGTTCAATAGTTTGACACACAGATTAGTAAATATACATATGAGCAGAGAAAATTATAAAAAAAAAACATAATTTATGTAGCAATAGAACACGGTTCTGAAGAAAATGTGATACACAAGAAAATAAATAAGTTTAAAAGGTAGAAATTAATTAATGAAATTACACCTATATAAGAAACAGAAGTGACATAAAATTCAAGAATTTCACTTACCACCCAATGAAGCACCACAAGTTTAAAAAAAATAAAATGTTTAATATAAGATTGGACCGAAGAATTATTAAATGCAGAGTTTGTGACAAAATTTATATAGGTAAAACAAAAAGAAATTTGAAAACCAGGGTGAAAGAACATCTTAGAAATGTCAGAAATGTGAAGTGGAAAAGTCAGCTGTAGCTGCTCATGCTTGGTCTGGAAAACATCTAATTGATATAAAAGCCAGTCTAATTAAACAAATAAAAAATCCACAAGAGCTCACGGTTTGGGAAAAAATTCACATTAAAAAAAAAACAAGAAAGAAAAACTTATGACTTTTGAAATTCCCGGGGAATTTGATTTGATTTGGAGGCTCATCAGTCCACCAACAGATGGAGTATAAAGCAGTTTTCTCCTGAATGGCATTGCATCGGTCGAGATATTACTGAAGATGAAATTGCCTAGGTTTTGAAACCAGTTTAATTAGAAGACTGGATATGAGGTGAGGTATAATGAATTTTAATTTAAATCTTAAAATTGACCCAATGTTGAGTTTGCCCTTCTTATCAACAACACCTCATATAATTAAAACATTTTGTCTGTTCATTCTTATATCTTATAGTTGTTTTTGTCGAATATGTGTTTCAGAGCTCCTCAGCCCCATCGTAAGAGACTACAGACTGATTTTAAATTTTAAAATAACACCTCATATTTTTAAACAATATTTATTACTCTTGACATCATTTCAACTTATTAAAATCAATTAGTGTATGTATATAAATAATTTATTTTTTTAATATTATTATTGACAACAAATTATTATTTTGTTCATTAGAGATTTTTGCAGCAAAGAAACAGATTATGTTACGAATCGGAGCTTAACTACGCCATAACGTAGCGTAAAAAAAGGTATCTATATTTTAAGTGACCTTTGACCCGTGCGGTTGGCCTTGGTTTCGACGGGAAACATCACCACAGAAAGACATTAAACCATACAACAAGATTATTTATTTTAAATAAAACAAAACATAAAGAAAATATATTAAAACAAAACAGATAAAACAAGTTATTAAAGGGAGCTAAAAAAATCGCCATGTTGAATCGCGTTGAATAGATTGAATCCTGGATAATACTCAGAGAGAGTTCCACTAAATCAACTGTAGATTACTAATCTAGACCCTTTGGTCTTCTCATTGACAAAACTTATTTTTAATAATCAGACAGTTTATTGTAAAGTTTAAAACTAAAAATGACCATTTTAAAACATGATCCTTGTAGATTGATAATATTATAAAAATGCATTTTACCCATGAAGAGGCTCCACTCGTCCCCGGGGGGACCTGAAGCGAATGCTTCGGTCCCCAAATTCCAGTCTGATTTTCCCCCAAAATTTTAGAGTTTATATACTATAGTTTTTTTCCTTTCTCTACTTTCAAGATTCGTGGAAACTCTATTTTCATTACCCAACCTTTAGCAATATTTCTGGTTCTGTCAGGGCCAAATTGTATAAGATGTTTTTCTACATATATAATGTGTGTCAAACGGCATAAATGTTTACTGGGTTATATAAGCTTTCGTAAGTGTGTCCCCTTAGTTTGAAGCTTGTGTTAGTCAAAAGCAAAATTGTTTATTTGGTTATATAGGTTTTCGTAAGTGTGTCCTCATAGTTTGAAAAACATGTTGATATGAAATCACTTTTGGTCCAAGATATTCTATTTTATTATAATGTTTCCCTCGTTTTTTATTAAAAACCCCTTGTATAAACTTTCAGTGTGACTCCAATCAGCATTATAAAGGTGATTATTTATTTCCTATTTTCTGGTATAATAAAAAAAGTATATATCGTATATCTTTTATAGGTTTTTATCATATTTTATTATCATTGCGGTTAGGCCCTGCCGTGATCACAACATATTCCCCCCTCAGACGTGAGATTAGGTTTGAAAAACCGAATATCATTTCTCGTTAGAGGATATCTCTCGCCTCCCGAGGGTTTTGTCCCGACGATTACCTTACTGACTCAGCTTTAGTGGGTAGCGTTATGTGGATCCGACGTCATCAAAATGGCGATTTTATCTATAACCTTGAAATATTTTATTCTCATTCCAAGAGGTTAGATCGTCTTTTAAATTGATAGTTGCACCGGATAACCTTAATTGCGTCGAAATATCAGTAAGACCTGGTTACTTAGTGAGAACATTTTACTTCTTATTAAAACTAAATAAGTATACCCTCCAGGGCCATCTTTCCAAAGAGAATGTCCAATATTGACTTATGAACTACCACACACAATATATAAAACATTAATTTTTCACTTCTAAAATATGTATATTTATCTCCGTCCTTGAGCTTGTAACTGTTCCGAAGGTTTCTTTAAAAAATCACACTTTATTGTTATTCTTCTTTCTAATATCTCTTTACTTCGTTTGTAATTCTTCCTCTTGTTCGTCACTGATAAAGAAAATAAATCACTCACCATTATTTTTCATTCGTTTTCAATCCGTGTTTACTTTATTTGTATGATATTTATTGCATCACTCATTCTTTACTGTCGACTTGCTGCAACCTGCTGATGGAGTTGCTGATGGTCTTCCTAGGGTTCATATCCGCTTTGATGTGCTGTACTGATGCTCAGGGTCGTGGATTGTGTCCAGCCGTCGTTGTTCCAGGTAGGCTTTAGTATTTTGCTTTTTGCCTAGGTTAAGAAGCAACACCCAGTTCGGTCCAAGGAGAGCTCTTTGGAGAGTTAGATGGGAATCATTCTTGAAGTGGGGTTTAGTGCAGCTTGATTCATCCGATAGGTGTGAATTGCGATATGTTGGAAGTTAGGTTAGGGTTGACGTTGGAGATAGTGTTTTATAGTTTCCTGGGTGTGTTCTTTGCTGCTTGTGAGGCGGTTGCCTCAGGCTGTTTGCGAATCTGGACACTCACCCATATTATGCTTCCATCACGAGATGTACGTGGTGGTCCTGGCAGCTCTTATGTTGTCGTTCTCGTCACCAGATGTACAGGGTGTGCAGTGAGCCTGGGCAGCGTAATCTTGCTCCCATCATGAGGTGTGTGATGTGTGCCGCAGGCGCAGGTCCAGGCGAGAAGCTGGTAGCTGGTACTTCTGAAACTCTTATGTATCTGATAAGACTGGGAGGATTACTTCAAACATCGATTCCGGGCTGGTGGTTATATGCCTAGATTTGGGTTTGCATAATCTAATATTATCAATGGATCAATTTTTGTCAAAAATGGCCAGATTCCTGAGCGTCAGTGTCTTATTATATAGTACTCGCTAAAATGCTTTACGGAAAATATGCTAGCTATTTTGCTACTGACTGGACTTATACAGTATCATTCTGAACCCTGCCTTCTAGAAGTCCTGGCTTTAGGCCTATTTCTGTTATACTATATTCTATTCTTTATTATTTAGTTTTTTCCACGTGCACCTATCTGTCTCATATATATCTTATTAGCTAACCTCATGTTGGAAGAAAAAAAGGAAATGCTCTTACGTCCCTGGCAGTATGATTCTCATGGATCATCCATGCCCTTATTGCAATTCAGGTTTCACTGGATTCAAAAAACTCAGTTTAGTTATCTTACCGTATCATTACCGTTTGTTTTGAAAAAAAAATCCATTGCTTGGATAATATTACAATTTTGCTTCTCCTATAAAGTCATGAGTTCGATCGAGTGCGCTCATCTACACATAAACCGAAGGGCTTTAAGATGTAAATACTACTTGGTACAAGTATACCTTAATATCATGTAACCTGAATTCCGGATATCATTCCCTCGTGGGGTCCTGATTTTGAGAGCATTCCTTTCCTACTATAATTTTCTATCCTTGATGCTTCTTGCATCTTAATTTCCCTGATATTACCTTCCTAGTATCTAAACTATCTGACAAATTTCCCTTGCTACAGCCTACAATAGTTAATTTTACAAAAAAAAATATTTCATTCCTAACAATGGTGTTGTTACCTTAAGTCCTTCCTAATTCATTTGGCAATACCTCATAACTGTTCTCTTGGATTTCTTTAAACAACCTTTTACATTACTTCTTGTTACGCGTAGACTTATTCCCTGTCTTGTGTCCCTATCTTACCTATGGGTTTAACCTCTCCTTTTTGTTATCTCCTACTCATTTACTTCCTCTTAAATTCCGTTTATGTTTTTGGGTCAGTTCCTAGCTTAATTCTAGGCTGCGTATGTTACTTTAACTTATCTATACCACCTTATGTGTTTAACCTCTCGTTTTATGCATTTTCCCTACCTAGGTCAATCTGTCTCTCTTGGCATTACTCGGCGATCGCACAATCGTGTGTATGTGTGTTTCCTTTACTATTGCTATTGTCCATCTAGTGCACTAGATGTTCCTTGCTAGTATCCGTTGTTTCTTCGTTTTTGACCATATTCTACCTGTGCATACGTCTTTCTCTTCGCGGTTTCGCTTTCCGCTTTGCTCTCTCCACCGGTGGGTTAGTCTTGGCATCTTTATCTACTAGGGAGGCCCCGGACATCTCGAGCTGAGGCCTAGAAGACACGGCATGGGACCTAACGTCCCTTAACTTGGTGGCCCGAATTCCTCCGAGCTACGGCCTCAAGGAAAGGGATAGGCCCTTTCCATCCGTGTCGACGGTGTCCCGATTTATGCCCGCCTCATCATTTGTGCTTCCTATAGCCCTCGCTATATCGAGTGAGCCAGCGAAGTTGTCGCACCTTGAATGCGAGTAATGGGCTCGCTTTTGGTCTTGGTGTCCGGGATTCCTCCAAGCTGCGGCCTCAAGAGGGTGGGCGAGATGATCCCATCCTCGCCGACAAAGGCACGAGTCCTTCATGACCCCCTCCAATTCTGTCGCTCCAGAATTTTCCATCTCAATGTCAAACTTAGGGAGAGCCTGTTGGCTCATGGACGTCGGCCACATCAGAAAAGTGGATTTTATCCTAATCTCTTTGATGGTGTTCCCCTATTGCCCAAATCGCTTCCTAAACCCGGGTATCACTGATGTTCCTGTGGGTTTCTCTGCCCTTCATTGCTTCTGTGTTTCCTGTGGGGCTTTCTGCCCGTCTTTGCTTCTGTGTTTCCTGTGGGTCTCTCTGTCCGTCATTTCTTTGTGTTTTCGTTCGTTTCCCGTTTCTCGGATGCCTATCTCTCTCTAAACGATGTTGTTCCGCATGGTCTCTAACGTCACCTAGCCAAGATTGACCTAAGTTGCAGCCTATCCTCTTATTTTATCCTTGTATGCCTAAATAAGCGATCTAGTTTTCATCTATTATATTAATATTCCAAATTCCATATGTGTGTGTGTGTCTACTTCTCGACTGTCACTAGCCCTTACTGACATGGAGCGATGCGTGCAGGTTAAGAGAACCTAGGCGCATTTAGATTCTCCAAATCCTTTCCCAAGCTCGTCCATTCCAGCAAAAACCACTGCCTGTTGTGTATTATTTGTTGTGTAATACTCAGTAATATTATTTTTTGTGTAACCCCTGGGTTCCCGTTTTTTAATTTCTACCCTCTACTAGATCGGATAATACACCCTACTGATTGTCAAGTATCCTAAATTTCACTTTTAAATTTCAAGGGAATAAGTCTAACTTTCTGATCATTTCTGCATGCATCTTGTTTCCAAAACAATAATCTGTATTTCTCATTAGTTCAGTTCCCCTTTGATTGCGCTAAGTCTCCATTGCCCTCTTTCGTTTGAGGTCTCTCTTATTTGTTCTAAGTTCTCATCCCCTTTTCCATTCTCTCTTTTACTAAAATGCCCTTACACCTTTTATCTGCTAATACACGCCATTTTTGTTATTTAGCTAATTATTTATCCGAGTGAACAACTGCCCAGCGTTGGATCAATCACTACAGTCCTTACGGCCAAAAAAAAATTAATATACAGACAATCGTATTTTATTGTTTATTTTTTATCATTTCACTCACCTCATACTTCATAAGTATGAGGTGAGTGAAATGATAAAAAATAAACAATATTAAAGAACCTCATAGTGTTATTTCCTATCTACATAACTTAATCGTATTTTAATTACATGTAAAAGTGTTTATTTGAATTGCATGTAAATGTGTTTACTTGATGACTCACCAAGTGAGTCTTACCTAAATGGAGATCAAAACTTTCACTTCCCGAAATAAACACATTCCAGCCAGCGTTATGGCTGACTTTTACTGTTACCTGACAATCTAACTACAGTGCATTACAACTGACATATAGTTTTTCTACATGTTGAGTGCAAGAGTAACTTCTTGTAAAGTGTTTAGGTCCCCAAAAAAATTAAATAGTCTTTTCCTTGATGAAATCAAGATGGCGGGCTAGCAATCCTCCCCGATGGTAAGTCCACCTCTGTTTTTCATTTTTTTTCAACTACTACTATTTCCTGTATGGTCCTTATATACCTGGGATGAGTCCTACTATCACTCTTGCCCTATCATTATGCTCGTTATTATTATTATTATTATTATTATTATTATTATTATTAATAATAATATTATTATTGTATTATTATTATCATTATTATTATTGCTGTCAGTCATTTATCCAAGTTTCATCGTGTTTATTATTATTATTATTATTATTATTATTATTATTACTATTATTATTGTTAGTAGTATCTGTACTATTTTTATTATGAGTTTTACCCGAACTCCATAGTGTTGATTATTATTATTATTATTATTATTATTATTATTATTATTATTATTACTGTTCTTCTCATTATTGTGGTCACTTGCTGGTATTTCCACCTTAATTATTATTATTATTATTATTGAACGTTTTTGTTTTAATTCTCTCTATTATTATTATTATTATTATTATTATTATTATTATTATTATTATTATCAGTATTACTGGAACTGTTGTTTTCATTAAGTAGTATCATTCCTTGTAGTCTCCTATTTCCTTTAATTTGGTAATATTATCTCACTAGCAGTAATTGGTTTTGATCTGTGTTATTATTACAGGTTTATTTATTAAGTTTTTTGGAAGTAATTTTCCCTTTAACGTGTATCTCATGTAGGGATAATATCCTTTAGGCCTATCCAATTAGTTATCCTTGAGCGCATTAGTTTTTATCCCTAACTCTCGATCTTTTTCATTTCAACTGCAAAAATGTTCTAACACATTATAGGTGCTCGCCTACCATATAACATATTAGGTTACAATTCCAGAAAAAAATCCGTACCATTTCTCGGTTATTCGCCTCATGTCCTGTCTTGTCATGGAGCCACTGTAGTTTGTTGAAATCTCAAAGTGTTTTAAAATAATTTAGTTATCATTACCAGTTATCCTAAATATTTCTGATATAATTTTATTATTAAATTATTCGTAGTTTTATCCGTGTTTATTATTAGAGTTGTTTTTATTATTTTATTAAATTTCCTTAACCCTTTTTTCCCACTAATCTTCGGAATTACTTATTACTTGCCAGCCTTCATGTGGTTCTCTGAACCATACGTGGGCTAAGATTAAATGTCTAACTTAATGGTATTTGCGGCAAGGTCGGGTATATGCCTGACACTAATTATTTTAAGTTCTACAGAATAGCAGTGCGCATGCGCGAGTTGCGGGAGTTGCTGTAATGGTTAATATTAGCCTCCGGTAGATGGCTCTGCAGTCACCGCTACCAACTTTGTGAATGGATTCCCGATTGCACAAAAAAAATGGACGTAAACCAACTTCCCATTTCCTAACCTAACAAAACGATTTAAATGCGTACTATTTGATAAACTATAAACTAATTGTACGTACACTAACACTAAATATGGTTTGAAATTATTTTGAAATGATGGAATCGTTGAAACAACATGGGAAAGCAGCCAGAAAGTAATGTATCCACGATCATGTTTTACGTAAATATTGTAAAGAAAGCTTGAAGATCGTTGCAAAATATTTAAACAGTACAAAACGTGTTTACAAGTGTTTAGTGCATAAGAGTGTAAGTGTAGAATTGTGACCGGCATATAACCTATCTCACCCGTATTAGCTTCTATCGTGTTGGTTAGAGTTAAATTTAATTAGTAAATTAGTAATTCCATAATGGATCTACCCTTGTGCTTATCAATATCTGTGCTTTTGTTTCTCTAGTCTGAAAACTGTTAATCAATGCTTCGTTAAATCTTAGTGTTTTGATTCTCTGAGCAACTTAAAAATTACCTCTTAGCACACTCGTAATCTCTAACGCGACCGTATATATATATATATATATATATATATATATATATATATATATATATATATATATATATATATATATATATATACGGTCGCGTTAAATTTTTTTTGCAAAACTAATTCGAGGAGTAGCGTGTAATGGAACGTATAATCCCTTGGGCTTATTTCTCGTAATGATGCTTTACATAAATGATTCATTCTCCAAATATTTCATTAATGTTACGTTTTCTTGATAGAGGATAAAGTATGTCATTAGTTCATGACCAATATCCAACAGAGTGAAAGTCATCCTAATGAAAGTTAAATTATTAACAATAAACCATGAGATATTGCCTTAATTAACACAAAAATATTAAATAATTCCATTACTACAATAAACATAAAATAAACTTCCTGTAACTCAAACAAATACTAAAGCTCTGTCAATAAAAGTGAACATATAACATTAAAAAATGAAACATCGACAACACAAAAAAAATACACGACAGTGAAAAAAAAATCCTAAAGCCAGTCATCTACTTATTAATACCATATAGTTGAATTCCTGATCTCTCTCCTGTTTACAAAAAAACAAGGACATAGATTATTCATTTTATGGTTAGTACCAATTGTGATGTTTTATCTTCCCGATCTCTCTCATGTAAAAAAAAACAATATTAATTTGTGATTGCTGTATTTGTGTGAATTGAAAGTTAATTTTTTGAGTCTAGGGTTCGTTTCCTTATCCGTGAGTACAATAGAATATTATATTAACGAATTCCAGCCGTCTACCAACAGTTTGTTACGAATCGGAGCTTAACTCCGCCATAACATAGCGTAAAAAAGGTCTCTATGGTATGAAGAAGTAATTTGGTCAGTTCTTCATTATTTTCCACGTTGTGGGCGCAATTTTGAAGAAGTAATTCTTTTCCCATGTTATGACGATGTTTTGAAGCAGCTAACTCTCTTCATTGTCCGATGTTGTAGTAACATTTTGAAGGATTAGTGTCCAAAAATAATAAATAAGAATTACTGGTTCAGGTTGGGTTTGATTTTCGGTAGAGCTGGATTCTCTTCTCAAGGTCGAAGTTGGTACACAAGATAGGAAAACACTTTAAAATCACTAATAACTGATTCTTGTAGAAATAGTTGTAAATTTATTTACTATTTAATTTCCCAGCAGATCAAGTAATATATGTGGTATTATTCTTGACTATCAATTAAAATTCAATTATTTTCTTTTCTTGAATCTAATATCACATTTTATCAGGAGAGCTGTTATAGCTTCTATCCTTGTTGAAAGTTATATGCAGACTGACTAGTGTAATTCTGTTATAATTTTAAAAAGAACATTATTACATCACATGATTTTATATTTAAATTCTATTGGTTAATGATCCATTAAATACCAGGTTTAAATTTGATTTGTTAAATCGAAAAGTTAATTGTTTTTAACATCCAATCAGAATTTAGTATACTTTTATTTTAAAATATTAAGTTAAGCAGGTGTTCTTATTATAATTATAACAGAAAGCTTTATATTTCAGACAACAATGACTTAAGACACAATTTTAAAAGCATTATTTAGAAAGACTGTATAATAAATTCTATCTTCAAGCCACAGTTAGTCCAAAAGCATTCAAGACTGAAAGTGTATAAAACACTGGCTCTTCCAACTCTTTTGTATGGTAGCGAAGTATGGACGTTGAAACAGAAGGATATACAGATACTTAGATCTGCTGAAATGAGATATCTTCGGAGGACTGCAGGATACACACTACTAGACCACAAAAAAAATGAAGACATCTTAGAAGAATTACACATGGAATCTCTAGAAAACAAAATTTCTGATTATAAGTCAAGATGAATGCAACATGTTCATCGAATGGAAGATCACAGAATACCCAAACAAATGTTAAGATATCAACCTGCAGGAAGAAGAAGACCAGGACGTCCACTCAAAAGACTTCTGGATGGTGTTTCTCTTGAGGCCGAAACAGGTCAACAAATGGCCTAAATTCGTGAATGTACTATGATGATGATAGAAAGACTGTTATATAATACAATTTCTTTAATTGTTACTGAGCCATTTTTATTCAACAATAAACAACAATTAATTATTTAGATGTTTTTCTTTATTTAAGTTATATTTAAATGTTAAAAGAATTTTAAAATGTAAAATTATTAACTTAAACTTTCATATTTATTATGATATTAAAATCCTGCTATAGGTATCTATATTTTAAGTGACGTTTGGCCCGAGCTGTTAGCCTTGGTTTCGACAGGAAACATCACCACAGAAACACATTAAACCATACAACAACATTATTTATTTTAAATAAAACAAAACACAAAGAAAATATATTAAAACAAAACAGATAAAACAAGTTATTAAAGGGAGCTAAAAAAATCGCCATGTTGAATCGCGCCGAATAGATTGAAATCTGGATAATACTCAGAGAGAGTTCCACTAAATCAACTGTAGATTATTAATTTTTAATTATTAATTTGTTCGACCCTTTGGTCTTCTCATTGATAAAACATATTTTTAATAATCAGACAGTTTATTGTAAAGTTTAAAACTAAAAATGACCATTTTAAAACATGATCCTTGTAGATCGATAATATTATAAAAATGCAATTTACCCATGAAGAGGCTCCACTCGTCCCCGGGGGACCTGAAACAAATGCTTTTGTCCCCCAACTCCAGTCTGATTTTTCCCCAAAAATTTAGAGTTTATATACTATAGTTTTTTCCTTTCTCTACTTTCATGATTCGTGGAAACCCTATTTTCATTACCCAACCTTTAGCAATATTTCTGGTTCTGTCAGGGCCAAATTGTATAAGATGTTTTTCTACTTATATAATGTGTTAGTCAAACGGCACAAATGTTTACTGGGTTATATAAGCTTTCGTTAGTGTGTCCTCATAGTTTGAAGCTTGTGTTAGTCAAAAGCAAAATTGTTTACGTAAGTGTGTCCTCATAGTTTGAAAAACATGTTGATATGAAATCACTTTTGGTCCAAGATATTCTATTTTATTATAATTTTTTCCCTCGTTTTTTATTTAAAGACCCCTTGTATGAACTTTGAATGTGACTCCAATCAGCATTATAAAGGTGATTATTTATTTCCTATCTTCTAGTATAATAAACAAGTATATATCGTATATGTTTTATAGATTTTTTATCATATTTTATTATCATTGCGGTTAGGGCCTGCCGTGATCGCAACATATTACAAAAATTATTGTATGAAAATTATAAATTGGTGGCATAGTTCAGATGTTATTCGTTTTATTTTTTTTTTTTTTTGCATAGTATTGGTTAAAATATATATGGCATAGAAAGAGTGATACAATTTTATAATCAATATACTTATAAGCTTATATTATTTTTAATGTGATCATCTTATCTTAATATTAATGTTGATTTATTCTTGGACATGTTTCAAAACAATTGTCGTCCAGACAAGCTGACGATAAAACAGAATTGTTTTGAAACATGTCCAAGAACAAATCAACATTAATATTGAGATAAGATGATCAGACTAAAAATAATATAGTTGAAATAACCTCAAAATATCCTAAAATTATATATTATTTATAAGCTATCATTTTACAGCTGTTCTGAACTCAAAAATGTAGTTACTGTGTCATTGCAAGAGATAGCACATAAAGTGAATAATGCATCCCAGATGAGACATATAAGAAGCAACAGTGCCAGACATCACAAAATTTCCAGGTAAAGTGACATACAATCAAACAAGTGGTAATTCATTACTTTTAAACTTACAAAAGTGCACAATGTAGTTCAAACAACAAAATGTTCAATTACAAATTGGATGTTGTGGTTTTGATCATCTGAACATTTACTTGTCGTTATGTGGCTACTACATGGAATCTCCTCGGGAACTTGACCTGTGTGGAGGAATTGAGGAATCCTTTTAAAAAAATTGTATAGCCATCCAAGGCAGATTTTATTGTTTTGGGGCTACACACATCCATAATGAATGAATGAGTTACTTCTTATTTTACCTCATATTTATTTTTTTAAACATTATGAGTCATAATATCAGTTGAAAATGAGATGGATGTCCTCTTGAAAACTGCAGTTCCGTGTTTAAAAAAAACATGAAATATGAGGTATGATAAGAAGTGACTCATTCATTCATTGAATTAAGAACCTCATAATGTTATTTCCCATATTTAAATATGAGTAAGTGCATAATCTAATATATACCCCAATTAACACTAATTGGTATCATCTTTCCCATTTAACACTTATTCAATTTTCAGATCTTTTTAAATATTTGAGTACACCATTGCTAAATACTCAATGTCAGAAAACAACCAAGGGACTCTGTTTATATAACACGTAATACTAACTTAGCAGAAGGGGAGTGAGGATGAGTTCTTCATGCCTTAAAATGAGGTTCACTCGCTAAGGTATAATAACTCTTAAAAAAGGGTCCCTGTTCCTCCACTTTAAAAGAGGGGTTTGGGTATTATCACATTAGGGTAATAACGTCATCCTGTGAAAAGAAACCTTGTTGAGACTCTTAAAAGCTAAGGACATACTAAAGAGGTTAAAGAGCTAATAAATAAAAAAGTAGAAAGTCAGAATATACGACTAGTCACCTTACCACCTGTAGTCCACATATTTTGAAGGCATTTTTTATACATATGACTCTAATTGGAATTAAAACTACAGCATCTCGTTATTTATAAAATAATATAGATAATACTATTAATTATTAAATTAAATGAGATTAATTACTGCATAAAATAAAGTAGACTAAGGGCCGCATGCAAATACATTAGTCTTTGGTGAGCTGAGTTTTCCATGAGCACGTGCAAAGTTCGAATTAGCGAGTCGCTGACTGGTCATTCATGAAAGTAGTTTTTTCGTAATATTGGCAAGAAATTACCTAGAATACCTCAGCGATAAAACCACTTCCGTTATTTTCGTCTGCTAGAGGAACGCATTTACGCTTGCGTCCCACAAATAAAACCGTATACGACGTCTGCGTTGCGCGATATTACGCCGAATCTCCTGTTCTTCCAGTTGAATTCTTTAGTAGACTCTATCAAATTCCTCTTCTCCGCATATACCGAAAACACGATCGAAGTCTTCAAGGTCCGACATCTTGGATAAAGCAGCAAGATAGGCAGCAAGGTTTCAAAGTACATCGGTTCCCATCGGGTTGCTCACGATTCGTTCTCTGCAAAATCACCTCACCAGGTAGCTTAGGAATTTAGACAATTATTATCGCATGAACAGATTTTTGAGTACGCAAAAACGTCTTTGTATGCAACTTTCTCAGCAGAGAACGACTGTTACGGTCTAATGCGTTCATAGATACGAACCTTTAGGGCCACATGCATATACATTAGTCTCTACTCAAATTACTTCCAATCACTGGTGAGCTGACTCACCGTGAGCAAGTGCAAAGGTCGAATTAGCTACCCACTAACTGGTCATGCATGAGAGTCGTCGTTTTCGTAATATTGGCAAGAAATTATCCAGAATTCTCAGCGATAAAACCACTTCCGTTATTTTCGTCTACTATAGAGGAATGTATTTACGCTTGCGTCCCGCAAATAATACCGTATACAACGACGTCTGCGTTGCGCAATAAACGCCGATTCTCCTGTTCTTCCAGTTGAATTCTTTGGTAGACTCTATCAAATTCCTCTTCTCCGCGTATACCGAAAACATGATCGAAGTCTTCAAGGTCCGACATCTTGGATAAAGCAGCAAGGTTTCAAACTACATCGGTTACCATTGGCTCCCTTCGGGATTCTCGCGATAAGTTTCTATCTTAAGTTACCTCGTCAGGTAGCTTACGAATTTCAACAATTATTATCGCATGAATAGATTTCTGAGTAAGCAAAATCGTATTAGGATAAAACTTTCTCAGCAGAGAACTCCTTTTACGGTCTAATGCGTTCAAAGATTCGACCCTAAATGTTTTACATATCTCAAATCTTACTAGTTAATTAAAATTTCTAATTGGACACACCTTTATCCTTCCGTCGGGCGCAATATTCTGACCTTCGAGTTCAGGCGCAACGAGCCTGATCAGCACTCTCTTAAACAAAATTTATTTAACACACTGTTTGCCAATCTGAACAACGGGAATTCGAAGAAATATTTTTAGGGATGACCAAAGAATTAAATATTCAAAATTTTCTGTTATAAAACTTTTTATTGGACATAATATTGATTAAACAAATTTTAAGAAAATTTGTGACAAGCCTCCAAACAACAATAGGGGAGAGTCAGATGGTAACGGACATCGGCTGGTATCGGACGGTCATAGTTTCTCAAAATGTAAACAGGTGGCACCACCTCCTTGGTGACTAAAAGATGGCTTTGTGTGTTAGAAGCATGTGTTTTGTTCACAGTCTGCAGAAAGCTTGTGTTTGCGAATAGTTAGTTTTTTTGTTTTTTATTTGTGTTTCAACTGGTATGGAGTTATATTTAACAAAGAACTACAGCTAAACGAGTAAGTAAGCATTGATTTTATATTCACTACTAGAATCAGTGTATATTAATCTAATCATCTATAGGTTTATACTATCTCTGTTTACAAAAGTTTTCTTTTTAATTAACATTTTTCAATACCACATCATTCGGGTGGTATCGGACGCACTTCTCTCGGGTGGTATCGGACAGCCCTGACTATTTTGTTATTGATACTGATGGGACTTCCTTTGTTTTAGGTAAATATGGGTAAAATCCGAGGCAACTGGGATGAATCCAACATGGTACTAGCTGTACAACATGTGAGGAGCAAGAAAAATTTCTATTAGAGAGGCCAGCCACTTGACAGAGCTGTGATGAAGCCCTTCAAAGATGCATATGATAATGCATGTGCTTCTTGGATGAGGTTTTATCCGAAATTGAAAAAAGGTCTCAAAGATATTGCAGGCCTTGTTAACTAAGCATTTATTAAGATCTGTTGCATGGATCTTGCCAAATCTGCTTTCGAGTGTACGGGGATATGTCCTTTCAATCCCAATATCTTCAATGATAAGGATTTTGACCCATCTGTAACCGAACCTCAGTCTTTAATTCAAGATCCCACACCTTCTCTTCCTCAAGCCACACTTGAACCTCCTGATGAAGTCCGTCCATCACTTTTTCTCCACTTCCTTGTCAAGCTGAATTCTCTGCATCATCCACTGTGCCAGAGATTCATTCACCCCTTACAGTCAAAGCAGAATCAATCAACGACAGGCCCTCTACATCAAAGACATTACTAGAGAAGATCTCACCCCTGCCTAGCAGAGCAAGAGAAAAATTAAATGTCAGAAAAATAAGTCGGCAACAGAGCGAAATTTTGACTTCAACTCCATTTAAGGAGCAACAGGAGGAAAAGCGAGCCTGCCTGTCTGATAAAGATGGCATAAAGAAGGGGAAATCCTTGAACAAAAAAAGGAAAATACTGCAAGAAAGACCTTAAAATTCGATAAAAATACTGAAGACGACGCAAAGACTGACTGCATAATTTGTGGAGAGAACTTCGATGAAGATTGGATTCAGTGCAGTGTTTGTAACGGCTGGGCCCATGAAAATTGTGCAAATCTTCAAGGGGAAGCTTTATTTTATAAGTGTGATACATGTAGATGTGTTAAATATAAGTAAATGTGTGTTGTAAATAGTTATACTGTAAGATTCTGTTCAAAATATTGACTGTCCGATACCACCCTCCAGTTTTCAGATATACAAATAAATAACAATTATTTAAATTTGATATAATGTTCATTGTATTTAAAAAAATTGCATAATGTTTAAAACGGGGGTTTAGAATGTGATCAAATATACATATTAATTACAATACAAAATTATTTTCTGATTCCCAGGAAACGTTAGGGCCAAATGATCTTATATGTCCAATACCATCTGACTCTCCCCTATATAAAAGTAAAAACAAGTTAAGTTCAATATGAGGTGAGTGATAAAAAATATTCTACCTTAATAAGTTAAGTTCAGTTCAATTATACTTGAAAATAGTTCACATTATCAACATTTTTATCAAAATTACTCAAGAATATAATATTATTCAGTCTAAATAAATAATGTTCTCAATTTTTTTTTAATCTGGTATCATCTTACCTCAATTTAATGTTCATTTGTTCTCGAACATGTTTCGATATATCTTCTATATCATCATCATCAGCTATTGGCCAGACTCTGGCCAAATAAATCAACAGTAAATTGAGGTAAGATGATACCAGATTAAAAAAAAACTTGATTAAAAGAACCTCAAAATATAACTTCCTAAAATAAAGCATTAAATAATTTTCTTTTTGCAAATATTTTCAAAATACACACCTTCAATAATGTAACAACTTCGGGCGCAATGAGCTTCTCTGAACAAAATATTTATAACCCGCTGTGGTAACGGTTGAGAGCAAACTGAGTGGGGTGGTTGTTTAGAGTGGGTAAAAAGAAACAGCTTCTCGGATGCCCAGTTGTCAATGCCGTCTGATGGCAGTGGAATGGGACAAAATTGACAACTGTGCCTCTGAGATCAGATGTGCCCGATGGAAGGTTAAGAATTATAAATTAAACATTTTAAACATGAATGAGCAGTGACATTTTAAATGACTATAGGTGGTCTTATGTTAATGGTTTTTAATATATTCAAATTAAAGGCACATCTTTTCTTATATAACTTTTTTTTCCACCTGGATAACTTTCTTGTCAAAGTCCTTGTTTTAGATGTCATATCTCCAATTCATATTTATATTGAACGTACATATTGATGAATTTTATTGGATGTAGTAGCCAAGAAGATGAAATATTGCCAGAATCAAGTCTAGGGATGGGTTCTGAAGGTCTAGTGAGGTTCTTGAAGGCAAAACTAAAAGGATTACAAAATGAGATTGCAAGCACTACACGCTGAGTATAAGAAACAGGGAAGTTTCCCATTATGAAAGATTTGTATAACATTATCAATTACACTTGCAGAAACTCAACTGACAATCTTGAAAAAAACTTTTATTTGTCCTAATGCCACTAGAGTGTTTGATGACATTTCTTCCATTATTAGGACTGTAGCCCACTTCCGAGGCTGGGCACCTGAAAGGCAGAGTTCGTTACCCTGATGATATTGAATGATATATGATAATTAAGCCCCAGGGTGTGGTTAAATTTGAACTTAACCTAAATTCCAGACCATCAGTGCATCACCCTTTAAGGACTAATTCCTATGGTCTGACCAGTAAACCTTCTCTCCTCTTTCTGTACTGTTTTGCCATAAACCCATATATTTTTCTGAAATCTTAATGTCCACAAGTAGACACTCTGTGAAATCCTATGGGCAGAGAGACAAGCGTTTAGAAGATATGAGGACCCACAACGCGTAAGTAAATGGTATAGGCCTATAGATGGAACATATTCCCGTAATGACTTCTCTGTTTCTTGTATGTCTCTGTGCATTGCTGTCAAGTACTAACATATTGTATGTCTTCTTCTTACATTGAAGATCGATCTTAAAGTCGTTGTGGCTGTCTTGGTCTCCCGATTTGGAACAAGCAATCGGTCTCCGAACATCCAGGAATCAGAGAATGATAAAACACATAACTACTCTCATGGAAAAAGATACGGAGATTGTGGAAGAGATCCAGACATTAGGATTTACTGGAGGCAATGGAGAAGAATGGGATGAGGGAAATGGACTTCAGACATGATGGTATCTATAAGGAACAGCAGTACTCGTTGCAATAGTCGCCTCCCTGTACTTTGAGTTCATCGGCATCCAAATATATGCCTTCGCCCAAAGGCAAACGCATGAGGGTCCTTCAGATATGACAGAAGAGGACTGGACTGCTTACAAGCAGCATGCTTTAGTATTAAGTTATGTAGATAGGAAATAACACTATGAGGTTCTTTAATATTGTTTATTTTTTATTATTTCACTCTATGAAGTATGAGGTGAGTGAAATAATAAAAAATAAACAATATGCTTTAGTATATTGGACCACAGATCCTAAGACAGGCGAATCTCGGACAAAATGTCTGTCACATGCATCAGTAATGAATCAGTTCAAGAAAATTAAGAACATGAACATTCTGTACAATTTGGAGAAAAAAAAAATTAATACTCCGTTGAACCAAAAAATCAATCAGGCTGTCCTGCAGAAATTCAAAGAGAAGGAAAAAGAAGAGTAATTATTCACGACCAGACATTGCGACTGTGTGATTCAAACTTAAGATAGTGATGGATTCACAAAATACAATTGATTTTAAAGCTTCTGCTTCCTGGGTATATCGCTTCAAGAAGTGGAATAACGTTGTTGACAGAGAAATAACCCACACAGATGGCAGGAATTTGGCAGGATAAGGAGTTTGTCACAGATGTGCAATGATTTTGTTGTGAAGATTCGCAACCTCATTATTGTAACTTGGAGGCTTTTGAAAGGGCTAAAAGAAATTTGAAACAGATATTTTTCGGAATGACATGGTAGCACGTCTGTTGTTTACTCACCTGCTTCTTGCCGAGCGGTACATTATGTGGAATCTTATTTAACAAGGGTAGTCATGTTCTTCATGGATAAATAAATCAATTCTTAACTATTTTATTATCTAACATAAATTATTACATATTTTAAGTAAAACTAATCCTGTTTATTTTTATTATTTCACTCACCTCATATGAGGTGAGTGAAATAATAAAAAATAAACAATATTAAGAACCTCATAGTGTTATTTCCTATCTACATAACTTAATAAAACTAATCCTATCTAACTAATTTAATATACATTTATAAATCCTACATTTTGACCTTCTTGGGTTTTAAGAGGGAAAGAGATTGTGTATGAATTTGTTCCCGATTTATATTCCAATATTACTTTAATAATTCCCATGATTTGATGTTACTTAAAATGAAAACTGTATTGATTATACTCTAAATTTTAGCATTATTCTGACAAGATACTTTGATAAATTTCCACAAAAAACCCTGAAATATATTAAGTAAAATAGTAGCTGGACACACCCGTGATGACTTCTCGAACAACAAGACAAGACTCATCTATTTTCGGATCTTTATATACTCAATACTAGTAAAATTCATACCAAATTCCATTGAGGTGAAGTTATATGATGAAAGTTAAAAATTAAATTGTACCTGTTGGTAGGTGCCGTCATCCTCAACTTTGTTAATATATTGTATATAAAATTAACTAGAGTGCTTTCAGAAATTACCTTCCATCTTCTGCAGGTTGAGTTTTTGCTACTTGTTGTTGTTGTTGTGCATGGTGATGTATACTCAGTTGCTGCTACAAACAGTTGGAGTATACATCACCATATACAACAACAACAAGTAGCGGAAACTCAACCTGCAGAAGATGGAAGGTAATTTCTGAAAGTGCTCCAGTTAATTTTATATACAATATATTAACAAAGTTGAGGACGACGGCACCTACCAACAGGTACAATTTAATTTTTAACTTTCATCATATAACTTCACCTCAACGGAATTTGGTATTAATTTTACTAGTATAGAGTATATAAGGATCCGAAAATAGATGAGTCTTGTCTTGTTGTTCGAGAAGTCATCACGGGTGTGTCCAGCTACTATTTTACTTACCAACAGGTACAATTTAATTTTAACTTTCATCTTATATACTCAACTAACTGTACTGACATTCCTACAGTCTAAATGCAGAGATTTTACAGTTAGCCTCTCAACCAGAGTATCTAAATTGTCCCTTGCTATAATTCTAAATTCTATCATTGCAATTAAATATGTCTAAAATACTTCCTATTTGCTTTATATTAGCTTGACCTGTATCTATCTATCTATCTATGTAACTGAATCTTTCATCGCGTTTTTCACCCACTTAAAATAATTGGATCAACTTGAAATTTTGTATACTTGTAAAGGACCCGTGACAATACAATATTTTCATATTTATTTTCTAAAATCCTGGCCAGAATCATCAGAAAATCAAAAAAAGTGTTTTTGTATTTATGTAACGGAATTTTTGAACCCGATTTTCACCCACTTAGAAACATAGGCTAGACTTGAAACTTTGTATACTTGTAAAGGACCCGTGACAATACAATAATTTCATATTCATTTTCTAAAATCCTGGCCAGAATCATCAGAAAATCAAAAAAATTGTTTTTGTAATTGTGTAACGGAATTTTTGAACCCGATTTTCACCCACTTAGAGACATTGGACCGACTTGAAACTTTGTATACTTGTAAAGAACCCGTGAAAATACAATAATTTCATATTTGTTTTCTAAAATCGTGGCCAGAATCATCATAAAATCAAAAAATGTGTTTTTGTATCTATGTAACGGAATCTTTGAACACGATTTTCACCCACTTAGAAGCATTGGATCGACTTGCAACTTTGTATACTTGTAAAGGACCCGTGACACTATAATAATTTCATATTTTATTTCTAAATTTCTGGCCAGAATCATCAGAAAATCAAAAACATTAAAACTGGTATAATAGGTTACGAACTTGTCGACTTTTTAGTCAATCGTTGTCAGAGCTCAGTTGGTAGAGCGGTGAACTAGTGGTATATAGTTTCAGTAATCCATAGGTCTCTGGTTCGAGTCCGGCTGGGGAGGATTTTTTTTTTAGAAGAGTAATAATTTTAGCTCATACTACAATAGTATGGAATTTAAATATATTTACATTCTTATTTTATTCTGTAAAATATTAAAAATAAAAAATAAATAATAGTTTTAAAAAACTAAAACAGCACGCTTTATTAGAAAATCGAACTCAAAAATGAAAAATAATTTTAATTTCCAACACGCTTGGAATAAATTTAAAGTGGTCAACAAAAAAATCTTCTCCAACACATATAGAATAAAACTAGAATTATCAACAAAAAGAAAATAATTTTACCATCAAAAGCGTGGGGTGCCTTTTATGATTTTTACATGTTCTTCTTATTAGAGACTTTACTTTTACCAATATCTGTTTATTATCAAATATATTAATTGATTTACAGCACCCCACGCTTTTGATGGTAAAATTATTTTCTTTTTGTTGATAATTCTAGTTTTATTCTATATGTGTTGGAGAAGATTTTTTTGTTGACCACTTTAAATTTATTCCAAGCGTGTTGGAAATTAAAATTATTTTTCATTTTTGAGTTTGATTTTCTAATAAAGCGTGCTGTTTTAGTTTTTTAAAACTATTATTTATTTTAACAACTGTTTTAATATGAAATAACTAACCAAAATATCTATTTCTTAGTCTATGTATCTATAACACTTATCGTTACAGAACACTTTCTACCAACACATGTCTTCAATACTGACCAAAGCAGATTTGACAAAGAGTTACAGGGCCATCAAACCCTGCGAACCAGAGGAACAACAGTTATTCACACTGTTGTTCGATCAGTCTCTGCAACACAACACAGTTTAATGATTATGCCTGTGATTTAATGGAAGGCAAAATACTGCGACCAACATATGTTTGTATCCGAGGCATCTGGAAAATTCTTGCAGTCAAAGCCGGCAGATCCTCTGAATATAAGATCGTATGCTGGAAAAACAGTGAACATGTCGAAAGCAGACCTCAAATGGTTCTATCATGATGTATATTGGCAAAGTATGCCTTACAACAGGAAGAAAATTCTGCTTTTAGTGGACTCATGGTGTTCTAACAAAGATCATGTATTGTCTGCTTCTGAAGTACCTGATGGTAAAGTCCTACAAAAAGAACTTGTACCTGAAGTTGTATGGGAAAGATCCAACCTCTGGATATTCATTTTTTCAGACACTACAAATCTTTCGTTTGTTACATAACAGACACAATCATTATCGAGACACAGGAACACATTGACATCGCGGTAGATTTCTGGCTCTGCAGTCCTTTTCCCTATACCAGTTCAGCACTCCTTATTTCAAGAACTATATTAAGTATGCTTTTTATAATACTTAGACGACAAACCTGGAATATGGGTTGCGCCAATGGATTACTGCTTCGAGTCATTGACAAATGATGAGTGTACAAAGTGTGAGGCTATCACTTTTGTAAAATGTGCTCATTGTGAACTGTCTTTCTGCCTGTCTCACTTCATTTGATGAATTGCACATTGATTGCCTCTTATAATAGATTTTGTTTGAAGTCAATAACAATACACATTTTCAACATCCCAACGAATATTTTTTTTTTTCAACGAGTTGTTTCTTCCTCTATATTGAGATCTCCACCTTCCTACCATATTATTAGTTCATATAAATACATAAAATGAGCATTTGGGCAACTTTTGGTGTCATGCTTCCAACGTTTTACTGATACTATGTGGGTCCTATAGCTTCTAAACGCTTGTCCCTCTGCCCCTAAAATTTCACAGGTTGTCTACTTGTGACATAAGCTTTCAGAAAATACAGTATATGGGTTCCAAAAAACCGGTATCAAAGGAGGGAAGGTTTACTTGTGAGTTGAATGAAAGTTTGAACTCAGTGAGGGAAACACCAATTAAGAAGAAAAGAATTATCACAAAAGAAATATCCTCAATATAAATTTCAGAAAATAAAACAGATGCTTAAAGAAAAGATTTTGCGTGTTAAAAAAAGGCAGTAGAATAATGTAAGATGAGAAAGGTAACTAGGAAAATCACCTATATGGATCTCTGTTGATGAGATGACGGATGCTGCAGGCCATTTGGCAAATTGGACTCTGAAGCTGTATCAAAACCCTATTTTATTTATTGCAAATCTTTGGAGGCAACAATTAGTTCAACAATTGCTAGATTCATTAATGATGGACTTAAGTACTATGAGTAGATGGCATAAAAGAAGAGATGGTCCTAATGATGTTCACAGATGCAGCTCCATACATATTGAAAGAGGGGAATTCTCTTACTGTATTTTATCCAAATTTAGTGAATGTTAGTTACATGTACGGCTCATGCAGAAACAGACATAGATTCCCAGAAGTAAATGCACTGATATCAGCACTGAAGTCACAAGTCACTTCAGCTGGCCTCACAACAGTATCAAGAAACTGGAGACTTCAAATATGCCTTTCCAAGAAGCTGTGGGAATAATGGAAGCTGCAGTTCAGGTCAGTGTTGTGCCAGGTGAAGTGGGTGGTGTAGTTTCCATTAAACTGCAATCTGTGCTGAATAAGAACCCTGGATTCTCAAACCTTGTTAAATTTTCTCACTTATTTAGTGGTGAAATTGTAGAATCCCCTGCGAATATTATTCTTAGCCACAATCTCTATGTATAAATACACACTCTTGACATTTTGTGAAGTTGAGTGATCTTTCTCTATTTATAAAAAAATATTGTCAGACAGAAAACTGTGCATGACAACAGAACATTTGGAAAAGTATATTAAAACACAGTTCTACAAAAAAAAATGTTTTGTTGCCCTGGATATCTCTTCAAATTTCTATGTTTTCAAGTGCACAGTTTACGAATATATTCATGAAAGTGCTGAATGTGTTCTAAAAAAATTATAGAAGAAAATCTTATAAAAGGCATTTCACTGAAGTATAACATGGGTTTTTGAACATTTTTCTTTCTGTTTAAGTTGATGTATACTAATTTTTCAAAAAACAATGGATGTTATAAATTTATCTGTTATTTTTTTTCATATTTTCTGATTTTTGTAGTGTAAAATGAAAATAAAGATAAAAAACAGAGCAAATCTTCCAAAATCATTGATAGTTTCATGGATTGTGAGCTTAAATATATCCAAAATTAATCTTATATCAAGGGCAACAAAACCACTGTTGACCAGTGCACATCATTCCAATGTGACTAAATGCTTGAATGGGAGACACTTGTACTTCAGTACTTCGTAGCAGAATGAACTGATTAAGAATTAACATAGAGATTTGACCATCCTAACTGTGAATTTCTATTTTATAGCAAAGAAATGAAATTTTGGATTTTACATATAATTGCTTTCTTATATATTTATTTACATATTTTGCCAATTTTAGTTACAATTTTATGTACATATTACTTAAAGAAATTCATTAATTTACTTATTTCTATCATAGTAATAGCTTTAGCTTCTCAATATTAATTTAATTAATTTAACATATTTCTTAATTTGATATTACATAAAATCTGACCCCTATTGATGATTTATAAAAATCCCCAAAATATGACTAAAACTGTGACTTTATTATAGAAATTAGAACAAATGTGACCAAGAATTTTAAAATATGTGAAATATGACTTTCAAGACACAATAAAACCACTAAATTTTCATCAGAAGATGTACATTCATTTTATTCATTTACTTGAAACTCAAAATAAAGCTTTTAAAAATACATGACATGTCATAGCAATCCACACCTTAATGATTTTATACAAAGTTAGTTGTTCTTTAAAAAAAGTAAATCTGCAAGCCTTGGTTAAAGTGAAAAGATACCATTAAATTAAGTAGGAAAATATGAGAATAAATCTCCATTTTGACATAAGAGCATATCTCTATTTTCAATACAAATGCATGAAGCACTTGTGTGTAATAGTGATGTGATTATATCTGTTAGTGAAAAAATATGTTTTAGCTTTATCAAATTTATGTAAGAATAAAACCATCTCCTAACGTCATTTAATAATATGGCAACAGTCTGAATTTGGACTGAGCCATTGTTAAATTAAGATTTGGGCATTCTTTCTGTGGTAATGTGTCTATTTTTTATAATTTTGTGGTTTAGGTAGCTATTACATTAAATTCCTCAATAAGTTTAATCAATAATGTGTTATATGGGACAGTTTGAAGAGTGGCATAAAACGCAGGTGGAAATTAAATATGTTGAGGAAGAGCGCAAGAGATGGCACCATCAGGCAATCACATTTAAAGATACAGTGAAGAAACTCGAAGAGCAAAACATTAACACTACAGCCAAACTTAATCAACAGGAAATAGAAAATTCTAACTTAAAGAAGGTAAGTTTACAGTATAACTAACACAATGGTTTACTAAGATACTATTTTTTTATATCAACTGTTGACTGTATTTACAGGAACTAGATAATCTGAAAAAAGAGCTGAGTATGGATGGTTTACTAATATACTACTTTTTTTATATCAACTGATGACTGTATTTATAGGAACTGGATAATCTGAAAAAAGAGCTGAGGATGGCTCTGCAAGCATCTTCAAGCAATGAAGTAAGACTAAACAGAACATTAGAGGAACTGGAGAAGCTCAAATCTCTTCTGCAGATATACAAACGCGATGACAAGGAATTGCGTAATCTTGCACGCAGGAAGGGAGAAGAATCAGCAATTGCAATAAAAATGCTTGAGAAACAAAAAATGGAACTGCTACATGGATTCAAGAAACAAATGCAGCTTATTGACAACCTCAAAAAACAGAAAGTAATTTTAATTATTTTATATTTTAAAAATTTATTATCACGAAATTCTTGGATACACAATCTTGTAATGAATATCCTTACCATGTAAATATATCCTACATCTGTGATGACCACCACATCACTGTTTTCACATGCAGCAGATCAGAATTAATTCCTAGTCAGATCAACTTTTCTTCATTAATATTTGAAGGAAGTGACACTGTGAGGTTCATTTTAATTAATAATAGAGTTAGATTAACACCTCTTTTCAAAATTATAGATTTCTCGGAAAAATGTACAATTATGATGTGTGGTATTAAATCCAACTCTATTATTAATTCAAGTTTTTCTATTTAAAGAGAAAAATTATACGCTCAGACCGGAACTTGAACCCAGGACCCTTGGTTTTCTAGTCCAAGTGCTCTACCATTTGAGCTACCTGAGCAAGTACCGATCTAAATGCAAATCTTTCTCTATATACGTTGTAATTCCTGCCCACCAAATGCTTTGAAGCCTTTGCTTCTATCTTTGCAAATGGCGGCTCCTATATTAAGAAGACATATTTGGGAATTATACATTACATTATAAATGCCAGTAAGGCTATTTTCGATGTTTTTATTATTAATTTCATACATCTCAATGATGGATAAATCATATTTAAAGAGAAAAATTATACCCAGTCTGAGCGTATAATTTTTCTCTTTAAATATGATTTATCCATCATTGAGATGTATGAAATTAATAATAAAAACATCGAAAATAGCCGTATTGGCATTTATAATGTAATGTATAATTCCCAAATATGTCTTCTTAATATAGGAGCCGCCATTTGCAAAGATAGAAGCAAAGGCTTCAAAGCATTTGGTGGGCGGGAATTACAACGTATATAGAGAAAGATTTCGTTTAGATCGGTACTTGCTCAGGTAGCTCAAATGGTAGAGCACTTGGACTAGAAAACCAAGGGTCCCGGGTTCAAGTCCCGGTCTGAGCGTATAATTTTTCTCTTTAAATATGATTTATCCATCATTGAGATGTATGAAATTAATAATAAAAACATCAAGTTTTCTTGTTTAAGATTTATTTTTTCCTAGGTTTTCCTTTTTCTGTAAGATAAATTAAGATATGTAGGTTGCATTTATCACACATATCTAGTCATCATGTTCACCCAAATCTTCCTCATTAACTTATAATAATTTATCTATAAAATCTTATTTTACCATAATTTGTTTATAATAATCTTTGCATATGGAGAGGAATGAGTTCCTTTGATTAAATTAAATTAATTGTATAATTTATTGAATTAATGTAATTACTGTTTTGAACAACTGATAAAAAATGTAATTAATAATTATAGCATCGTTTCTCAACCCGTTTGCAACCCCCAGGTGGTTCACAAAATATTTCAAGGGATTCGCCAAACTTTTCCATAATGGCGGGTTTCGAGGTTAGGTCTATTATCGTTTCCATCATTTCTGCAGCATTGTAATAATAATAATAATTAGAGTGAGAAATTATATGAAGAAATTATACTAAAATATTAAATCATAATAACAAAATATGAAAATTAAGACACAAAAATATTATGAAGCTACTACTTTTTTAACTTTTTACATATATTTATATACACAAGCCCTGTGTAATTTATGGGTATACATACCAGCACACAAATGAGACGAGAAAACCTTTTTGTAGCTCAAGAAATCAAGAGTTTCACTGTATTTCCATTTTAATTAATTTTTCATTTCTGACTCAATATAAAATATCATTTAATATAATAAATTTGGGAATTTTTAACATTATGAGGTTTTATTGATTCTTATCAATAAAATATCATGTTTGTGATTTGAAGCAATTTTAATGGCTCACATTGAAGTATATTGTGTGAGGAATCATGCTAACAAGCTGGAAGGTCGTGGGTTTGAGTCTCAATGGGGTCAGGTTTTTAGCTGGACCAAACCTTCTGGCGGCATCATAGTCCTAGAGTCTACTCAGCTCTTAATTTAAATGAGTACCAGATGCATGTTCTGGGGCAAAGGGGCCATCACGCAGGACTGAGAACCCAGTGGACATCCCTTGGAGATTGTCTAGAAATGTGGAAGTCTCAAATCCATCTACCCCAAGTGGCTCCCAAGCCTGTAGTTTGACACTTTATTTCAATAAATTAATACTGGGTTTATATAAAACGCGATCAATTCATTTATCTAATGATATTTAATTACAAAATGCAAACATAATAAAAAACAAAACATAATAACCGTAGTAACATGCTTCCATTGAATATACCACAGACAAAATTTAGAGTGGGTACAGTTTGGATGACTTCTATTTACCTTGCATAAAGATAATGTCACAATAACATTAAATTGGATGAATCAGTACACATGTAGACCAAGTCCTAACTAACTAACTAACTCACTAGCATGATCGAACCCGTAGGTTCATGGCCGCACAGACATAAGCTCTCCATACATCCCTATCCTGAGCCAATGTTTTCCAATCATCCCCTCTATAATCTAATTCCCTCAAATCATGGTTAATGTTATTCTCCCACTTCATTCTTGGTCTACCAGCTGGGCGTTTTCCCTCTGGTTTTCCTACAAGAAGCTTCCATGCACGTCTTTCATTCCCCCATTCGTGCCACATGTCCTGACCATTGCAGTAGACCAAGTACTGAATGTCATATTTGGAGAAACAAGATGTTAAAATAAATTAATCCACAAATAATTCTAGGGAGTATTTCAACTCTCTCTTTGCAATTACAATTATTTTTAATCCTATACATTACACGTATGTACATAGTAAAATGTAGTTAGAATTATTTTAACATTAGTTTTTCCATGAAATTTGCCCGAGCACAGTATAGTATGCATGTGCTTTCAATAATCAAATTATCAATTCTGTTCGTAATACACAGTTAGGAGCTTTTTATATATATTTTTAATGCCTGTCTGTCAGAATTATTTTGTACGATCAAAAAGTATGCTCCACATCATATGATGTTATGGGAGCAATCATGTACTGCACTATATATGATAGTTTGATGTAAGTAAGAATAATATTGGCTTTACCTACAAGAACTTGACTAATTTCATTAACTGTGGAGCAAGACCTTATTTCACAGCACAGCTTAAAGTTTAGCAGCAGCAGTCTTCCCTACATTTAAATACTGTAATCTGTAATCCATTCATAGAATAAGGACTGTCCTTAGGTAGCAAAAAGGAATAGTTTCTACCTGAGAGAAAGAGTAGGTGGTTATTACTTTAACATTGTTGTTCTAATTATTCATGTTCTTGTCACAGATTAGGAAATACCTGTTCTTGTTATGTAGTTTCGGACAAAAGCCTCCACTTGGTCATTCCATGTCTCATTTTTACAGCTTTATATTAGCTTGACCTGTATGTATGTAATGAATCTTTTAACGCGATTTTCACCCACTTAAAATCATTGGATCGACTTGAAACTGTGCATACTTGTAAAGACCCGTGACAATATAATAATTTCATATTTTGTTTCTAAAATCATGGCCAGAATCATCAGAAAATCAAAAAAAGTGTCTTTGTATCTATGAACGGAACATTTGAACACGATTTTCACCCACTTAGAAACATTGGATCGATTTGAAACTTTGTATACATGTAAAGGACCCGTGACAATATAAATAATTCCATATTTATTTTCTAAAATCCTGGCCAAAATCATCAGAAAATAAAAAAAAGTGTCTTTGTATCTATGTAACGGAATTTTTGAACACGATTTTCACCCACTTAGAAACATTGGATCAACTTGAAACTTGTGTACTTGTAAAGGACCCGTGACAATATAATAATTTCATACTTTGTTTCTAGAATCCTGGCCAGAATCATCAGAAAATCAAAAAAATTAAAACTGGTATAATAGGTTGCGGACTTGTCGACTTTTTAGTCAATTGTTGTAAGAGCTCAGTTGGTAGAGCGGTACACTCTAGTGGTATATAATTTCTGTATTCCATAGGTCGTTGGTTCAAATCTGGCTGGGAGGTTTTTTTTAGAAGAGTATTACTTTCAGCTCATACAACAATAGAATCAAATTTAAAGATATTTACATTTTTATCTTATTCTGTAAAATATTAAAACTAAAAAATAAAAAATAAATAATACTTTTAAAAAACTAAAACAACACGCTTTATTAGAAAACCTAACTAAAAAAATGAAAAATAATTTTAATTTCCAACATGCTTGGGATAAATAATTTTACCATCAAAAGCGTGGGGTGCTTAAAGCGTGGGGTGCTTTTTATGATTTTTACATTTTCTTCTTAGAGACTTTACTTTTACCAATATCTGTTTATTATCAGATATATTCATTGATAAAGAGCACCCCACACTTTTGATGGTAAATTTATTTATCCCAAGCATGTTGGAAATTAAAATTATTTTTTCATTTTTTTAGTTTGGTTTTCTAATAAAGCGTGTCGTTTTAGTTTTTTAAAACTATTATGTATTTCAATTATTTTCTTTTATCAAATCTATTTATCTTGTTCCAGATGGAATACTTAGGAATTTTCGCCTGTCTACCATATTACATTGTCAAAAAATTTCAAAACTATAGTCACTCCAAAATGTTTTTAACCAATTAGTAGAAATTTTATTTTAAAAAGTGAAAGTTGAAAAATATGAAGGAATATTAAATTTTTACTGAAATATGACATTTTGCCAAAATATTATGAAATATGAAAAAATATGAAGGTCTTATTTGATTCTACATATCATAAAATGAGGGGTTCACAGCCATAATAGACCAAGGCCACTTTTCACTATTCTGAGTAATAGAGCCTTAAAGTTTTCAATAATAATTAATATATATGTAAACATAAAGTTAAAATGATATTTTTTATAGAATTGTGCTCTTAAGATTAAGAAGTAAATATTTCTGTTTAAAATTTAAACTTAAAGAAAAAAAATTGGACTTGGTCCACTATGGTTGTGAAACTTCCTTGTAAAAAAATATGTCTGACAGTATAAATAAATAACTATTTATTATGATTACCAAAATTATTGATTATGATTTATATTTGCATTTTACATATTTTACTCTACATAAAACACAATATAAAATCATGTTCCCGTTTTTAGTGAATTAGTCACAGTACAAAATATTATCACTCTCATCATCTTCGTCTACTCTAGAGGAATTAGCTTGGAGTCTAGTATTTACATCCACTGGAAGATTTTTGAAATATTCATGATGAATCGGTGGAATGTATGGGAGAAGGTCCATCATATCCTTCTTTTTAGCCATAGTGATCTTTCTACGGTCCTTTTACAATGCATCTTGACCGATATGAGATAAAGAAAGCAACTTTTGCCCGTGAGCCTGCTTTTCCAAATTTATTTTGCGAAAAGGTACATCTTCATTGAGAGTTTCTTTGAACTCTAATATGAAGGGGAAACCTCTCACAACTCGTAGCCATCTAATGTTCATCCAACTGAAAGAATTCCCCTCGGTGTCCTTTTTTCTGTTTGTGATAGCCTCTTCCAAAGCTGCAGTTGAAACAAAAGCTGAATTCTTAACATCAGTGACACAAAATTTTGGAAATTTCTTCTTCGCATTCGCAATAATTTTCTTCCAGTTCTCAGGAACATAGATGAGTTCTTTTTTACGGCTCGCAGCTTCAATCAGGCCAAAGTCTGAATCGTTAGGGAGGAAAGAATGGCCAGACACCATGAATTTATGATCAATTGATTCTGCTGCAATGCCTGTGCTGTTGATTGATTTCAGGAGTGAAAGAGACATTTTAATGTTCCGGTTTTGGCCACCACAGGCATCAGAGTACAGAATAATGGATTTATGTTTATAGGCTTTCTGTCTTAGGTGTCTTACGACAATGCTAGAAATATCTTGACAACTTCTTCCTCCTTCCATCTCATCCCAGATGTACATGTATCCGATGTTGTTATTGAAAGAATGTATCTCAAAATCATAAAACATAGAGATTGTGTGTATAATACGCTATGGATGTTGAAAGTTTAGGAAAAGGAAGTGCTTTTTGTAAGTCAAATATGCAGCAATATCTATCATCTGAGACTTTATTCTTATAATTTTCTATGTTCTCTCTAGCCTGCTGTGCTTTCCGTAAATGAAGCTCTTTTCTAGTTTCAATAAGTTTTCTAATGCTTTCATCCGTTTCTATTGAAAGCTTGATTGCTATGTCATCGCATAGTTTACATGTATCTGTACTTGGTGGCTTGAAGTGTAAATTAAATTTTGTGCTGAAAATTTTGTAATAGAATTTCTCTTTCACAGGAGTCTTATTCTTTGCCCTTACATTCGTCTACAGACATGTCATACATCTTCCCGAATTGAGAGATCTGGGTGAAGATACTTTCTATCAGGATTATCTTTCATGGAATAGTGACTCTGATAAGCAAGAAATGGCTTTGTGTGTTCAACTATATCCATAATATCAATTTTGTTTCCAGGAGTATGCCTACCTCGAGAATCTACAGTGACTGGTGTAATGTAATCTTGATTCAAACATCTATAAACACGTTCCCCAACTAAGTTGAAAAACAGCAAGAAAGTATTTTTTTACACACTCCGATAGAATATTCTTTCTCTCTAAGAGAGTATTCATATGTGTAACACTTTTCAGTACCAGTACCATCACGGCGTCTTGATCTATTTATCTTCTTCCTTTGTACCAAACCGCGAATAAAAGCATTCTGTATTGAATAATTTCCAAGATTCCAAAAAGAGTCAAAAATTGTTTTCATTTGTTCTGTGGTAAATGTATCACCACAATGACGAGGGCATTGATAGTCGAAGTTCATCACAAATGTCTTACCTTTAACAACTTGACCCTGTTTTTGCAGCACAGTAATCTCTACCACTGTTTCTATTATGCTGCCTAATATTTTTTTTTCCAGTTGTCCTCACCGCATTTCCTTTTTCGTCCTCTTACAGGAATATCTTCATTTCCATGGCTACTTGTTTCTGCAGGAGAATGCCGTGTGACTTCTGTAAAATATATTTTTAAAATCAGTATGCATATCTCGAATAATGTAGGTTGTTAATTTTTGCAATGAAATATGCATTCAGGCATCAAAAATATTTACTGAGATATTCTGTTCAGCTTATTTTGTAGCACTTTACATTTTAAACTATAAAGGACTAAACATAACCTACCTTTATCAGTATTAATGACTTCATCATTCATATTCGTATGTTTTGTAGGTCTACATAAACTGGACACATTGTTAGGTATATTTCCATTTCCTGCAGATATATTCCTGTTTTTTATCTGAAAAATTATAATGTAATTAAATACAAGTACACAGTTATAAAGGGTCCATGCATTACATTTATTTAAATGTTTTCTTATTTTAAAATATTCTAATATAATATTTTGCTTAGATCTAAACTCATCTGTAAACAAACAATAAATACATATTTTATTTTTTCTAAATTACGATAAAAATAATATTACTTACCATTTATAATATCATCTGATGATTCACAATAAGAATCAGGAACATATTCTTCACCAGAAGAATCAAATTCACTGCTCATTTTAACTAGAAAGTTATAGCAATGAGCCAAACTTGTAAACTCAGCAATGGACTTGGTTCAATATGGCTGTGAAGTTTTCATGTATTACTTCACTAGATCTGAATACAGACTCCATCTCTGAGAAAGTAAATTAACTAGTGACTTGGTTCACTATGGCAGTGAATAGTACAAGGTTTGCCACACATATTACATTAAATATCCCATTATTTTTAAAAAGTGGACTTGGTCTACTATGGCTGTGAACCCCTCAAATGTAAAGATACTTTGTCTCAGCGCTCTCTGACTAATAGTTTAAAACATGAAATTTCATAAAAATCCTCGCCCTAATAATAATAATATATTATTATTATTATTATTATTATCCATCAGGAACGAAAGGAAAGGACGACCAAATCTCACGTGCATCCAAGGGATTAGAGAAACTTTGAAGTACTGGGAAATAGAGGAAGAACTGTGTTATAATAGAGACAAATGGAAGAAAATTATAAAACGAAATTTAAGACAAATCATTGGTGCCAGAAAAATGTGTCAACATTGTAAAAACTGGAAATAAATATTATTATTATTTTAAAATTAAATTAACCTTATAATGCCCCTTGTTACATATGTGTAATATTGGGAATTTATCACATTATTTCCACAATGAATTAAAATTGCCATGAATGCCTGATTTACAGTTATGTAACAATGTTAGATATGCACATTTGATTTTGCTACAACTAGGCCTTCATGTTGTGTAATTTTAAGCCATAACTAGAGTAACATTAGGTTTAACCACTAAGGTTTAAGTTAATTTAAGGAAATTAAACCTTTTGCTTTGGATTAAATTGTATGCATGTATACTGTATGTGTAAGAATTAAATGAATTGTGATTTCTTCTTAACTGTCAGCTGTTTTCACAACTGTCAATTTTTTCTTTTGCCAGTAATTATCCAAACTGCCATCAGGTGTTCTTTTGAAGGAATTACTCTCCAAACTGCCATCTGGTGTTCTTTTGAATGAATCATTTTCTAAACTACCATCTGTTGTATTTTGAAGAACTTTGTAATCAAGCTCAGTTCGTCCAGAATCTCAAAGTTCATGGTTCCTGTATGGTTTTTTTGAATATATTTTTTTACCAAACTGTTAAATCCAAAGTTTAGATAGATGTTTCAAAAATTTTGCTTCTTTTTCAATCCTATGATGCTCTAACAAACTATGTGCTGCTATAGCTGATTTTTCAATTTCTCCATCTATACTGTTTTTCAATTCTCCATTCTTATACTGTATGTATATTTAAAAGTCAATGGTTCACCGAACTCAGATCGTTGTGGAAGGGGTTCGCGAGTCGAAAAAGGTTGGGAAACGCAGAATTATAGGATAGGCCTATACAAAATACCTATTCTCAATTGATATCTCATCTTATATATTTATTATCATTCAGTATAATTTATCTTTTTAATTGAAAGATCACTATGAGATACAATTTAAAATTTAAAATAAATTATGTTCACCTCACTTCACATCCCATCTTCTAATTAGACCACTTTCAAAACCTAGGCAGTTTCATCTTCAGTAATTTCACAACTGATGTTCTGTCTTCCAGGAGCACTATTTCTTACTCCAACTGTTGTTGGACTCATGAACCTCTGAATCAAATCAACTTCCCCATGAATTTCAGAATTCATTCATTTTTCTTTCTTGTTTTTTTTTATGTGGATTTGTTCCCAAACTGTGAGCTGTTTTGGTCTTTCTATTTATTTTATTCAATTAGCCTTTCTTTCAATTAGATGTCGTTATGATCAAGCATGGGCTGCCATTGCTGATTTTTTCACTTCTCCATTTTTGACATTCCTAAGATGTTCTTTCACCTTGGTTTCCAAATGTATTTTTGTCTTCGTTATGTAAATTTTGTCACAATCTTTGCATTTAATCTGGTAAATTCTCAATTTGTTTTCTTCTTTCATTTTGTCATTTTTTTTAATTACCCTATCAAAACTATATTCATTATTTGGCAGCAATATTATGTTAAACTTTTAAAATTATTTTGTAAGTTTATGATATTTCAAAGGATGTTAAGTGAATTTCTTGAATTTTATGTTTTCTTCTTTTTTCTTTTATAAGTGTACTTTCGTTATTTATTTTTGTCTTTAAGCTTGTTTATTTTCCTGTATACCAGGCTTTCTTTAAACCGTTTTCTGTTGCTATATTAATTAAGAATTATTTTTCTTTTTCATAATATTCTCTGTTTATAGGTATATTTAATAATCTGTGTCAAACTTTTAAACACTACCTCTTTGTGAGCGAAATGATTGAAACCCGAAGCTTAATATCGTTATCTGTGTGTTTTTATTAATCATTTCATACATCTCAATGATGGATAAATCATATTTGAAGAGAAAAATTATATTATTAAAATTCATCGGAGAACATATTGTTTAAACAACTCACCTCATAGGATTCATGCTTCCATGATATCGCGATTTCAAACATAGTCATGTTCATCGTCAGCCATAACTCCACTCATGACGATGAACATGACTATGTTTGAAATCGCGATATCATGGAAGCATGAATCCTATGAGGTGAGTTGTTTAAACAATATGTTCTCCGATGAATTTTAATGATTATACCTCATAATGTTTACTTCCAACATTAATTAAATATAGAAAAATTATATGCTCAGATTGGGACTTGAACTCAGGACCTTTGGCTTTCTAAGCCAATGCTCTACCGACTGAGCCATCTGGGCAAGTTCCAATCTAAATGCAAATTCTTCTCGCGGACTTGACAGTGTGGATATTGACAGCGTATATAAGAAAATAATTTGCATTTAGATTGGAACTCGCCCAGATGGCTCAGTCGGTAGAGCATTGGCCTAGAAAGCCAAAGGTCCTGGGTTTGACTCCCAGTCTGAGCATATAATTTTTCTCTTCACATATGATTTATCTATGTGTGTCTTCTTTCTGTATATTCCAAATTCATTTCTTATTAATTTTAGACCCAAAATGTAATTTGTCATTTAATTTCAGTTTCCATGGGGTAAATTTTATAGTTCTACTCTGAATATTTAATATTCAACAATTTTAAAGCATGATTTATTTGTATGTGATTTACGATCTCAATTATATCATCAACATGTCTGCACCAGATTTTGAAAATTAAATGGTGTCCACTTATCATATCTTCAAAACTCCCCAATATATTAGCTAGAAGGACCAGAATTTTCCATTGAATGTAAAAAAACATTTGTTCTATGCATAATCTGGTTAAAATTATATATTACTTTATACTTTCCTTGTCTATTTTTTCAGCCATTTTTCCAAAATTTCCATATTGTTTTCTTTAGGGATGCTGGGAAACAACGAAACTACATCAAAGGAAACTAACCTATCTGTTGGGTCTAAATGTAGATTTTCTAATTTTTCTACCAATTCATATAAATTATTAACTGAAAGGTTATCAAACCCCGCCATTTTTTAAATTCACTACATAACCATTTGGATATGTGATATGTGGGTGACCCTATGCTATTGATAATGTGTCTCATTCTATTTCCTTCCTTGTGGATTTTTGGCAAACCATGGATTTTTGGATTTGAAATCTTGAACTGGAATTTTCTTTTTTCATAAGAATGTTCTTGTTATTTCTCAGAGTGGTGTCAACTTCCTTAACGGATCTGGGAAAAGGGTCAGATTTAATTTCACATATCACCCTTGGGTACATAATAAATTCCAAAAGATATTTGAGAAGTCTAATATTAAATTAGTACCAAAAAATAACTACAGTTTAAATAAACTAATAAAAACCAACAAAACTGATAAAAATAAAAAGTCAGGAATATATCAAATTGAATGCATGGGTTGTGAAAAGATATATATATATATATATATATATATAGGAAAGACAAAAAGAAACCTAAAAATTAGAACCAAAGAACACATAAGAAATATTAAAAATGGGGAAATAGAAAAATCTGCAGTTGCTGCTCATATTTGGTCTGAAAAACATAATATAAATTCAGACACTAAATTATTAAAACAGTTAGAAAAAATACAAAAGAGCTGACTATTTGGGAAAAAAATTTATATTCAGAATAACAAAAACAGAGTTATGAATTTTGAAATACCGACGAAACGTGATCTTGTTTGGAGGTTCTTTGGCCAACCACAGGATGGAGCTGACATCAACATCCAGGTTGTGCAAAATAATGCAATAAATCAAATCAGTCTGGACAAGCTGACGATAAAACAGAATTGTTTTGAAACATGTTCAAGAACAAATCAACATTAATATGGAGGTAAGATGATCAGACTAAAAAAATAATATAATTAATTTCATTGTATTCTTCTGATTTCAAAAGTTTGTTCATTCTGTTTTTGTATACATCAACATCCAAAATTACCAATTGGTTTCCTTTATCTGCTTTTGTGATTACTATGTTTTTGTTATTTATTTATCTTTGATAATATTCATGTTTCCCAGCCCTATTTTATTTTTTGGAATATATTTAATTTCTTCAAGAATTTTTCCACATTCTTTCCTAACAACCATTTTATCTTCTTTATTAACATCATCTATTAAAATCTCTAAATCTGCTGTATAATCTTCAATTAGTTTGAGAAATTGATACATGTTTTTAAATCCTTTTCTAACATCCTCATTTTTTTTATTGAAAGATTCTGAAGATAAGTTAACTACATTTGCCAGATTAAATGTGGAGATTGTAACAAAATTTATATAGGAAAACAAAAAAGAAATTTGAAAACCAGAGTGAAAAAACATCTTAGGAATGTCAAAAATGGTGAAGTAGAGAAATCAGCAGTGGTAGCTCATGCTTGGTCAGAAAAACATCTAATTGAAAGAAAGGCTAGTTTAATAAAACAAGCTTATAGTTTGGGAAAAAAAATCTGCATTAAAAAAAAATAAGAAAGAAAAATTAATAAATTTTGAAATTCCCAGGGAAGTTGATTGATTTGGAGGTTCATCAGTCCACCAACATATGGAATAAGAGCAGTGCTCCTTGATGACAGAGCATCAGTTGTGAAATTACTGAAGATGAAACTGCCTAGGTTTTAAAAGTAATCTAACTAGAAGACAAGATGTGAGGTGAAGTGAACAAAATAAAAAAAAAAAATGTTGGTTGGTATCTAATGTCGAGCACTTGATAATGAAATCATTCGCTCTCTTGCACTCCAATATTTAGCAGAAAGGCTGGTCTCTTTCTACAAAAGCTGGACAACGGAGGAGATGGTTTCTTCCATATCTTCATTTAAATTGCAAAAAAGGGCATTTAGGTGAATCTGTTACGCCAATTCTGTGTAGGTGTTTATTCAAGCAGTCATGTCCCGTTAGCAGTCTGAATGTTGCTACTGCAGATTTTCTTTGCAATGTAGTAATGTCATAAGCTTGTAGATTTTCCCATTCCTTTCCAGATGTTTTGGTGGTGTATTCTTCTCTAAGTTTATTGATGTATTTATTTGAGATAATTCTTTTGATAGAGTGAAAGGAAACTGGAGTAGAAGTTGGGTTTGAAACAATTTTGCGACCTTTCTTGGCCAGAAAATCGGCTATTTCATTGCCTGTCACTCCACAATGGGCCGGAATCCATTGAAGTACAACTTTTTTATGTAGACAAATGTTATAGTGTCTAACCTCTGTGGCACCATGGCCCTGGGGTCGACTCAGCCTCTAACATAAATGAGTACCATATACTTGTTCTGGGGTAAAGGCGGCCGTTATGCAGGGTTGACAATCTGACTGACATCAAGTGCCGATTGTCCAAAACCTCCCACTACCCCAAGGGCCTCTTGAGGCCTATCGTGGGATCACTTTACTTACCAACAACAGGCTAACATGGCCCATAGTAATACTGGTATTATTTTATTAATTGTCTCATAAGTAATGTCAGTTTTTAATATATAGAGCTATATATATACAGGAATAGACTTCAAACATTTATTTCTTCCAAACTACAAAAAATTGAAATACAATTCCAACGTTCCTGGGAAGAGAAAAGTTCAAATTTCACTATTTTATGCATTCAATATGAGCACCATGTGTTAGATGATAAATATCAAAACGATGACTTGTTTCTTGCCACACATGAATCTACTTGTCTCTAGTTATTGAATTCACAGTTTCAACAACTCGATATTCAGGCATGGGAGGGATAAAAACACAGCCTTTTATGTAACCCCACAGATAAAAATCATACGGGTTAGGTCTGGTGGCCTGGGAGGCCACCGGCGGTGAAGTTGATCTTCTGCTCCTCCTGTTCTAATCCAATGTCATGAATGGTGTGATTCAGGTAACGTCAGACGTGGTTAGAGAAATGAGGCAGGGCACCATCTTGCATAAAGATGAAGTCATCTTCAAGTTGAGGAAATAACCAGTTTTCAAGCATGTCTAGATAGATTACTCATGTCACCAATTTCTCCAAAAAGAAGAATGGTCCATAAACTTTGTTTACATATATGGTACAGAAGACGTTAATCTTCGGTGAATAACTGACATAGTTTTTATTATTGATTTCGTACATCTCAATGATGGATAAATCATATTTGAAGAGAAAAATTATACGCTCAGACCGGGACTTGAACCCGGGGCCCTTGGTTCTCTAGACCAAGAGCTCTACCAACTGAGCTACCTGAGCAAGTACCGATCTAAACGCAAATCCTTCTCTATATACATTGTACAAGTCCCGGTCTGAGCGTATAATTTTTCTCTTCAAATATGATTTATCCATCATTGAAATGTACGAAATCAATAATAAAAACTTGGAAAAAGCCGTACTGGCTGTAATGTATAATTCCCAAATATGTCTTCTTAATAAAGGAGCCGCCATTTGCAAGATAGAAGCATGGCTTCACAGCATTTGGTGGATGGGAATTACAATGTATATAGAGAAGGATTTGCATTTATATCGGTACTTGCTCAGGTAGCTCAGTTGGTAGAGCACTTGGTCTAGAGAACCAAGGGCCCGGGTTCAAGTCCCGGTCTGAGCGTATAATTTTTCTCTTCAAAAACTGACATAGGATTTTCACTTGCCGTGATCAGAACTTCAAACTTCCTCTTTCCAGGAATGTTGGAATTGTGTTTATTTTTTGTAGTTTAGAAGAAATAAATGTTTGAAGTCTGTTCCTTCTTTCTGAATAGCCCTATACTGTTGTGTGTATGGTGGAATTTTGAAGATATGATTCACTGGGATTTTTTTCCCCAACGGGCAAGCTGTTCATGTGGATCTCTATTTTCAACAACTGGAGCAATTTCATGAAATTTGGAGGGTCGCAGGTTCAAACCTGATCGGATCTCATACTGCCCGTGATAAAAATGTAAGAATTGGGAGGAATCAAACTACTACCATATCCAGCACATACCCCTGATCTTAAGCCTTCAAATTACCATGTTTCGATCCATGGCCCATTTCATCCATTTTTTGTTCGAAATTTAGAAAACATTAAAGCTGTGGAAGTTGGTCTCAACAGATTCTTCGCATCAAAAACTTGTACAGTCGCAGGATAATAAATCTTGCTGAAAGATGGCTCAAGACCATAGAATTTGATGGTATCTAGATTGAAAGAGTAATTTAATTTGTCAGAAAAAAAAAATTCCAAATAATTTGTTAAAAAAAGACATTACTTATGAGACTCTTTAACAGCTCATGTCATTACTGTTACAATTCAAAGCTGAGGATGAAGGACCAACAAATTATGCTCAAAGGTCTCTAATTTAGGCCTGAGGTTCAAGGCTTGTAAATCTATTACCTGGAACTCATGGCTTCTTCCCTTTTGAAGGAAGCTAAACCTAGTAGTAGTCGCACTAGCAGCAGTTTTTCCTTTTTTTTTTCAGTTAAGAATGTAGGATATTTCAGGATTATTATATAGTAATAATAGCATTGGGTCGGCTGTGGTGGACTATGGTGATATTCCTTGCCTCTGGTCCTGGGTTCAAACCTGGCCGCAGTCAATGGATTTTTTAGGATGGAAAAATCCAAGGAGCAAGTCCTCCGGGAGGGACTTTAAGCTGTGGGTCCCAAGTCTGGAAGATCTTAATGCTTGTAAAGATCCTTAAGCCTGAACAAAGAGGTCTCTAAGCAAAATTTACCGATCTAAACATCCTAGTAATAAAAAAATCCTAGTAATACTTTAGTTGATAGTGAGTGGAGAACATATTTTAATCGACTCACCTCATACATTTTCAAACTTCTTTGATACCGACGGTTTCAGACAAAATCATGCCTTTCTTCAGTCATGGCTTCCACTGATGAAATTCCGTGATTGTTGATTTCTTTAGTGACATCACTTCTTGTGCTGCCATCTTTAGTTGGAATTATAAACTTTGTAATTAAATTTTTATCCACCGGAATATCGAAATTCATAGATCGATATTTATTCTTCTGAAAGAATATCATTTCCCAAATTGTCAATTCCAACGGTTTATCCAATTGTTTCAAAAGTTTCGCTTCTTTTTCAATTTTATGATGTTCTAATAAACTATGTGCAGCAATTGCTAATTTTTCAATTTCACAATTTTAATATTTCTAAAATGTTCTTTAGTGCGTGTTTCCAAATTCCTTTTTGTTTTTCCTATGTATACTTTGCTACAATCATTACAATTAATTTGATAAATTCCAGATTTCTTACTGTCTGGTTTGTTGATTTTTTATTAGTATTTAGAAGTTTTTCCAGACTAAATTTATTTATTGGTGCCAAAGTAATGTTGTATTTGTCAAATATTTTTTGAAATTTCCCATGTACTATTGGATGGTAAGTTGAAATTCTTCTTTTCTTTACTAACAATTTGTAGGGTAGAGCATTCTTTAAGTTGTTTTATCTTTCTGAATTTCTTTAATTTGTTAGATATTATACTCTTATTAAAACCATTTAATCTGGCTATATTTAGGATATTCTCATATTCTTTCTTAAAATTTTCTCCTTTTAATGGGACCTTTATCAATCTATATAAGAGGCTATTAAATATTGCATGTTTATGTGCAAGAGGATTGAAACCCATTGATTTTATATAATTATCAGTATATGTACCCTTCCTATATACATCAAATTCAATTTTTTGAGTTTTTTTATTTCTAATTATGTATAAATCCAGAAACGGAATTTTGTTTTCAATTTCTGATTCTATGGTAAATTTAATTGATACATCTTGTAGATTAACCTTTCAGCATTGGAACAGTATTTAAATGGACATCCGGTGTGCGGACGGAGGACATTTAAATAATTAAAGCTAATTTTACCGGGATACTTTCGAAATGCCAGATCTCGGTTAAATATGATCCGATTTTAGTGAATTTTGAATTAAATTGAACATGAAAATGTAGAGGAATGTAATAAATACAATACATTATAATTTGTTTTTACAGATATGAATAAATTATTATAGAAATTTATTTTAAAAAAATGTGAGTTATTAAATGAATTTAGAGGTCTTATACTTGGACACCCCTGTATTTAGAACAGCTGATACATTATACTGTTGCCTGTGGGTGTCTGAAGGTCAAATTCCAGGAAAATGTACGTGTCTAAAAATAAATTATCAATGTTGAGAGTTGAATGCACAGCAAATGCCATAGACTTCATATTGGTTCTCTATGTTTATATGACTCACTTATTCGATCATATTATATACAAATCGATAGATTGAAATGTTGACTTTTGATCTGAGTTAGAATATTTCAAATAGTACATGAACCAGCTTCAAGAGAGCAGCTCAAATCAGTCGCTGCGTTGTGGTGGTCGTGGATAGTAAAAGAACTATTTGAAAGCTGGTATTCGTCATGTTCGTCATCTAGTTCTGTTATCAATTATAATACATCTTCCATACTTTAGAGAAGGTATTGTAATACTTATATTATTACTATTATATTTTTCTCCACATTTTTTCAGCGGAAATGAACACTGCACTACATACACAAGTCAAACCTCAGTTTGAAATCATGGAACAACTATATCTAATATAACAATTACAATAATTTATATAAGCAGGCATTTATATATATAATCTGACAGCTATGTTTTCTGTCTATATTTATATTTTATCACAATTGAGTTATCTTAAAAATTCAGGCCACAAAATCAGTTTAAATAACTTGCCGTTCAGGTCAGTATCATGTACTGAGGCCCGCGGCATAGGATAAGTAGTAGGTCAGTACTGTGCACAGAGGCCGGCATACAAAAGTTAAGTAATTTCAACGCATCATCAACATGTTTAAAATTTATTATCGAAAAATATCAACATATCTGTACCAAGCCTTGAAATCCATGGGTAAGCATTGGTGATATGGCACTCGAAGTAACTCATGTATAAATTAGCCAAAAAAGGCGAAGGAGGATTTCCCATAGATAAACCTGAAACTTGTTTGTAAAATTTACCATTTACAAACAAGTTTCGGGTTTATCTATGGGAAATCCTCTTTCGCCTTTTTTTGGCTAATTTATACATGAGTTACTTCGAGTGCCATATCACCAAGGCTTACCCATGGATTTTCAAGACTTGGTACAGATATGTTGATGATATTTTTTCGATAATAAATTTTAAACATGTTGATGATGCATTGAAATTACTTAATCTACAAGATGTATTAATTTACCATAGAATCAGAAATTGAAAACTAAATTCCGTTTCTGGATTTATACATAATTAGAAATGAAAAAACTCAAAAATTGAATTTGATGTATATAGGAAGGGTACACATACTGATAATTATATAAAATCAATGGGTTTCAATCCTCTTGCACATAAACATGCAATTTAATAGCCTCTTATATAGATTGATAAAGGTCCCATTAAAAGGAGAAAATTTTAAGAAAGAATATGAGAATATCCTAAATATAGCCAGATTAAATGGTAAGAATTAAATTAATCGTGATTATTTCATACCTCATACTTCTGTATTTCTTTAAATACAGCACTGCAGTATCGGCAATTTCTTATCACTATCATCAGCTGTTTTCACGATTGTCAATTTTCACAACAAAAAATCTGGAATTTATCAAATTGATTGCAAAGATTGTAACAGGATGTATATAGGATATTACGCTCGAGGTCAGTTAAGCCCCGCCGTAACGATAGCGTTAAATTTTCTATTGTTTAAGTGGTCTTTGGCCCGAGCGGTTGGCCTTGGTTTTGGAGGATGAATTCCACAGTTAAACATTTTAAAACACAGTAAACAATAAAATAACATTATTTATTAAAATAAAACCAAACATAAAGAAATATTAGATCAACAACATATAAACAATTTATTAAAGTCAGCTGAAATCGCCATAATGTCAAACGTCAAAATACTAAAGTGTTTAAATTCAGAGAGAGGAAACAAACATTTAAAATATTCAACTTTGTTCATTATTCTAAGTTCTTTGGACCATTTGGTCCTTTAATTAATTCTATGTATGAAAAATGACCATTAAGGTAATGATAAAAAATGCTTATTACCATGTAGAGCTGCCTCCCTGCCGGGGGACCGCGTTCGGTCCCGCCGCCGTTCTGACTTTTTCCACTAAAAATCCCGGCTTTTATATGATTATCTTTACCTTTCACCATCCCCTAAAACTAATGGAAACCCTATTTTCTTGCCCCATCTGTAGTAATATTCCTAGTTAGTTCATGGCCAAGTTATATAAGGTGTTTTTTAACTTCTTATCCTAATGTGTTTGGGTTATATAAGTTTTCGTAAGAGTTTCCTATTTGGTTGAAACTAACAAATTGTTTTTGAAATTATATAAGATTTCGTAAGTGTGTCTTCATTGATTGAAAAATATATTGATGTGAAATAGTCATTTTATCATAATTTTTTCCCTAGTTTTTTATCTATAAAACTCTTATGTATATTTTGATTGAGACTTCAATCCGCATTTAAAGGGTGGATATTTATGCCCTATTTTTTGGTATAATACACATGTATATGTGTCTATCCTTTATCGGCTTTTTATAGTATTTTATTATTATGCCAGTTAGGCCCTAGTGTAGGCATAACATTCGCCCCCCTAAATAAGACTGTAGGGTTGAAAAACCGAAAGTCTTTTTTCCTTATAGGATATCTCTCACCTCCGGGGCGTTTGTCCTGACATGTATCTTATTAACTTCACTTTAAGTGGGAGTGGAACTGACGTCATCAATTGGCGATTTCATCTGTACCCTGGAAGTATTTTGTTCTCATTCTAAGAGGTTAGATTCGTCTTTTACTTGTTAATTGCCCCGGATACCCTTAATTGTGTCGTAATATCGGTAATATCTGTTTACTTAGTGAGAACACTATACTTCTTAAAAAAACAAAAATCACAATATAGCATGCCTTCGCGGCTCTAACACAATAGGTTTACGCACGGTCATAGATTTAATTTTCCACTAACAATGTTTACTGCTTGTAAACAAAAAAGAAGATATCGACTATAAAAATATGTTCACTAAAAATGCTTCTCGGCTCCGTCCTTCTTCCTTGTTTAAACCTTCTTGTGGTTTCTTTTGAAACGATGCACTTTCACTTTTATTCATATCCGACGCACTTAACAACATTCGTTTCTTTTTGTTTTTCACTTCGACGGTTCTATTTCGTGAACGGATCACTGTTAAAAAAATTATCAGAACTGCGGTGTCTGCTGTGGCTAGCTTGGAGGTCAGGTTTCGTGTCTGCTTGCCTCGATGGAGGATGCGATGTTCTAATGCTCGAGTTCGTGGTTCATTTTCAGCTGCCGTTGGTCCAGGTAGGCCTTTGATTTGGTTATGCCTAGTTCTTTAAACAAAACCCAGTTAGGTCCAAGGAGAGCTTGTGAAGGGTTTGATAGGAATTAATCTTGACGTGGAGTTTGTTTTCTTGATTCATCTATAGGAAAAATTTGGAACGAAGGATGTTAGGCCAAGGTTGACGTTGGAGATAGTTATTATTTTTTATAATTGCCTGGGTTTGTTCTTTACTGCTAGTGAGGTGTTTGTCTTAGCTGGTTGCGAGTCTGGATATTCACCCATCTTATGCTCCGTCACGAGATGTGTAGTTGGTCCTGGCAGCTGCGGCTCTCGTCCTCGGGTGTACAGGGTGTGGTTGGTCCTGGCAGCTCTGCTGCGGTTCTCGTCCTCAGATGTACAGGGTGTGCCGTGAGTCTGGGCCTCTTAATCTTGCTCCCATCATGAAGTGTCGTGGTGGTGGCCGCAGGTCCAGGCGAGAAGCTGCAATCTTATGGCATTTGTTAAAACTGGGGAAAACATCGATTATGGGTTTGGTGCTATCCCGTACTACATGGGTCCGCATCTTTTTTGCTTAAATTTATTACCCTTTTCTAAAAAATGATAAGAAGTTCAATATGACAAAAAAACAAAAAAAAAATCCAATCTAGTGGCGTGTAAATCAGCCTATGATCCCTTGGGCTTATCTCTCGTGGTGATGCTTTCAGAAATGATTTATGTGTACCTGTGATCGTGCCACGCCTTCCCGATAGACGAAAATAAAATATGTCATTATTAGCGTACAATTATTAACATTAGATGAGATATTGCCTTAATCAACACAAAAAAATACTAAATCAATTTCATTACTACACTCTGAAAAAAAATATATCATAACCTAGGTTAACAACCAAAAATATCCTCTGACTGAAACAACACCAAAATAATTCATAAAGCTTATAGGTATCCAAAAAAAAAAAATCAAGTTCTGAAAATAATACATAAAACATAACCTAGAAAATATGTATATATATATATAGATGTCTGCCTATAAAGAAAATAACATCTCTATGGGAAAAAAAAACATCAACAACACCAAAATTTACCGTACATATCCAAAAGTTTACCCATTGAAAAAAAACCAATAATTATGCCCAGAAAGATAAAACATCTGTTGAAAAATATCAATACCTAAGAATATAACCTAAAACAGCGATATATCCAAAATTTACCCATTGTCTATAAAAACCCAAAAATTGGATCCTAAAAAAATAAAATAACCTATAGCCAGTTAATAATAATGTCCCAAAGTTGAAGATTTTCTGGTTTCTCTCTGTTTTACAAGACATAGTTTATTCATTAGTACCAATGTGACTCTTCTCTTCCCGATTGAAAAAAAAACAAATAGATTTTTACTGTATACGAATTGAAGGTTAATTTTGTGGTCTAAGGTTCGTTTCTTTATCCGTGAATATAATAAAACATTATTTTCACGAATATACCATCGTCTGCTCACCAGTTTATTACGCCCGGCGTCTGTTAAGCCCCTGCGTATTGATAGCGTGGAGACCACTATTGTTTAGGTCGTCTTTGGCCCGAGCGGTTGGCCTTGGTTTTGGAGGAAGAGTTCCACATTTAAACCTGTTAAAACACAGTAAACGAATAATTAACATAATTTATTAAAATAGAAACAAACATAGATAAATATTAACTCAAAAATATATAAAACAAGTTATTTAAAACAGTTGAAATCGCCACATTGTCAAACGTAAAAATATTCGAAATATTAAAGTGCTAAAATTCAGAGAGAGAGAGAGAAAAACAATAATTTTAAAATATTAAACTTTGTTCGTTATTCTAAATTCCATGGACCATTTGGTCCCTTATTTATTTCTAAGTCTTAAAATGACCAAAGAATGATAAAAGGTTTCATATTACCCATGTAGTTGCCACCGGCCCGCTGGACCCGGCTGGGGAGACCACAATCGGTCCCGCTTCTGTTCTGCCTTTTCCACTAAAAATCCCGGCCTTTATATGATTATCTTTACCTTTCACCATCCCCTAAAGCTAATGGAAGCCCTATTTTGTTGCCCCATCTGTAGTAATATTCCTAGTATGTTCATGGCCATGTTATATAATGTGTTTTTAACTTCTTATCCTAATGTGCTTGGGTTATATAAGGTTTCGTAAGAATTTCCTATTTGGTTGAAACTAATAAGTTGTTTTTGATATTATATAAGATTTCGTAAGTGTGACTTCATTGTTTGACAAATATATTGATGTGAAAAGTCATTTTATATTAATTTTTTCCTTAGTTTTTTATCTATAAAACACTTATGTATATTTGGATTGAGATTTCAATCCGCATATAAAGGGTGAATATTTATGCCCTATTTTTTGGTATCATGCACATGTATATGTGTCTATCCTTTACTGGCTTTTTATAGTATTTTATTATGATTGCAGTTAGGCCCTAGTGTTGTATAACAGCTTGTCAGCAAAAGAAGATTGCTGGGTCATGAAATGCTGATTGCAAGGACAGGTACAATCATTTGCAGGAGAAAGTCTTTAATAATCAAGAGGTGTCCACATTGAATTGTTCATGGCATATATGGAGAAAAGAAGGGCGTTCAGCCAGGGTTCAGGAGGATTTGCCGATTTGGCAAAATATATACTTTCCCTGTTGCCCTTTTTCTTGGAACATTATTTTATGAAAAGAGAACAGGCAAAATTCTATAATGAAGAAAGGTTAATGGCTACATCTTCCAACTTCAAACCAAATATTGAAGTCATACAGGTGGACTTCTCTGAAAATTCTACTTGTTCTGCACAAGATGAAATACAAAGTTTTCATTGGGTTCAACCTCAAGTCAGTTTATTTACTGCAGCTGCCTGGTATTCTGGAGAACTTCATCCCATAGTCATAATGTCTGATAACCTATATCATACAAAACACACTGTGATTGCATATACAGACAGGCTACTTGAAGAAATTCCAACTGAAATAAATGAAGTCAGTATTTGGTCAGGTGGAATAAGTTCACAATTTAAAAACGGATATATTGCAGCTAGTCTGAAGGTGCTGAAACAAAAGAATAAACTACAGGAGAAAAAATTGAACTATTTTGCCACTTCACATGGCAAAGGTCCTGTGTTACGGCACTGGTCAGGCTGTGAAGAGGCAATTAGAACACATGTCTTATCAAGAAAGTCTCAAGTTTTCAATGCATACATTTTTCTGAAGTAACCAGAAAAGTATCGTCTGTGAATATAATTCTGTAGATAGAGAAAAAAGAAATCAGAAAATGAAGCTGGATAAAGTTTTTGAGGTAGCACCCATCATTGGTGAAATCTCGAAAATCCATGCCATGTCTCTCAAAAATGAATTGGAAACTTATTTTGTATCAAAGCATAGCATGTTGAATAACTTAGAAGTAATTCTAAAGAGAGACCTTTACACAGGATGTCATAACTGTGAAATGTGTGAAAGTGGAGCTGCAAGGAAAACGCTCAATACCGCATTATGCTGCAATTTGTCAGTTTTCAATCGATGCTGACTGTGAAGTAAAGGTGCATTTTTAAAAAGGTGAGAGAATGTAAACCATGGTTTACTGTCAACAATGGAGACATACTGTTCGTTAATAAAGATCCCGAGTTGGAGTGAAGGGGTATCAGAATTTATTATAAATTTAAAATGAAAATAAATGTTGCTAAAATTTATTTATATCTACTATCATCTGTTATATATATATATATATACATGTTATGTACTGATTTGTATTACATTTGTTTCATGGTATATAATTGTAAATCAGTCATAATTATCAACCATTTTGTCATATTGTTGATTATGTAATGCGAGTGACAAGATACTGTAATGTGAGTGACAGATAAAATTTGTATTTATTCATTTCAGATTTACCACAATAAATTAAAACTTTTGCTGTAATAACCTGTGAGTCTCATTAATGTACAGCCAAAAAATTGTTTTTCCAGAACTTTTACAAGAGCAGGAAACTACATTTTTCTGTATAGTGAAATTTATCATGTCTTTTTCCTGTAATGTGAGTGACATGTACATTTTAATTTTTTTGTCCATTTATTGTAATTCAAAATTCAAAGAAAATATATCAAAATATAGAGAATTTAATGAAGAATAAACATGTTTTATTGATGTTTTAAATTTACTTAGGACTATAAATTTATAGTAAAATTTAAGGTGGGAAAATAGTCAAATTGTAATGTGCAGTGGAATGACCCTAAAGAATTAGAATGCATATTTGATAGCCTTTCACGATATCATATGAAAATTGTCTTAGGAGATTTTAATGCAAATGTGGGGCGGGAAGATATATTCAAGCCAACAATAGGCAAATTCAGTCTTCATGAAGGTAGTAACGACAATGGGGTTAGATTAGTCACTTTTGCCACATCAAAGAATCTCATTGTTAAGAGCACAACATTTCAGCATAAGGATATTCATAAATACACCTGGACGTCTCCAGATGGCAAAACTCAGAACCAGATAGATCCTATATTAGATGACAAACGCTGGCACAGTAGCATCACCTAATTTTTGCCTTCATTAACCTTTTCATTTTTGTTGCTTTTAATTAATCTATTCAGACTATAATAATTTTTGGTGCTAATTTAATGTTAGATTTGCTTAACTTTTTTAACTTTTTGTATGTAAATTTCCTGAATTTTTAAATAATTTCTTTATTGGTCTGAAGAGTACTTTCATTTATCAATTTTTGTTTTTCGAATCAATTTATTTTCTTCAAAACCATTCTCTTTTGCTATCTTTAATATGGGTTTTTTCTCTGACTTTAAAATGTTCTCTACTCATGGGGACATTTACAAGTCTTGTGTAAAACTGTCAGAGACCTAAAATTGATCAGCAATTAAGAAAAAAGTAAAATAGAATTTGGAATTTGAAGGAAAGAAACACACTGAAAATTGAATCACTGGTTGAAAAGGGAAGAAACTCCAAGTACCCTACTTTTGAGAAAACCTTACAAAACTACATAACTTCTTATGGGTAACTCTTACAAATTTTTGACCAATTACAATATTGATCCTCTGCTTACAGGGAATTCAAATATAACAAGAATTCATAATTCCTATAGTATATACGTGTTTGATCATTCTTTGAAGGCAGTGGAGTTTCTTCCTTTTCAAATCATCAAAAAATAATTTTAGCATTATTACATAAATAAACTTTATTAGTAATTATAAGATAAGAAAACAACATTCAAAACCTCAAATACATCAAGAAACATATTTTGAAGTATTACTTGCTTTACTTTGCCATCCTTTGAAAAATGATCATAAGCAATCTTAAACGAACGATACCTTTGTCACTTTTTGCATAAATAAGCAGAGGATCAATATTATAATTGGTCAAAAATTTGTCAGAGTAAGCTATAAGAAGTTATGTAGTTTTTTAAGGTTTTCTCAAAAGTAGCGTACATGGAGTTTCTTCCCTTTTCAACTCAGCGATTCAATTATATTAAAGCAACAGGTTTCAACCACATTGAACACAAACATGCAGTCTTTAATATTTTAACACAAAGACTTGTAAACGTCCCCATGAGTGGAGAAAATTTTAAAACGTAGAAAAAACACATATTAAAGATAGCAAAAGAGAATAGTTTTGATTCATAAGAAATAAATATCAATAAAACATATTAATAATAAGTTTGAGTTTGGTATCTTTCACAAACCATCTCATACTGATACCACTATCCATAGTTCTTCTCTTCACCCATATACTCATAAGATGGCAGCCTTTAATAGTTACATTTATAGGGTTTTAAATATCCCTTTTCACCCTTGGAATATAATAATGAATTGAATATTATTAAACAATTAGCTATTAATAATAATTACGACCCTAAAGTGATAGAATATTTAATTAAGAAAATTCATTACAAAAAAGCAATGAACTAAGTTTTTCCTTTACCCAAAGAAAACATAAAGAAATATGTCATAATGTCATACATAGGCCCACTTTCAAATAAAATATCTAAACACTTTAAAAAGTTGAACATTAATGTGGTATTTAAAACTAATAAAACTTTACAAAATATAATAAAAAAAACAATAAAACCAAAATAAAAAAAGAAAAATTATCAGGTGTATATAAATTGAAGTGTGGCACATGTGACAATGTCTATATAGGACAAACTGGTAGACTTTTTATCTCTCGGATAAAGGAACACATGAGAGCATATAACAGAAATTTAGAATATTCAAAATATGCTAACCACCTATTCCAATTTAATCATCTTTTCAATCCAAATTTTGAAATTTTACATGTTTGTGATAAGGGTAAGAAGTTGGACCTTTTGGAGGCTGTAGAAATAAATAAATTGAAAAGTAGTAATAAACTGTTAAAATCTCAACTTGATTTGAATGAATCGCCTTTGTTAAATTGAAAAATTTAAATAAATTATTGTTGTATTGTTGCTTAGATCAGTTGATATGTACTGTAATAACACAATTCATAATTTGTTAACATGTCTGAAGAAGGTACAGTGTGTCGAAACAGCTGTCACTGAATTATATCTTAATAAATATGAAAATCAAATAAAACTAAGTTTTATTTTTATATAATTAGAAAATATATTTTAAAAGTGATCCCACAACAGGCCCGGAGGCCCTTGGAGTAACAGGAGGTTAAGGCTCCCACTTTTTTCTAGATAATCGGCACTTTATGTCAGCCGGGTTGTCAGCCCTGCATGACAGCCGCCTTTACCCCCAGAACAAGCATCTGTTACTCATTTTCGTTAGAGGCTGAGTTGACCACAGGGCCATAGTGCTGCCAGAGGGTTTGGCTCAGTTTAAAAATCCTGACCCCAACGGGACTTGAACCCTCGACCCTTCCGCTTGTAGCTCAGTGCCTTAACCACTACGCTACGGCGTGCCCCAATTAGAAAATATATAATTCACAAAACAAAAATTGATCAATAAAAGTACTCTTAAGACTGAAAGAGAAATTAATAAGAAATTCAGTAAAATTACTTACCATCCTTTGGTATACTTCAAAAAATTTTCAGCAAATCTAACATTAAATTAGCACCAAAAATGTTTACAGTCTGAATAGATTAATTAAAACCAACAAAAATGAAAAGGTTAATGAAGGCAATAAATGAGGGATTTATCAAATTTATTGTAAAGATTGTGAAAAATATACATAGGGAAAACAAAAAGGAACTTGTACACAAGATTGGAAAAACACTTAGAAATGTTAAAAATGGAGAAATAGATTTAGAACAATTGGGTAACATCAGATGGGAAATCACAGTTATTGAAGAGTAAATAGAGGGAATATGTTAGAGAGAAAATTGACACTCCTGAAATGAATGCAAAAAATAGGAACATCAGAGAATTGTATCAAAGAATTAGGCTAGAGGGTAAAGGGCTTCATGCTAGAACAAACTTAATTAGGAATGATAATGGGTATATTATTGCAGATTCCAGGAGTATATTAAATAGATGGAAAAGTTACTTTAATCAGCTATTAAATTTCCATGTAGAACAGAATATTGAAGAGGATGATTTACAGACAGCAGAAATGTTAGTCACAGAACCAAGTACATTAGAAGTTGAAAAGGTAATAGAAAAATTGAAGATGTATAAAGCGTCAAGTTCAGTAAGGATCCCAGCATAACTGATAAATTCAAGGGAGGAAAAATTGATGATCAAGATATGTCGGTTGCTTAGTGCAATTTGGGAAAAAGATGCTCTTCCAAATGAATGGAAAGAAATGATTACCATACAAATCTATAAGAAAGGAGATAAAACTGATTGCAACAACTACAGGAGCATCTCATTACTTTCAACTTCATACAAAATTCTAACAAATATATAGTAAGCAGAGTTACTCCTTATACACCGTGATTCAAAATTGACTTTACAACTTTACAAGCTTATAGAAATTTATTTAGAAGACCTACAGAATTGGTTTAAATGTCATATCATAGCACAACTCATCAAGTTTTCACCTATTCAGTCAACGTGGTTCAATGTGGCTTCCGTTGGTGATGCAGCAAACATCCAACCTGAAATCAATCTCCTCCCACACACGTTGTAGCATATCCGGCTTCAGTAACGTAGCTGCGGCGGTGATTCGGTTTCGGAGCTCAACAAGATTGGGAGGTAGGGGCGGAACGTACAATTTATCTTTAAGGAACCCCCATAAGAAAAAGTCCAGTGGCGTTAAATCAGGAGACCGAGGTGGCCATGTTGTTGGTCCCCCATGACCAATCCACCGACCAGGAAACTTCATGTTCAGAAAATCACGGACGTCGATGAGGTAATGTGGAGGTGCACCATCCTGTTGAAATTGAATGTGTCCTTCTTGGTCGTCTACATCTATCTGTGGGATAAGAAACTGTTGTAGCATATCCAGATAAATCGTACCGTTGATAGTTTTTTCTTGGAAAAAGAAGGGGCCGTACACGTTAGTTTTACTTAGGGCACAAAACACATTCACTTTCGGGCTGTCACGCAGATGGAGATGTGGAGGTTCAGAGCCCCAGTTCCTGCAGTTATGGGTATTTACTTTGCCACTGGCATGAAATGTAGACTTGTCGCTGAAGATTATGTGGTTCAAATACGTTTCATCTTCCTCAATCCGACCAAGCATTTCTGCACAGACATCACGTCGAACTATCTTATCATTATCAGTAATGTGTTGCACCATCAAAAATCGGTATGGTTTCAAGTGCAAATGTCTCCGTAGTATGCGCCAAATGGTCGGTTGTGAAATGCCAGTCTCACGTGACGCACGCTGCGTTGATTTCCTAGGGCTCCGAGCAAAGCTATCCCTCACTTGTTCAACCACAGCTTCAGCCGTACGTGGACGGCCAGTATGCTCGGAATGACTAACAGAACAGCCAGTCCTAACAAATGTTTGGTGCCAAGAATAAATTGTTGGCCTGCTAGGAGGATCCTTACCATACTGGGTACGAAATCTACGCTGAACAATTGTCGCAGATTTAGTTTCTTCGAACAAAAACACACAACGAGCACGCTCGGCACCTGTGAAAGCAGCAATTTTGATATGAACTACGTTAGCGCACGCGGTGAGAGAATTAGGTACTATAAAACTATGTCGGTGAAAACTTGATGAGTTATGCTATCATATGACATTAAAACCAATTCTGTAGGTCTTCTAAATAAATTTCTATAAGCTTGTAAAGTTGTAAAGTCAATTTTGAATCACGGTGTATTGATGACATAATAGATCATCAATGTGGATTTAGAAGAAACAGGTCTACAACAGATCAGATTTTAGAAAATAATGAAAATATAATGGCACTGTGCATCAACTATATATACATTTCAAACATGCCTACAATTCAATGGAGAGGGAAAAATTATATAGTATCCTGCTGGAGTTCAGAATTCCTAAAAAGTTAGACTTATTCAAATGGCACAGAGTGTAGACTTCATGTAGGCAAACAGTTTTCAGATACTTTTGAAATTCACAATGGGTTAAAGCAAGGAGATGCACTATCTCCTCTACTGTTCAATTTTGTATTAGAGCATGCTATCAAATCTTTAGAGAATGAAGAAAGTCTACAACTCAATGGTACTAATAATAATCATTAGTTTATGCTGATGTTGTATTATTAGGCGATAGTGAGGAGATACTAAGGGCCAATCGCACACACTCGAGTAACACTAAGAAATTGGGACTGGAAATAAACATCAATAAAATTAAATATATGTTCACACATAGAAATACATTATATAATGGAAAAGGACATTTAGTGATAAATTAACGAAATTTTGAAGAAGTGGCTGAATTCAAATACCTTGGAACCATAATTACAAATAAGAATGAGATGCACAAAGAAATTAAACATAGGCTCAATTCTGGAAATGTGTGCTATTATGCATTATAGGGACTCCTGTTGTTCCAACTTCTCTCAGAATATGTGAAACTAAAAATATATGAAACTGTTGTTTTATTTTATGGATGCGAAATTTGGACTCTTACTTTAAGGGAGGAGAAAAGATTACGAGTTTAATTAAAATTACAGTGGGAGGAAACACTATGAGGTATTTACATTAATGAATGAGTTGGAAAAAATGCTTTAACATCTCACCTTACAAAGTTGTGTGTCTTCACAATACCGATTTCAAAAGTATAGTATCATTTCCATCTTCAGATTCCAACTGTCGAAAATTTGTTGTTAACATCATCTTCTGAACTGCCATCTGGTGTAGATTTTATGAACATGGAGATTAAATTATTCTTGCCGGGGATATCAAAAATTCATTGCTTTATATTTATTCTTCTGAATGTATATCTTTTCCCAAATTGTCAATTCCAAAGGTTTTTCCAAATGTTTCAGAAGTTTAGTTTCTTTTCCAATTTTGTGATTACGAGTATTTGAGAATAAGGTTCTTAGAAATATTATTGGACTAAACAGAGATGAACAGAGAGCTGAATTTAAAAACTGCTGTAGTGGTTGCAATTTTCAATTTATCACTCCGAGAAATTTGGTATATGACATTGAAATGAGAAAGATATTCTCCAAAAAATCATTGATTTCGAACCATTGTCTTCTTTTTGTTTCTAATTCCGAGGTCCTTAACCTTTACACTGCTACGCATGGGTATATGCGTTGGCAAAGAAAATGCTTGCCGTGCTATGAGTGTGTATATCCATTCTCAACTTCAAACGCCTGCTAGTTATATAATACGTATTGCATTGCTTTCAAACTAAGCAGGCATATACTGCCATCTCTTAGGAACCTAAATAAACTTTTTCCATATTTCTCCCTGCATTGAGCAAGGAGGGTTTTAAAGGCTGAATATATCTCAGCAGTGAAAAGGTTAAACCAAGTCCATGAGGTTGTGTCACTTCACCACACGTGTCACTTGCTTTGTATGTGCCCATATGTGGTCTGGAGTGAAATCTATGCACGTCAGTATGTGAGCTGGTTCTGTGTCTTGTATTTTGTATACATTGTTAACATCTTTGCAGAAGCTATTATCTTCATATGCTTAGTGTGCCTGCTTTTTAATCTCAATATTATAGTCTGTGATTCTCAGCAGTTTATAGCTGATCCAAATTGTTGTTCTTTATACCACTCATGATGTGGTGGCTGTTTTGAGATTTCATTTACTTGATTTTTACATTTGAAGAAAATGTCATTAAACATGTCCTAATTGTTTTTCTTAGTTCACTGCCTTCTTTAACCATGGTATCTGCTTTTTCATTTCCTCCTATATCGATGTATGATGAAATCCAGTGGCATGCATTCAACCCCAGCTATCCCAGCACTGCTGGGGTAATTAGTATATTAATAATTTCAAATTAACATAAAATAATATATTTACCAAATTTCATTCAAATCAGTTAAGCATGAACATCAAAATTTAAAATTCTCACCGCGCCAGCAGACTATCACATTCAGTTTGATGGATCCTTCTATGCATTCACATCATCTCTATAGAGGTATAATAGACTGTTTCCTCTATGTTATCCCCATCAACCCCAACTATTTCGCTGCAGATGAATTAGCAATAACCCACAAAATGAATCTGCCTGCTAAGTCCAGCGATAACCCACACTAGACCAGAAAAAACCTGCTAGACAAAGCTTGTGTCTTATTCCATAGATTTTTTTTATTGAACACCAGCTAGCTGAACTCAGAAACGTCAGAACTTGAATAAGTATACACATGGTCAAATGACCTTTCAACTTATCGATTCATGAAACATTTATTTGACAAAGAATCATGAAAGTGCCAATTCCACAATAATAGAATTTTTAGAAACAGCATTTTCTAATTTACAATTGTCAAATCTTGGATTTAATGTGTATGTTAATTTAAGTTTAGCGGAGATGCTATTGTATATGCATCTTTGCCCTTTCTAAGCAGTAGGGAATTCAAATGTAAATTTCCTTTTTTTTCTTCTATATTGTTCACATTCAAATTCCCTCTGTTTATCTTAGTTTTAACTTGTTTCATATTTGTGTCAGACCGACCTTATTATTTATTTATTTATGATAGCTGTCGGTCTGATTGCTTGTTAATAATTTACTTAGTCATAGTAACAGTATCATCTCGACCTTCAAGTAGTAAGGCCGAGCTCTCTCATCAACTCGAGTTCTGCTCCTTGCGAGCAGACCATCCTGCATCACCTAGTAAGCAAGCTATTTGTTTTGAGTTGTGCTAATTTTCCAGCAGACCGTCCTGCTTCATTCGAGCAGGCTATAATGTTACTTAGAAGTTTCAAGTTCTACATAGACGTTCAACGAACTGTTGAGCCATCGCTACAGTATCGTCTTGACCTTCAAGCTGTATGATCGAGCTCTTTCTCAAGTTGAATTCTGCTCCTTGCCTCGAGCAGACCATCCTATTTCACCCTGTGAGCAGGCTATTTGTTTTGAGTTCTGCTAATCTTTCAGCAGACCATCCTGCTTTATTCAAGCAGGCTATAATGTTACTTTGAAGTTTCAAGTTTTACATAGACGCTTGACGAGTAGGTCGAGCTATCTCTACGCTACATTCTACATTCAGCGCACATGTGCAGGAGAGAGCAGCAGCAGCTATAAGTGCTATGTGCAATATCAAAGACATTACAGCATTAAAATTAGACACAGCCATGAAATTATTCTTATCAGTGATCACCCCGATTGCCACCTACGGGATAGAACTGATATGGGAAAAACTATTGACCAGTGATTTGGAGAGGTTAGAAAAAGTGAAAGCAAGATACATGAAAAAGGCATTAGGTACAAGCAAATACACACCAAATAGAATGGCCTATATGCTAGCCAGAGAAACCTACTTCCTAGAGGACTTGAGACAAAGGATACTACTTCCAGCAACGGAGCCATATAAGGTCACGGAAAAAAAAAAGATACAGAAGGAAAAAGAGATTGACAAAGAGTTCTACGCCTCAGACGCCATGGTGAACAGGGAGTGGGCCGGAAGCAACCAACCATAAAGGCACATAATCATGGGCCTAGCAACATATGGATATTACCATATGATGTGCAAAAATGCAAAATTCCACCATCCAAGTGACTCATCTCAATGCAAGATATGTGAACAAAAATGCGAGCGATACCATTATGAACAATGCAGAAGATGGACGGGATCATTGAATGAACTGATAAAAGACAAATCATAAAACTAAAACTTAATGCTCTTTCGAGTGCCATTTACCTACTTATTATATTTTACAAGTTGAGTCCTGTACTCGCTACGAGCAGGCCGCTCCTGTTCTATTAGAGCAGGTTGCTTCATCATTTTTCAAGATACTATTAAACTGTATTACCTCAAGATAAAGTGTAGTTATACTAGTCTACTTGACTTAGTGAACAATATTCAAGAAGCAATAGTGAATAGATTTATATTAGAAACAGCCGCCAGACTTCAACTTTGGCTGTACAAATTTGTTAATCACAGTGACCACTACTACAGGATAGCATATCCCAGTAGCAATTGAACAGACCGGGAAAAATTAAAAATGTGTTGAAATCCAACAAAAATATTTAATTTATGTTAGTTATATTTTTACAAAATGCAAAAAAATAAATAAAGTAGAATTATGCGGTACGTTTTGTCAGCAATATCAACCTGTTAATTTAAGAAGCTTTATTTATATTATATATCTGAATAACAACAATTGAATTATTACGAACATGTATATATCATTTGTGGAAAGCAACAGTTGAATTTAATATCGGCACTGAGTTCATTCAAATGCGTTATTAGTATGTTTTAAAGTGTTACTGATAAATGTGATTTGTCAGTTTAGTAAAAATGAATGCAAGTGACTGTATAATTTATAATTTACATACTAGTTAATTTTTGTGCAGACCTTTCAACGAGAAAAATGACCTTATACAGCAAGGTAGGCCAACTCCAGATTCACCGGATCTAACCAAAAAATAAAAAAAAATAATTAAAAGGCAGTAAGGTTTTATGTAGCCTACTATAAGTAATATTTTCGTCATACAGCTGAGGTAATTGCTCTAACCACACATGCTACTGATGAAATCCATTGTATGTGTATTTATGTTGTTCTCGACGTACCTTTTAGGTGTTTATTTTAATTGCAGATAGCTGATCCCTAGTTCAAGGTAGTTCTAGAGATGTGATTTGAGTTTCTGCTTTCAGTTAAAATCCATATTCCCATGTGTATGGGGTACTCCGATAATTTATGGTAAACTGCTTGTGTAACAACAAGTTATGCTGTAAAGTTTGACGCATGATCTGGATTTCTGACTTTGATTTATTCTATTATATCTCCAGATATAATGAGTGCTCCACTTCCGTTTTTGCCATTATCCAGTTTGCTTACATCTATATAGATTCTTATAGTTTGTTGTGGAATTGTGTTAATAATTTCTAAGGACAGTTTTTTCAGTCCCAAGTGGCTATCATTGTTTTTGTGTGTTTCTGCATTGAGTGCCGTATGAAAATGAGAATCTGAGTTAATTTTATAGTATTGTATATATTTATTTAAACTTTCACAGGGAAAGAACACTATGAGGTTTAATTTAAGAATTAAATTAATGTTTTTATTACCTCACCTCATATACTTTTTCTTCTATACTGCAGTTTCGGAGCTTATCTCCATCGTCAGTAGCCTCTGGTCGACCGGTGTTATGTCGTTTCTTGGTGGTTTCCTTCTTACTTCTATCGGTGGACCGATAGAAGTAAGAAGGAAACCGCCAAGAAACGACATAACACCGGTCGACCAGAGGCTACTGACGATGGAGATAAGCTCCGAAACTGCAGTATAGAAGAAAAAGTATATGAGGTGAGGTAATAAAAACATTAATTTAATTCTTATTGTATATATTTATTGATTCCAATTTGCTGTAGGAGCATATTACTTGTCTTTGCTGAGTCAAATGTGGTCTTCTTGTTTAGACAATTTTTTTCCCCAGTTCTCTAAATATTCTCTTTTATTGCTGCACGTGTGTATTCTGTCCAGGTCTTTAAGTTACTTTTTGATGCTGTGCAGTATCCTTGGTAACCATATTCTATAATGGGGATAATGAATAAAGTATATGTGATTTTAAGAGTTCTAGCATTTGCTACCCATGTTGTACCTGATATGGTTATGTTTAATTTTTGACTGCTTTGTTAGCATGATTAGGATTTGAATGATTGGACAACTGTCACGAGGAAGGCTTAAAGGGCCATAATGCCAATGATGATGATATATTAATTCAGGGTCGATCATTGTGAGTGGGGGAAACCTGAATGCCAAAATTTTAAAATTCTTGTAGCAACCATCATATTTGTTTTCTCGCAATGAAACTGTATACATACAATTTAATTTAAAAAAAAGAAATTATTATCTGTAAACAAGCAAAATTAGACCATAAATTGATCTTACTGAGAAATTGGTTAGTTTATGCAGTTGCATGAGACTTTTTTTCATTTTCTTGCATCCATTTTGCATTATTTTTATACTGGCAACAGATTAATCACCAAAGAGTGCAAGACCGTCCATGGTGTACCGACAATAGTAACAATAATTACGAATGTTGATAATTGACTGAAACCAATACAAAAGTAATTAAGGTGGGAAGGTGTAATTGGGTTGCCTTGTAACTGATCGCAGTTGTACGTATTTAATCCAACACATCATGAGGTGTGTACATGATACAATTTGTTTGATTTCACACACCATTTTCTTCATTGCAATAAAACAGGAAAAAACACAATTTAATCCAATACAGCTCAAGATATATGTAATCGCTTAAAACTAAATTTTGACTGCAGGTGGATTTTTATACAATCTGAATTGACACTCCATAAATGATAAATGCTCAACCCCTATCAAATTTGCCCCTAAGTTTGTTAAAAAAATTAAATTATTTTACTCCTCAATGATTCACGTAATACAAAAATAAAATCATAACTCTCCAAATTAGTTTTAGGCTCATTATGACCTCAGTATTGGAGCCCAAGAATAACTTTTTCTTTCAATTTAATATTACTTTGCATTCAAAAACTCCATTAAACACAAAAATTAAATTTTATCTGCCATAATTCCTCTTGGGAACTTGATGGCTCGACAGCCATTGGCTGCTGACCTCACATCCATTTCTGACATTAGTATAAGTCATTCAAAATATCTCTGCAGGCGGAAGAATTACGAAGCTCTGTTTGTTGCTACATGTGACGTCATATAAGGCAGTGTACACTGTCAGCGTCCCATGTCCCATTCCCCTCTGCACTCATAGATAGCAGTGTCACGTGTTCTGTTCCTGTATAAACACGACTGCAGTGCCCTCCGTCAACAACTGCGCTTACTCCTTAAACGGGTAATAGCTAGTATAGGGGTAAGATGTGGTCTTCATGTTGGCTTTCCCTGCGGTAATAGCTGGTTTTCTCAACCAAGAGACACTACTTATTGTAGCTACCCAAATTCCTTATGATGCTGGATGGGCACCTGTCCCATGGTGACAGAAATTCCTTGAAAATATTTCTTCACCTTTGGGGACTTAAACCAGCACGTGTCCCTTAGCTCTGCATCAAGTCTGTCTCAGCTATGGCAGGGGCTGAATTATTAACAACTTTGTGTTATTTTATAAAGGAAAGTGGTGGCAGTAGCAGAAAAGGGAGAGAAACCATCCATTACAATATATGATTTGGAGAGACTGAAGAAGAGAAGGGTTTTGGGGCAAAGTCTTGAGACCATGGCTGAGGAATTTATATCACTTGCTTTCTCATTTGATGGGAAATATCTTGCAGCAGTTCTTGGTGACCCAGACTGGACAACAGTGTACTATCATTGGGACAAAGGCAAGATTGACAGTACAATAAAACCCAGCACTCAAGCAGGTGGTGTTATTGCACCTGTCACACAGGTAACAACAATGTCTAAGTATTTATCTGCTATGAGTTTTCAAATGTATTTGTCTGTCTGGCTGTATGCAGACATCTCCATGTGAAGCAAGGGAATTGTTATTTAACCTTCAAATGACAAATGTCATATATAAGTGATGATTGGTATACCCCCTTTATCGCCGAAAGAAAGATAAATCTGACACATTGTAGGTAGTAAATTTTTATTCACAGCTCTGCAAAATAAGAGTGTTGAGACATTTAAATTCTGGTGACTGGACGACGATGGGTATTTAAAAATCTCGTACATAAAAGGTTAACCAAGCCACTTTGGGTAAACTTATGTCCAGATGTCAGAGCAGCTCATCACCTCAAATTGACCCTAGTAGGCAGCAAAGGTATTACTTGGATGGGAAAAGCTGATTAAATTTTCCCAGAGGCTCTGATTTGGGTTTACAGTTCTTTTACAAGTCTCAAAGTTTTCGGACTCGAGACCCATGGATTAAAGTCTTTCTCAGAGGATTTGTCTCTTGGATTTTTCCACCCTAAAATATTTGTCAACCACAAGTGGGTTTGGCCCCAAGATCCTCAGGACCAGAGACAAGGGACTTAACCTCTACACCATATTATATAATGCATGGATCATATTTTATTACACATTGCATTTTTAATCTACTGCTATATACTAATACTGATTGACTATCAACCCAGTTCCATCCTTTCGTGATAAACCCAGGGACCAATACTAAATAAGCAATGGAAACAAACTACTGGGAACCTGGCCTGAATAATAATGTACAGGAAGTAAATAAAAATAAATCTACTATTATTATCATATTTTTTTTTATTTTAAAATTAATAAGTTACATCTTTATTTACTTTTTTGAAATATAACATATTCTGATACTTTGTAAATATAGGAAAGGCCAGCATGAGTGGAAAATAACATCAAAAAGGCTAAGTTTAATGTATGACTGTAATATGAATAAATGTAATTAATACTTAGTTTTTCTTCTAAAGGACATTTTCATTTTCCATATGGACTTATCTCCTTGAGACATCTCTATCTTCTCAACATTTTTTGTTCATGATTGTTGTCCATTCTTCTCCCTTTCCCTGTAGGTTTTTCTATATCTGGTCTATCCATCTCAGTCTTGGTCTTCCCAATGGTTGCTTCCTAATTGTTATTCTAATTTTTAATGGTACTCTCTCTAATGCCATAAAGTATCCATCTTGAGGTAAAAACATCTTTTGATTTTATTCACTGTTGGTTTGGTGGTCCTGTCATAGTTTACTGTCCAGTAAACTGGAGCCTCTTTAACTCTTCATTCAAAATTTTTCTCAGGGCTTCACAACTACCTTGAGGTCCCATTGTATATCATCCTGAGAAACAATCTTCTACTTGAATATTGTCTGTCTCTCATGACATAAATAGAATAACTAACAATATAAATAAAGACATGTCTGTTAACAAATAATCGTGAAATTTGAGTGTGCATAAATTAAACAACAAATATGTAGATATGACTTATTGGTGTATGCGTAACAAACTCACAGACACACAGCATTCTAAAACCATAAATGTAGAGGAATATAATTTGTGAATGAGTTGGTTCCTTACTTCGTCACATACCTCAGAACAATTGATAACTGAGCTTTCATGGAAATGTTGTCGTCTCATCACAATTAATGCAACACACAAATTAATGCAACGAATGTTGCCTCGGACACTTCCCATTTTATTTCTTGAGTTAAATACTGAGATACAGAACCTATTAAGTCGTTTTGTGTGTCAGGAGATAATCCACGAAAACATCTTCACTTTTTAACATAGATTGTAAGTCAGGATCATAATTAGATATACATTTCAATATTTCTATATAATTGCCTCTGTTAGGAGATATTTGAGACTCGTCATGACCACGAAAAGATAACCCAAGTTTTCCCAACAAACAAACGACCTGTATTAAATTAGCAAGCATTTTTCTGTTTTTTTCGAACTTCTTCATTATGTCGTTCAGTGGAAAATCTATACTGAACACTAAGACTAAATTCTATTTTACTTTTTCTAAACATCTTTACAATTTTCAAAGACAAAATATGTAGGCCTACCACTGTCAGGGAATGTCTATTTTTTGATTTGTGAATATTATGCAGATCGTCGAAACCTGAGCATGCCCAAGATGTTTTTTCTTTTGAAAATAAATACATGGCCAACAAAATATTTTTTTAAATTCGCTACAACCACATAGCCATGGTATAGTTTCACACATCTGCACGCGAAAGTTTTGGGTGAATATTTTTTGCCCTTTGGTAACTGCAGTTATTTTAAGGTCCGGTTTCGGTCTCCCATCTTCTATAATTTCAAGTTTTTCGTCAAAAGTGAGTGTGGAGAATAATTTATGTTTTAATTGTTCAATTACACAACCACATGAACTACTTTCATTCAATAATTCGTTGCAAGTATATGGGGTACTTGGCTAGTTTGAGTTTAAATCGCACATTGTTAAGGCGCCACATGATTTTTTACACTGAGAGCTATTAGCAAATGTAATGTAGTCACAACTTCACCGCGCTTCCACAAGCCATGTTCATGTTCCTCACTTCCAAAAACTGATGGTTTCTTGTAGATATAACAAAACGGTTGTTGTTACTATTATTTAACACTGTGGAGAGCAACAATGAAAACACAGTAAATAGAAATCACGGTAAATAATTTACGATTAATTTGTAAAGTAAAAAAAATAAACACACACACACAACATATTTCTAGCAGAAAGCTCGCCACATGCACAGAACATGGTTACGGGGAGAGGAAACAGAACATGTATACGGGGGTTTTGGGGAGGTGAAATATCGTAAGCAACTCAAGTCAGAGTTTCCTTCTCAAGAATGCGCGCGCAGTGCACTGAAGACATATACATGACGCTCGGAAGATGAAAGACTGGTCACGGGGCTTGCAGGGAGAGAAAACATAACATGGATACGGGGCTCGCGGTGAGATGAAATATCTTAGGCAACTCAAGTCAGTGCATTACTTCTCAAGAAAGCGCGCATAATGCACCCAAGACATATTCCTGGAGCTCGGCGGATGAAAGACTGGCCAGAGACATGGTGAATAAAGGAGTGGAAATTTATTTCACTGCAATAATCTTTACGTATGTGACAGCGAAAATTTGTTTATAGTATTTAGATAGTAAACACGGTATGTTTTGCATATATTGACAGGGTAGCGGCCCTTCCAGTGCCTAATTGGACGCTACGCCCCTGGCGTTTTGTTATTTTATTGTCAAAAAAGACTATGCTTCGACCGACATATAAGATTGGGGAGTTGAGCGGGGTGATTTGTAATGTTTCTTATTATTTTAAAGCTATTTCTGTGGTTTATTTCTATAAAACATCAGCAGTATCCCGTTTACTATGGGCCTATGACCGAAAAGACATTTGTGTTGCAAGAGCAATTTCATCGCGAGAGAATTCCTGCTTATGTGAACTTTTTTTTTTATTATTCCAGCCTCTTCGAAAGATATTTTGGGTCCGCCAATTCCATAAGCAGATGGAACAGGATTTTCCAACGACGGTCATTGTTCTAAATTAAATCTTAATAACGGGAAAGTTAACATTCCCTTCTAGCCAATCAGATTATTTCAGTAGATTTTTCTCGCTCACAACTTCCCACGATTGAGAAAATCGCTTTTCAAAAAAATAAACTGTTTTTTAATGTAATTTAAAACATTCTCCTAACACCTCCTAACCCTAATGTGTTTACTAAACGATAACATATTGTCTCTATCGAACACTTTTTTCCATATTAAATCAGAGAATTCTCTGCGCGTGATGGTAGGCCTCAGTTGCTATCCGCATCCTTTAATGAGAAAGCTAATTAAAAAAGTGCAATAATTTGCACTCATGTTATTGTGCGGAAACTAAAGTCCATAAATCAGTCTACATTATAACTAAAATTTGTACTTCTGTTCAGAACTGTTTTCTTTGTATCTCAATTTAAAATAAGATGATTGTGACATTTTTTTAGTGTTGGTATGATTCCACGTGTATTTTACATAATATCTGGTATAGAAAAACGTTAAATATATCAATAAAATTACAAACCTTGAGGTGAAGTCTACATACAGAATAAGAAGAAAAGCTCACTGAACTTGAACACACGACGATATCAACATCGCTAACACAACTGGGATATAGACCAGATGAGTTCTTAACTATTGGCAACTTCCGATGTTTATATTGTCTTCATGAACTTTAGAATTCTACCCTCGTTTGCAGATAAGTTAAAAACAGTAGAACAGTCATATAACAATTATATTAGAGTGAAAAAAAAAGATAAATTTATGAGGATGAGTGAATATAGTTTTTTCCAGCTAGATTTCGTTTCTGGCCCACTGTGCGTGCCCCCCCTCTTCACGCCAGCCTCTTGTTGGCATGTGGGCCTACGTTTGTAATCCCGCATCAAATGTCAATTTCCAGGAGGTCGATCTTCCATGCCTGCGACGCTCGGATTGTGGTGAGCGTCGCCTGCAGTCAACTGTTTTATTCGTGACGATGACGCCAGTTCGAGGTAGCGTATGGTCTCTTTGCCATCTCCAGATGCAATGCCACATTCACAGCTCCGTTGATGGTGTGATGTTCCGCCAGCAGCAGGTGTTGTTTAATCTCACGATCCCTTAGACTGCATACGAAATCAGACGCGCTTCCCCATCGACGAACGTCGCGTCGCTGAGAGTCCGATGAGGGTCATGTGCGCCATGTGTTCAATGACCATGGCGTATTCTTGAATTGAGTCCCCGACGCGCTGGACACGAGCCTTTAGTTGGGCCTGATAAGCGGCACTGAGATGATGATGATGGCCGTAACTATTTTCCAGGGCTTCCATGATGTCTTTGGCCCGACTTTGTGTTGGAATACGGCGTAAAATCTTTGCCGATGGCACTTGCAAGGAGGCAATTAACTGCGTCGTTTTTACTTCAGGCGTCCATCCATTGTGGTTGGAGATTGTGTTATACTGGCATATAAATATGTCCCACGATGTAGACCTGTCGAACCTAGGGCCCTTGATTCCATTTCGGCTTTGGTAGTCGATCTTCAGATCTTGGCGAAAAAAATCACTCTGTAGATCTTCCATTACGCGTCGAACTTGGGATGTTATAAGAATATAGTTATTTTCTCGCTGGTCAGCTTTTCCTTCCCATTCTTCTTTAATGCTGTTCAATATTGTGTCATATTGATTTAATTTCAGTTCAAGTCCTCTCAGTTAAATCCTAGACATTTCAGTTTTTAATTCTCATTATACTTATTTATAATCATGTTAAAAGTTTTTGATTTGTTGTTTAATTTCTTCTTTTGTATCATTGTTTTGTTTTTGTATTAATTTAATTCCTTCTTTTGTGTCAACATTTTGTTTTAGTATTTCTTCTTTTGTGTCTTCATTTTTCCTTAGAATCTCCTTATGCAATTTCTGAATTTGTTCCATTTTTAGCACTGATTTAATTGTATCTGTGGATCTTACCACTGGTTGGAATAAGATGTGTCGAGGAGAGAGTAGCTTGAAGACCATGACATCCGATAGGCTTTGTGCGATGTGGAATCTGGGCAATGGCCTGCATGGCAGACATCCCAGACCACACCACCGTCTACAAAAGCTACTGGGCCCAATAAAATTCCCAGACTGCCATGATTGGGTCCTGAAGAAAATATGGAAGTCTGCTGATGGGAAGACAATGACCAGACACCTGGCACTGCACGGGAGCAAAATTCGTGAGTGTGTATTTCTCTTGGTGTTTCTAGAAAGCACCTGGGAGTGAATAAAACTCTGGACAAAGACCCGTTGACACTTCTACTGGCTACATCAACTGAGTGACATAGAGTGATGGTGGCAGCAATGTGACATCTGTACAACTAACTGAGATTTGGAACACAGAAGAGAGGTGTGATGCAGCAGTACAATGTAGGAGTTCCATTGAGAGAATCGACATCAATATGGCCCTTTTCCTGAGATGGATGCCAGGAATTGGTACTTGCTGCTGACCATGGACTACTTCACTAAATGACCAGAAGTTTACATCATTCTCAACAAAGAAGTCTTGACCATAGCCTATTTATTAGTCAAAACTTCATGTATTGGTATGGAGTATCACTGTATAGTGACCACGGTTACAACTTTGAGACCCAGCTAAGAAGGAGTTGTTGTTACACACGACCCAGACAATCCTTCATTAAAAATCTGATGGGACGGTAAAACTCTGCGTGAAGACTGTCGAGGAACATTTACGTAAGCTGGTTTCAAATCATCAGAGTGATTGGGGAACAAGGACCCCACTGTTCCTCCTCGCTTATTGTACTTCCACTCATGACACCATCAGAATAACTCTAGCCAAGATGGTCTTTGGAAGAAAATTGTGACAGCATTGTGACATACAGTTTAGTACTCCACCTGATGCTGAACAGCTGGCAACCTACTACATATGGGAGTTGATCGACAGACTGTGAGAAGCTCATCAACATGCTAGAGAGCACGTCAAACTAGCCAGTTACAGGATAAAAGTTCTTGATGACTGATTCGCTAATTCCACTAGATTCAAAGAAAGATATATTGGTGTGGTTGTACTGCCTGACCCAGAAGAGATGAACATCATCGAAACTGCAGCATTCTTGGGATGACCCAAGCCGGGTGTGAAGAGGATGAATGTTATGGTCTACAGGATCTAACGTCAGCCCAGAGGGAAGATGATCATGGTTCATTTGGATTGACTGGCGGCATACAGAGGAGCTGCGATCAGCCCTGAGGGAGATCAATATGACACATTGTTGGGCTGGCTTTTGAATTTCACAGGCAGCAATGAGATTCAGGTTCCACTTTGTATGGTAATGGGAGATTTGTGAACTGGCAATTCACGAATTGGTGAGCACGTGGGAGAAATTTCCACATTGCATCTGTACCTCCATTCTGGGTAAGTTGGTCCTCAAGTCTTCCATTTGAGAGGATTCTAGATTTGGATTCCAGAATGTTCCTAACCTCGCATATATATATATATATATATATATATATATATATATATAAGAAGATGTGAGGGCTTGACTAGCCAATCATATCCAAATTGTGAATGAGAGTGGAAGTGACCTAGGTTCATCAAGAAACTGTTTCAACTGAATATGTCAGTTATGTGAAGAACTGAATTATAAGATAAATAGTGTAGAAGGGACTTTATTACCAGCAAATTATTTGTGTGATATCAGTGAATTATATAAATTATATATTATGTAAAACCCAGACGATCATAACCGGGAAGCCTTTGGCTTGCGTTTAGATAAGAGGAGAGGGAACTAAGAATAATCCGCAACGTGGGAGCAATGACCACACTGGAACCTCCAAACACGGAAGACCATAACAACAGACACGGCGGAGATAGAAATATTGGAACGGCGAAAATGGCAGAAGGGACAACCCAATCTCTGGAGATGAAATAAGAGACCCAGCTCGGGGAAACAAGAGTGAAGTCTTGAACGGCAGTAGGCGGAAGAGGCAACCCTCCTTGTGGGATAAAACACAAGGAAGTAAGTCCAAAGTCTTTAAGGAGGCAGCTCCTCCAAAGGACTAAACCTGCAGACCATTAGTACCGTACTAAGGGGACATTTAAAAATACTTACAAGCTCCAAAGACATTGCCAGACTGTTCAACGGATAATGACAAAAGCAAAGCATAAGGATAAACGTTTTGAAATTTAAGACCAAATTAAAGTAGCAACATGGAATGTCAGAGGAATACATAATAAAGAACTGAACTGGAAAGAGAATTAAAAGAAAGAGGTATAGACATAGCAGTGATAGTAGAAACAAAAATGAAGTCAAGATCTAAGTAATTGTATAATGTTTTATAGTGGAGTTGAAATAACAGAAAGAGCTCAAGCAGGAGTAGCAATATTAATAAGCGTAAGATGAAGAAAAACGATAACTGCATATGAATGGATAAATCAGATAATAATGAAAATAAGATGCAAAATACCAAAAGGAAATGTTACTGTAATAGGAATCTACACACCAGAGGAAGGAAGAAAAAAAGAAACAGCAGAATTTTACCAACAACTACAGAAGATAATAGACAAATAAAAACAAAAACGATTGCTTAATTGAAGCAGGAGATGCAAATGCACATATAGAGAAAACGCCAATTACAAATGTAATGGGAAACAATGAAGAAGAAACGCTAAATTATAATGGGAAAACATTATTAAATTTCACATGCTTTAGCCAACTGATAATAACGAACAATTACTTCAGACGTAAATAAATTCATATATATATACAAGAAGTAAGAGAGGATCACGCTCTATAATAGTGTCGCGGATAGGGCGGGGTTTTCCTTTAACTTATTTTGACTTAAATAAGCACACAGTAGCTATGTAATTTTTTTCTTTTAATGTATTCACGTAGACTTTCACGGCCGGAGTTGCTATGATGATCTTGATGAAGATTTTCGGGCTGTAGGCCGTGGTCGTGAGGTTTGTAGTTCCCCATGTTTCATCAGAGACTGCGTCTGGCATCCTCAAGGGTTGTCGGGTGCCCGACGCAGTCTCTGGTGAAACGGGGAACTACAAGCCTCATGACCACGGCCTACAGCCCGAAAATTTTTCTTTTAACTTTATTTCCTTCTCCACAATTATCACTAAATCTTCAAACACAATTTGATTTAACAACTATTATTTTTATAACGTTAATCAGATAATCACTTATAACACAGTTGCAGACACAATCCTTCCTCACAGTTATGCTCACAATTAACCTCTCGCCATTCAGTCTTTGCCGGCTATCACGGACCAATTATCGCAAACTGACTCCCGGCCTTCTCGTCCGCTCTTTTATATAGGCGGGGGAGGAAAGCTCTAGTAATAGCTTCCAGCATCTTCGAAGCCCAGAATCCTCTGGCTTCCGATCTTTCTCCAAAGAGAAGGAGACGCTGGTGGAAAGGTCTGACAACACATTCCAGACCATTCAAGCGACTCTGCGGGCCATGAACTCGCTAGGGGCGACTCACCCGCGCAATTCAAACGTCGCTTACATGACATGTAACAATAGATTACATTATGGTTAATCAATAAATAAAAAATCTAGTCAGAGCACAAGTCTTCAGAGGAAGCGATATCCATAGTGACCATTACTACTATAACAATAGGTCATACTTAAAAGAGAAATAATAATAAAAAATTATTAATTATTAATCATATTTAAAGAAAACTATAAATTATTAATCATAGTCATACCTAAAGATAGGAAATAAATTATCACACTTAAATATCCTAATTAGTCATACTTAAAGTCCATACCAAGGGCTTTTAGGAAGTAAGAAACGAGTAGAATTTTATAATAAAATCATCCTAGATTCATATTATAGTACGGGCTGTTGAAACCATACCAAGTGTGTCAATATGTTTTTTTTTCGAAACTATGGAGACACTTACGAAAGCTTATATAACACAGTAAACAATTATACCTTTTGACTATCATAATTGTATAAGTAAGCAAATATCTTATACAATTCGGCCCTGACAGGACCAGAATTATTGCTAAAGGTTAGGTAAATTAGAAAGTTTTGAAGGCTCAATAGAACTAAGGTTTCCACAAATTTGGAAATAGGAAAGCTGGAAAAATCACATATATACTCATAAATTTTAGCCAAAAAATGTGTCTGGAGGCAGGGACTGAAGTATTCACTACAGCTTCCTTTTGGACCATGAATACTTTCCTCTTCATGTGTGAGTATAAATTTTAATTCTCATCACTATGGTGGATAAATATTTTCCTAACTTCAAAACTATAAAATTCTAGAAAAAACACTAAAAACAATATGTTGATTTAGTTAGATGTTTATAATTATATTATTTTTAGTCTGGACATCTTACCTCAATATTAATGTTGATTTGTTCTTGGACATGTTTCAAAACAATTCTGTTTTATCGTCAGCTTTCCCAGACTGGTTTTATTTATGTTGCATTATGTTCCACAACCTGGATGTCGATGTCAGCTCCATCCTGTGGTTGGCCAAAGAACCTCCAAACAAGGTCACGCTCCATCGGAATATCAAAATTCATAACTCTGTTTCTGTCTTCTGAATATAAATTTTTCCCCAAATAGTCAGCTCTTTTGTATTTTCTAACTGTTTTAATAATTTAGTGTCTGAATTTATATTATGTTTTTCAGACCAAACATGAGCAGCAACTGCAGATTTTTCAATTTCTCCATTTTTAATATTTCTTATGTGTTCTTTGGTTCTAATTTTTAGGTTTCTTTTTGTTTTTCTTATATATTAGATATATATATATATATATATATATATATATATTAGATATATATAGGAAAAACAAAAAGAAACCTAAAAATTAGAACCAAAGAACACATAAGAAGTATTAAAAATGGAGAAATTGAAAAATCTGCAGTTGCTGCTCATGTTTGGTCTGAAAAACATGATATAAATTCAGACACTAAATTATTAAAACAGTTAGAAAATACAAAAGAGCTGACTATTTGGGAAAAAATTTATATTCAGAAGAACAGAAACAGAGTTATGAATTTTGATATTCCGATGGAGCGTGACCTTGTTTGGAGGTTCTTTGGCCAACTACAGGATGGAGCTGACATCGACATCCAGGTTGTGGAACATAATGCAACATAAATAAAACCAGTCTGGGAAAGCTGACGATAAAACAGAATTGTTTTGAAACATGTCCAAGAACAAATCAACATTAATATTGAGGTAAGATGTCCAGACTAAAACTAATATAATTAAAATAACCTCAAAATATAACTTCCTAAAATTAAATATTAGATGTTTATAACTCTGAATTAGCACAATAATGAGACCAAAAGGTCTAAATAAATGGTTTTAAGTTAAAGTTACAAATATAACATCTTAATAAAGTTATTAGATAATCTACAGTTGACTTAATAAGCTCTCTCGTGTTAACAATAAGGGAAGATTTAAATTCGGCACTCTCAAATATGATGTTTCAATAGCTTCCTAGCCAAGTAATGTACGATCATTGTTTAGGTAAAGTGTTAAATTGTTTGGTTGGATATAAAGTGTCTTAGGCAAGAATGAAACGGTCTTAAAGTAATAGTGATGTTTTCATACAGCTTGTGTGATATTATGTTAAATAAAGTTGTTATTTGTTTTATGGTGTTCTATATAATATAACAGTTCCAGAGTTCAGACGTCTTCATCCTATCCAACGGTTGTCCCGTAGTTTGTAATTATAGCACTTTCACTGTCACGAACGATAGCCTCTAACCGCTCGAGTCAAGGTCCAAATATTGGAAAAAATAGACCTTTTGGGACGCTACCCTACAACCTATAATGATCCAGGTTATAACAATTACCTATTGATTAGTAAAATAGATATACAAAGAAATGATATAGAAATTGGAATAAAGAATTAAAGAAGAAGGAAGAACAGAAACAAATTTATAAAATAAAATTCTTAGAAAAATAGTCGATACAAGATTTATACAAAAGAAGGCTAAGAGATTATACAAATGTGAAAGAGCAAAAAAAAAAAAAAAAAGAAAATTGAAGAAGAATCGAAAATTATAAAAGGACTAATACATAAAAGAGCAAAAGAAGTATTAGGAACAAAGAAAACAGGAGGAAGAAACAAAGGACTAAAAAAATGGGATCCCAAAATTCATTAATTGGTAAGAGATAAAAAAAGAGGCCTACTTAAAATACTTAAACAACAAGAATGAACAAAACAGGAATAGAATATAATAGAACAAGAGCATTAGTAAAAAAGTATATCAAGAAATTAAATGGAGCACTTTGGGATAGATCATAGCAGAAATGGAACACAATTTACATGGAAGACAAGACAAAGTATATAAATTTATAAGCCTTAATTATGAAGTAAAAGACAAAACAAATCTGCTAACTATACATGATTTAGAATTAGAGAATTATTATAAAGAATTGTGGACGGACAAACAAAATAAAAAATAATACTCATAGAAACAAAAAAAACAATATGCGGAAGTAGATAAATTAAATATGCAAGAAATAATAGAAATATTAAAGAAATGTAAAAATAATAAAGCATGTGTGATAGACAATATAAACATAGAATTGCTAAAAATGCCCCAAAGAATTTCCAAGAAAGATTATTAAAATTCTGTAACAAGTGCTGGAAACAAAATACAATACCAGAAGAATGAAAAATTGGAAAAATAATCACAATATTTAAAAAGGCTATAAAACAAATCCAGGGAACTATAGAGGATTAAGCTTACTGTGTGCAGCATACAAAATACATGCAAAAATAATCAACCAAAGATTAACGGCTATAGTAGACACAATAACATCAGAAGAACAGACAGGTTTTAGGAAAGGAAGAAGCTGCATAGACAAAGTATTATTTTAAAACAAGTAATAGAGAAGCGAAGAGAATTCAACTTATAAATGCACATCCTCTTTATAGATGATAAGAAGGCTTTTGATAAAGTGTCTAGACCAAAATTATGGAACATGTTAAGTGAAAAAGGAATTCCACTACACTTGATAGCAGTAATTAAAGAAATGTATGAGAAAACAAAAAAAAATAAATCAAAGGGAACCAATACATATAACAGGAGGAGTTAGACAAGGTTTTATTTATTTATTTATATTACCTGATGGAGTCAAGACCATAAGGTCTTCTCTTCAACTTCACCAGGGTTAAATTATAAATACAATAAGAATTATGATGAATGATACATAATAGATACTTATAGACTACACAATATAAAGTTGTCAAGCGAAATAAAGAAAAAAATTATAATAACAAAAATAATAACCTATAGTTAGATTACATAAATGGCTTATTAAAGAAAGTTTAAAATATAAAGGAATAATAAAAGTATACATGGAACAAGGCTATATATTATATTGTCTAAGGAAATATGAAGTGAGTTTCTTTTTAAACTGTTTTCGAGTTGGGCAGTCCTTGATATATGAAGGGAGGGAATTCCAGAGTCGGGTGGCTAAAACTATCAACCGCTCTTTTTAACATTTATTTTGACGATATGATAAGATCATGAAAGCAAATGACGACTGGGGCTATTAACTTACGAAATATAGTAATAAAAACAGTAGCCTTTGCAGATGACCAGATTTTAATAGCAAAAACAGAAGATGAATTATACATAGAATGCTATATAAACTAAATGAAATATCGAAAAAATACAATATGGAAAGTCATCAGAAAAATAAAAAACAATGGCTTTCAAGGGCGCTCATCCAGTTCGGACAAAGATAATATTAGAAAACAAACCAATAGAACGAGTGGTAAGATATAACTTCCTAGGTAGTGAAATATCATATACAACAGAAACAGATATAAATAACAAACTAAATAAGTTTAATTTTATAACAGGAACACTAAAAAGATCTTTGATAAATAAAGCCAGGAAAGATTTTATAAAGAAATTATACAAGACAATGGCAGTTCCTATTATTACTTATGGATCCGAAGCATGGACAATGATAACACAACAATCTGCCAGAATACAAGCTGCTGAAATTAAATTCTTCAGACCAATAGCAGGATATCAAAGAACAGACAAACAATAGCAGGATATCAAAGAACAGAAAAACAACAGAAATAAGACCAACTAAAAATAGAGGAATTAAACACAACAATAGAGAAATACAGAACAAACTGGAAAGAACACTTAGTAAGAATGACTGAGAATAGAATTCCAAAAACAGCATACAGCTATTCACGATGAGGAAGAAGAAGTTTGGGAAGACCAAAGAAAAGGTGGGAACAGCAGAAAATTTGGAGCCAGAACAGGCTAGTAAATAAGCCTAAACCGTGAAGAAGAAGAAGATATATTATGTGAATATAGTGAATTTGGAAATTTTGTGTAAACATCTGTGAAATTAAATTAAATAAATTTTACTGTTTTCCATCTGTATGCTATGACAATATGTATTTCACACTGATTAGTTTTGGAAGCAATCACCTCCATTATCAACAAAACTCCAACTGTTGAAATTGAATCATAACCACCAACTTTCCACCTGCTGTGGGTTGGATGAACTTCAAAATCAAATTTTGTTTGCTGTGAACTTCAAAATTCTTAAACAAATTCAGCATGGATAATATACTGAACACAAGTAGGAAAATTAAAATCACAATTAGTAAAAAAATCTGGTATTTACCAAATTAATTGCAATAACTGCTATAAAGTATACATAGAAAAAAACTAAAAAAAAAAAAGATATTCGGTCAAAAGAACATTTTAGAGATATTAAAAATGGCAAATTTGAAAAACTGGTGATTGCATCTCAAAGTTTGATACAGAATCACATAAGTGGAAAAGAAACATAACTGTTAAATCATTTAGAAAAACTATGGAACTAACAATCTGGAAAAAGTTAAACATTCAGAAGAATAAATATAGGTCCATGAATTCTGAAGTTCCTGGCAAGCAAGGTTTGATCTCAAAGTTCATCCAATCTGCACAAGTTGGCAGTGAAATATTGGTATTGGCAACTCATTTTCAACTGTTGGAATTTAGCTGATGATGGATGTTATTGCCTCCGAAAGTAGTCGGAGAAAAATACATATTTTTTGTGAGGTGTAAAAATGTCCAATTCAATTACTTAATACTTCTATATTATATTTTATTTACAGGTTGCCTGCAATCCAAATGACAACTCAGTCTTAGTGCTGGTTGGTCCACAGCTATTTCGATTGCTTTCTGCATCTGAGAAGATCTGGCGACAATATGGTTGGTCTAAAACTGAGTCACTTAACTTTACATGTGTTACATGGCTATCATTTGATCGAGTGATAGCTGGAACATTTGATGGACGACTTGTTATTATTGATGGAGGTGAACTTAGAGCCATCTACAGAGCTCTTGATGTAACAGAAATTCATATCAGAATACAGGATGAGTAAGTATAGTAGAAGTGTAAATATTTAATGGTGCAGCATGTATATAATGACTTAAAATGAACAGTGTTTCTTGGACACAAATTCTACTAATTGAGTTGCATGTTTTCACAAGTTAATTGTTAATACATCACTTTACACACACACACACACACACACACAGCTAAATGGGTTAAATTATCTTAAATGCAGCCATTAGATTATATTATACATATTTTGATATTTACCCTGCTCACAGAAGATTCTCTTACGCATCTTTCACATCTTCTCAAGACATTTTCATGCACATGCTCTAAACCATAAATTTCTGCTTATAATTCTGCCCTCAAATATCCAGCACACTTTGATCATGGATTTGTGTGGAGGATGAGCTTTCATATAGTCTTGTTGGATACTCTGCATATGTTGAATCAGGTCCCAAAATGTGACTGATCTACATGGCACTATTTATTGTTTCTTGATAGAAAGTAAGTGATTTTTCCTATAAAAGTTCAAAATAAATAATTCTTTAGCCACTGATGCCACACCATAACTGTATGTTTTTATCGGTTGGTGTATTTTGAACAAAACACCTCATACTGCACATAAAACCATGAATCAAGTACACCACATATGACCATCATGACCACATGAATTAGGCACCCTGTATAAATAACTGACTTAGGAACCAAAAGATAAAAAAAAGTTGAATTGTAGTAAGTTAAGTAGTCACAATAGATTGAATCAGAAATATCATATTACATTTTTCACTTGGACGTGTTTGAAGACCATCATCCTCATTCTCTTCTAGATTCAGCATCTAGTTGAGAATGTAGATGATGATCACTGTCGGAAGTATGAGGTGAGGTGTATATTTCTGGTTTAATTTCTTAATAAATTAACTATAGTATTATTTCCAATCAATTATTGATTAGGTAAGCAGTGTTTTACTTATTAAATTAATATTGGGAAGCTAAAGCTATTACTATGATAGAAATAAGTAAATTAATAAACACAATTAAATTATTGTAAATCAATGGTAAAGAGAAAAATTTTTCGATTCCCGGTTCAGGCAAAAATGTTTCTCTTTACCATTGATTTACAATAATTTAATTGTGTTTATTAATTTACTTATTTCTATCATAGTAATAGCTTTAGCTTCCCAATATTAATTTAATAAATAATGCTATAGCTGTGTGGAGTCCCTTCATGTCTTCTTCAGGTAGAAGCCATTCATTGTGTATTTGTGTGAATGATGATTCATTGCAATTGAATGTGGGGCCAGTAGAGTAAAGGAAGGATTCTTGCTTGGATGGGAATGAAGCCTGGATTAGCTCGGTGGTCTGAGCATTAGCACGGAAAGCTAAAGGTTCAGGGTTCGATTCCCGGTTCAGGCAAAAATTTTTCTCTTTACCATTGATTTACAATAATTTAATTGTGTTTATTAATTTACTTATTTCTATCATAGTAATAGCTTTAGCTTCCCAATATTAATTTAATAAATAATGCTATAGCTGTGTGGAGTCCCTTCATGTCTTCTTCAGGTAGAAGCCATTCATTGTGTATTTGTGTGAATGATGATTCATTGCAATTGAATGTGGGGCCAGTAGAGTAAAGGTAAAGGAAGGATTCTTGCTTGGATGGGAATGAAGCCTGGATTAGCTCGGTGGTTTGAGCATTAGCACGGAAAGCTAAAGGTTCGGGGTTCGATTCCCGGTTCGGGCAAAAATTTTTCTCTTTACCATTGATTTACAATAATTTAATTGTGTTTATTAATTTACTTATTTCTATCATAGTAATAGCTTTAGCTTCCCAATATTAATTTAATAAATAATGCCATTCATTGTGTATTTGTGTGAATGATGATTCATTGCAATTGAATGTGGGGCCAGTAGAGTAAAGGTAAAGGAAGGATTCTTGCTTGGATGGGAATGAAGCCTGGATTAGCTCGGTGGTCTGAGCATTAGCACGGAAAGCTAAAGGTTCGGGGTTCGATTCCCGGTTCAGGCAAAAATTTTTCTCTTTACCATTGATTTACACTAATTTAATAGTGTTTTACTTAATAAAGCTAAAGTCATTTGTATTGTAATTCAAATCTGGCCTTGAAAGTACCAATACATTTTGCTTGGGAGGTCTTGAGATTTCTCTATGTATCATTAATATTTAATTTTAGGAAGTGATATTTTGAGGTTATTTTAATTATATTATTTTTAGTCTGATCATCTTACCTCAATATTAATGTTGATTTGTTCTTGAACATGTTTCAAAACAATTCTGTTTTATTGTCAGCTTGTCCAGAGTGGTTTGATTTATGTTGCATTATGTTGCACAACCTGGATGTTGATGTCAGCTCCATCCTGTGGTTGGCCAAAGAACCTCCAAACAAGGTCACGCTCTGTCGGTATTTGAAAATTCATAACTCTGTTTTTGTTCTTCTCAATATAGATTTTTTCCCAAATAGTCAGCTCTTTTGTATTTTCTAACTGTTTTAATAATTTAGGGCCGCATGCAAATACATTAGTCTCTACTCAAATTACTTCCAATCACTGGCGAGCTGACTCACCGTGAGCAATTGCTGAGTTTTAATTAACGGCCGACTTACCGGTCATGCATGAAAGTTGACATTTTCGTAATATTGGCAACGAATTACCCAGAATTCTCAGCGATAAAACCACTTCCGTTATTTTCGTCTGTTATAGAGGAATGCATTTACGCTTGCATCCCGCAAATAATACCATATACAACGACGTCTGCATCGCGCAATATTACACCGATTCTCCTGTCCTTCCAGCTGAATTCTTTGGTAGACTCTATCAAATTCCTCTTCTCCGCATATACCGAAAACATGATCAAAGTCTTCAAGGTCTGACATCTTGCATAAAGCTGCAAAGGTTTCAAACTACATCGGTTCCCTTCGGGATTTTCACGATAAGTTTCTATCTTGAGCTATGATCTTAAGTTACCTCGTCAGGTAGCTTACAATTATTATCGCATGAATAGATTTCTGAGTAAGCAAAATGTATTAGGATAAAACTTTCTCAACAGAGAACGTCTTTTACGGTCTAATGCGTTTATAAATTCGACCCTTAGTGCCTGAATTTATATTATGTTTTTCAGACCAAACATGAGCAGCAACTGCAGATTTTTTATTTCCCCATTTTTAATATTTCTTATGTGTTCTTTGGTTCTGATTTCTTTTTGCTTTTCCTATGTATATATATCTTTTCACAACCCATGCATTCAATTTGATATATTCCTGACTTTTTATTTTTATCAGTTTTTTTTTTCATTTTTTGTTGCTTCTTATTAGTTTAAAACTGATAAAAATAAAAATTCAGGAATATATCAAATTGAATGCACAGGTTGTGAAAAGATATATGTATAAAACAAAAAGAAACCTAAGAATTAGAACCAAAGAACACATAAGAAATATTAAAAATGGGAAATAGAAAAATCTGCAGTTGCTGCTCATGTTTGGTCTAAGTGAAGTGATCCCACTACAGGCCTCAGGAGGCCCTTGGGACAGTAGGAGGTTAAGGCTCCCACTTTTTCTAGACAATCGGCACTTGATGTCAGCTGGGTTGTCAGCCATGCGTGACGGCCACCTTTACCACCAGAACAAGTGTCTGGTACTCATTTCCGTTAGAGGCTGAGTCGACCCCAGGGCCATAGTGCCGCCAGAAGGTTTGGGTCAGTTTAAAAATCCTGACCCCACTGGGACTCGAACTGTCGACCTTCCGGCTTGTAGCACAGTGCCTTAACCACTACGCTACGGCGTGCCCCAGTCTGAAAAACATGATATAAATTCAGACACTAAATTATTAAAACAGTTAGAAAATACAAAAGAGCTGACTATTTGGGAAAAAATCTATTTTGAGAAGAACAAAAACAGAGTTATGAATTTTCAATTACCGACAGAGCGTGACCTTGTTTGGAGGTTCTTTGGCCAACCACAGGATGGAGCTGACATCAACATCCAGGGTGTGCAACATAATGCAACATAAATCAAACCAGTCTGGACAAGCTGACAATAAAACAGAATTGTTTTGAAACATGTTCAAGAACAAATCAACATTAATATTGAGGTAAGATGATCAGACTAAAAATAATATAATTCTCTATGTATCACTATACGTTCCTACACTCAGGACTTTCACACCCTGAAAAAATTAATTTAACCCAGCTGTGTTTGAAACCAATAAACCTTGCAATCAGAAATAATTTTGGTAACCATTATTCCACTGGGAGTAACTTATAAACTTTGTAATTAAATTTTTATCCACCGGAATATCGAAATTCATAGATCCCAAATTGTCAATTCCAATGGTTTATCCAATTGTTTCAAAAGTTTTGCCTCTTTTTCAATTTTGCTGCTAACATCATAAAATTGAAAAAGAGGCAATTTGTCAATAGGAATGCTAGGAAATTATGTGATCTCTTTATTTCCTAGCATTCCTATTGACAAATTGCTAATGTTTTTAAGAAAATGGTTAAATTCACAAAAATTAAAGGCAGAAATCATTGAAGAATATTTAAGACTAACCAAAATTTGTATCGATAACAACTTTTTCACAGTTAATGGAAAATTTTATAAACAAATTTCTGGATTGGCAATGGGAAATCCACTTTCTCCATTTTTAGTCAATTTAATTTATGGGGTATCTTGAATCACATATCACCAATGCTTATCCTTTGATTTTCATGTGTTGGTATAGATATGTGGATGATATTATCGCTGTAATTGATAAAAAATACATTCAAGATGCATTGAAATTGCTTAATCTTCAGGATGAGCCAGTAAAATTCACTATTGAAATTGAACAAAATAACAAGATCCCATTTTTAGACTTTATACTTAATAAGAAATGAACAACAGCAAAGAATTGAATTTAATATTTATAGAAAACACACACACACACTGACAACTACATAAAATCTTCAGGTTTTAATCATGTGTCACAGAAACATGCAATTTTCAATAGTCTATTATACAGATTGATAAATATTCCACTTAATGTAGAAGATTTTTATAATGAATATAATCATATTGTACATGTTGCTAAAATAAATGGTTTTGATGAAGACATAATAAAATGGTTACACGAGCCAAATGAGGTAAATTTGGAGCAATTGAGTATTATTAGATGGGAAGAGGTAATATTTGAGAGAGAAGATTAATGATCTTGAAATGAATGCCAAAAAATAGGAACATTAGAGAATTATATCAGGGAATTAGGATAGAGAAGAAAGGTTTTCAGGCTAGAACAAACATAATTAGGAATGAAAATGGGGATATGATTGCAGATCCCAGGAGTATATTAAATAGATGGAAAAGTTACTTTAATCAGCTATTAAATGTACATACAGAACAGGACATTGAAGAGGATAATTTACAGATAGCAGAAATGCTAATCGCAGAACCAAGTGCATTAGAGGTTCAAATGGTGATAGAAAAATTGAAGCTGTATAAAGCATCTGGTTCAGATAAGATCCCAGCAGAACTGATAAAATCAAGGGGAGAAAAATTGATGGACAAGATACACCAGTGCTTAATATGATTTGAGATAAAGAAGTTCTTCCAGATGAATGGAAAGAATCGAGTATCGTATCAATTTATAAGAAAGGAGATAAAACTGATTGCAAGAACTACAGGGGCATCTCATTACTTTCAACTTCCTACAAAATTCTAACAAATATTAATATATTAAGCAGACTTATTCCTTATATTAATGACATTCTAGATCATCAATGTGGATTTAGAAGAAACAGGTCTACAACAGATCAGATTTTTAGTTTAAGACAGATTTTAGAAAAGAAATGGGAATATAATGGCACTGTACATCAACTATACATAGACTTCAAAAAGGCATACGATTCAATTAAGAGAGAGAAGTTATATAGTATCCTGCTGGAGTTCGGAATTCCTAAAAAGTTAGTTAGACTTATACGAATGTGTCTAAATGGCACAAAGAGTAGGGTGCATGTAGGGAAACAGTTTTCAGATACATTTGAAATCCAGAATGGGTTGAAGCAAGGAGATGCACTATCTCCTCTACTATTTAATTTTGTACTAGAGCATGCCATCAAATCTTTAGAGGATGAAGAAGGCCTACAACTCAATGGTATTAATAAGCTGTTAGTTTATGCAGATGATGTAGTACTATTGGGCGATAGCGAGGAGATACTAAAGTCCAACATGCACACACTACAGAGTAACACTAAGAAATTGGGACTGGAAGTAAATATTAATAACACTAAATATATGGTCACACATAGAATTTCATTATATCATGGAAATGGACAGCTAATGACAAATGAGGGAAATTTTGAGGAAGTGGATGAATTTAAATACCTAGGAACATTAATCACAAACAGGAATATTAATAATAATAATAATAATAATGCTTTATTTTACCTGGCAGAGTTAAGGCCATAAGGCCTTCTCTTCCACTCAACCAGCGAATAGTAGAATTATACAAAAATTAGATACATATTACAATTTTAAGATATTATTAAAATACAGACTAAACAAAATACAATGATGATGTGATCTAATACTAGCTAATACTAACAAAAACATAGAATATAATAAAATTAAAATGATATAAAATAAAGGAAATAGCTTCCTTGATGATTATTTATAAAATGCTCTATATAGTTGTTATGCAGTTAATGTTTTCATTGTGTCGAACTTAAGATATCAGTTAATTTGGATTTAAATAATGATAGCGATTGACAGTCCCTGACATGACTGGGAAGTGAGTTCCATGCTCTAGTCATAGCTATTGTGTACGATTCAGAATATAAACATGTCCTGTGTTATGGTATCAAAAGTAAAGAAGAGTCTTGTGATCTTGTTCCTAAATTGTGATGAGCCGATAAATTTTGAAAAGTGTTGTTAACCTTTAAACGCCCACGAACCCATATGCTGGGTTTTAAATTGTACGTCCAGTCTGCCTGCAGACCCAGCATATGGGTTCTGAGCAGGCTGCGCTGTTTGGTTGCTTGAAATTATACTGGATAATACTACTTTTGTTACATACCTTTTTTCAGGGTTATCAGATGCTTGGCAACGTGATGTGAAGATAGCATTTGTTTATTAAAGGTTTGTTTTTGTGTGATGTCTCGAAACAATCACCAATACACAAACCGATATCACACTTTTTACACTTCACTTTCACATGTTTTCTGATTCCCCGTGCCGAAACACACACGACAAATTAGTATTTGTAAAGCTACCGGCCAATGTTGACTAAAGTTAACTTGAAGTCATGAAATGTCTGTACTCAATATACTAGGTCTACCAGAGAGTAGTCTACAGGGTGTTCTACCAGCCTGTTCCAAAAAGTCTCTGACAAGTCTTAAGGCTCTATGTGTTGTTTTGGCACCAATGAAGTCAGAAGAAGAAAACTGTTTAGAATGGTCAAGTCTAACAAATGGAAAAATAATTTCTTGGTTGAGAGAACCAGCTATAACGGCTGGGGACTCGACATGCTGACAACATGTCACCCATACACTGGCTAGATGATCATCTACCTTTGTGATTGACACATGTGGGTGTGAGACCAGCAGCCGGCTGGTAGGCTAAGGGCCTTCTAGGCCTGTCGCACCATGGAATTATTACTATTATTTATTATTCTTAGATTATTAGGCATCCTTTTTCTCTTAAGTCTTACTATCCCACATGTTATATCCCATTAGAATAATTAGTCCAAGAAAAAGGTACATTTCTGATTCTGTCACATCAGGGGGAAGAGTACAGTTTTCCTCACGAACCCAAGACCCTACCCGTAAGTCAGGTGTCTCACAGGTATAAGTGTCAGTTGATTGTAGCTCGTGATTGGCATTGTCACAGTCCGACAATTTCTTGTATTTCAGCAGAACTTAGTGATTTTGTACCAGACATATCGTAAACTTCACTCTGAGTCACAAAACTATGAATGAATGTGGGCTGGTGTTGGAATGTGACTTTTTTTTTTTCAAAGCTTTGGGGGAAAACTGACCAGATGCAACATAACACGAATTCTAAACAAAAGATTGCAAGAGGGTTGGAATATACCTAAATGTGTATACAGTTTTTCACTTCTAACCTGATTCAAAACACTCTAAAATCCCTAAAGTTATTTGGCAACTATCATGAATTTAAAATTTCTCTCTATGGTATAAAATATTACTACGGGTTTTTGCCGTGAATATCACCGATTTTACAATAATATTTAACATTATAAACGATGTTTGTGACCCCCACAGATTTTAAAATATGAGTTCATAAAATTAGTGAAGTTATAGTCAAAAGCCAAGGAGTTTAAAAGCTAGGTGGACATTTAAACCCGGGTAGCCTGCCGCTACCTGGCCATTTAAACTTGGGCGCTTAAAGGTTAAATAACTTGGTAAATATGTGTGCAGAATTTGGAATAGTGAGGTATGTGAATGTAAAGTTCTTCTGTCATTTAGGCATAGCCATGATATGGCCTAAAATGAAGGAGACACGTGGTCATAACGATGGAGATTGAATATAAATCGAATGCACGCATTATGAGCATGCTGTAGTCTGTCAGATAGATCAGTTGTCAGATTAGTCAGTAATATGTCGCAGTAGTCGAAGTGTGGCATTATAAGAGTCTGTACAAGTATTTGTTTAAATTTGTAGGAAGGAAGTTTTTAAAACTATTTAGGAAGTGAAGAATTGAGAACACTTTCTTGCAGGTATTATTCACCTGGATTTTCCAGTCTAGGTGTTGGTCCATGTAGATATCCAGATTTTTTACTACTGAGCTGTAGGGGATGTTTTTGTCATTTAGGAGAATGTTGGGGATATTTTCGTAATTTACAATGCTTTGGATTCGCCAATGTTCTACAATTATTCACTGTGTCTTGTCAGCATTTAGATTAAGTCCATGTTTCCTTGACCATTTGGAAATTGAGTCTAGGTCACTGTTTAGTTTGTCTAGTGTGTCATGTACATCGTCAGGATGGGAGTGAATGTAAATTTGCAAATCATCAGCGTATAAGTGATGTCCACAATAAGTAAGTCTAGTGGATATGTCGTTAATATAGATAGAGAACAGAAGTGGTCCTAACACTGAACCTTGTTGGATGCCACCCTTCAGTAATAGCAAGGATGAGGAAAGTTCTGCATTGCTGGCGATCATGAAGATAGGATCCAAGCCAGTTAACAGCATTTTCCAAAAGATTCAGAGAGCGTAATTTTGCTATTAATATGTCGGTGTCAACAGTGTCGAAAGCTTTACTGAAGTCCAAGAGTGTAAATATTGTCATGTGGCCACTGTCCATTGCTTCCCGCGCATCTTCGGTAACTTTAAGAAGTGCGGTTGTACTATGGTCTGTCCTAAAACCTGATTGGTGTGGGTCGAGTATGTTATGTGTGTTAAGGTAATCAGTTAATTGTCCATGAACAATGTGCTCCAAGGCCGTAGATAGGACTGGGAGGATGCTCATTGATCTAAAGTCGTTTGGTGTTACAGGTAATTTAATTTTAGGGATTGGTCTGACTATAGCTTTTTTCCAAATTGTGGGGTAAGTTGAGGTCATGATTAAGGCATTAAATATATGGGTTACAGTTTGGAGTATGACATGGAGTATTTTCTTTAAAAAGCTGATATTTATATTGTCTCTGCCTTGTGTCTTAGTTGTAATGTGGTCCAGGGATAGTTTAACGTCAATTGGCATTATATAGGAAAAGAAGAATTTTTCTCGGGAAGGAGTAGGTGTGGATAGGAGCTCATCCATAGTTTGTTGTTTCGTCGTAGTGTTTATGTTTAGTGTGGCATACGATATGAAATGTTGGTTTAGATCGTCCAGTGATATGTTAATACTCTCTCCTTTGGTTGTCGGCTGCTGTAGACCCATTGATCTAATATGTTTCCACATATCACTTGCATTTGTGTTTGGATCAATGAGAATATGAGCATACTGCAACTTAGTGTTCCTTATGATTTGATTAGTTTTGTTTCTTAATGTCTTATATTGTCTTAAGTTAGCATCACTTTTGTCCCGTCTATATTTTCAAAAAGCAGCATCCCTCTCAGCCATCAGTAGTCGAATTTCGTGGGACATCCAGGGAGCTGGAGATTTAGTAATTCATCTAGTCTTCAAGGGGGCATATTTGTCGTAAAGTTCTAATATCATATTGTTAAATTTAAGCAATTTTTCCTCAATTGTACGTAGGGTCCAAATGTCATGCCACGACATCTTGATAGCATTGCAATTAGAGCTTGCTGGTTAATATTTTTTTAAATTTCGGTACGTCAATAATTTAGGACGAGTCCTAGGACACTGGAGAGAGTATTCAATATATATGACGTCATGGGCTGATATGCCGGGGTCAGATATTTGTCTGTAGTTTATAATTTTGTGTGAATTTGTTGTGGCTATGATATCTATTAATGTATCAGTCGTGGATGTGTGATGGGTTGGTTGTAAAGGCAAGACATGCATACTGCATGCGTGGAATAATGATAGCAGTTCTGATGCTGATGACGAGGAAGAAAGTAAGTTACAGTTAAAGTCACCCATATTACTATAACATGCTGATAATGCGGCAGTAAACTTAATAAAGGTGTCTCTATGTCACTAAGATTCTCTACTTTCGGAGGTTTATACACCACACACAGGAGACATCTCTGTAAACTAGCTGAAATTTCAATGAAGAGGAATTCTGATCGTGCATTATAATCAGGGGAGGAGTGAAGAATGACTTTGGGCTCTAAGTTTGATTTTATATACATCGCAACTCCCCCACCTCTTTTTCCTAGTCTATCATTGCTTCAGAGAATGTACCCGTCGATATCTACAAGTGAGGAGTGATGGAAAGGTTTAAGCCAGGACTCAGATATTAAGATCGCATGCAGAGAGATCTCGGAAAATAAATGTCGAATTTCATGAATGTGAGACAGAATGCTTTGAGCGTTAATGTGGGCGATTTTAAGAGTAGTTGAACAAGGAGAAAAACATTCTTTTAGCAGGTAGGCAGTGGTGGCGTGAGAAGAATATGAGGGTTCATCGACATTGTCATTTGAAGAAAGGGTAGGAACTTGTCTGGGGGATGATCATGTTGAAAGTAGGTCAGGGACTGCAAATATTTGACTAAAACGTGGAAGATCAATCGTACCAACTTTTGCAAATAATGAAACTTTTAACTGAATTAACACACTATTAGGAGCAGAGAAAAATAAATATTAGTAATAATAAAATTAATTGAACTATTCTAAGCAATAAAGTGAATGTTAACCAGGAATGAGATACACAAAGATATTAAACATAGGCTCAATTCTGGAAATGCATTCTATTGTGCATTACTGAGACTCTTGACGTACCAACTCCTTTCAAAAAACATTAAACTGAAAATAATATAAAACTATTATTCTACCAGTTATATTATATGGACGTGAAACATGGACTCTTACTTTAACACTTTGAATCCTTTACCTTTACCTCATAGTGTGAATTCCTATCAGTTTTATGTTATTTCAGCATCACATGTGGAACATTTCCACTAATTAGTCTATTAATTAACTTCATTGTGTGACAGGCCTAGCAAGCCCTTGGCCTACCAGCTGACTGCCTTATAATGCACATGTGCAATTAACGAGGTGGCCGATTCACCCAGCACAATAGAGTGACATGTGATCAGCCTGTTAGGTCCTCCAGCCATAGCTAGTTTTCTCAACCAGGAGCCAGTTTAGCTAATAAAATTACTCATGATGCTGGATGGTCAACCAGTTCCATACTTGCTGAAATTCCATGTGAAAATTTTTTCCCCCCATGAGGAATTAAACCAGTCTAAGTCCTGTAGCTCTGTACCAAAACATGATGCTTAGACACTTGATTATGATGCAGGACAATAACATTGACATTTGTATCTTAAAACTGTTGAAGTGAAAGATCTATCATTGCATGTATTAGTTGTCCACTTTGATACAGTATTTGTGTGCAAAAACAAAGATGAAAATTGATTGGAAGTGTTAAAGCTAAGTAAGTCACTGTATAATTGTAATGCTTGATTGTGTAGAACTATATCAATCTCTGCAACATCACTTCACATCACAGAAGAGGAAGTTATTGCAAGACCAGAGTTACAAGTTAGAGAACTTCTCAACTTTTCTAAAGGTAAGAATTTAATAATCTCAATTTTTAACTCAATATGATGAATCAGATATTGTAAAGGGTCTCTAAGTCACTACTTTATTCTACTTTTAAGTTAATTAAAAAAAAAGAGAAAAGAATAGAAAGACCATCATGCAGGTACTGCATAAACTAAGCAAATTCCTAAGTAATTTAAATTTATGATCCAATTTTGCTGCTTTGCAGAATATGTATATATATATTTTTTGTTAATATAATTATATAATATTTGAGAATAATTATGGATAACATTGAAGGTATAGGCAAAGAGAACATAAAGCATAGAATTGAATTGAGCAGCAAAATAATATCATCGTTAAATTCTATATGGTGGGATAAGCGTATTTGGAAAGACACAAAAAAATATATTGGTAAAACATTGGTGGAATCTGTTGCAATGTGTGGAAGTGAGGTATGGACAATCAATAAGTGCTACAAGAATAGACTAATAGATCTAGAAATGGATTATTTATGCAGAAGTGCCAAAAAGTCAAAATTAGAACATGTCACAAATAAAGAAATTAGAAACATACCGGTAATGGAAGCAGAAGAAAGCATAATTGAAAGAATTGAGGAGAAGGAATTGAAGTGGTTAGGACATGTTTAAAAATGGAAGATGAGCGATGGCCAAAGCAACTATATCAATGGCAACTGACCAGAAAGAAGAAAATAGGGAGACCAGAGTTAACATGGAAGGGAAACATGAAGATAGTAATGCATGCAAGAGGGCTAAGCATTGAAGATGCCCAAGATAGTAGGCTTTGGAGGTTTGACATGGGAAGACAGCAGCAGCTGTAAAAACCCAAAGATAGATAGATATAATTATATGTATCCAGTTACATGGTAGCTGCTAGAACAATTTTTAAATCATGCTTTCAGGTAAACACCACTCCTAATGGTCAAATTTTGTTAATTTTTTTGAGAATACCTTTCTCATTTTGTTTCAATAGCATACAAGTCTTGTTGCTAAAAATAGAAAATTGCAATCTGTAGAGTGAATTTTAAATTTTTGCTTTAGGTGAACCCTCACTCCTAATAGTACAATTTTGCTGATTAATGAACTCGATTTTACTCTTTTTTTATTTGATTGCTATATATTGGTCTGTCTTCATCTTATCTCATAAATAGTTCAAATAAGTAAACTCTTTATGAGGTAAGATGAAGACAGACCAAAGTTATTTATTAAGTAGAACCTCATAATGTATTTTCATGAATGTTATATGACTAGTTTGAGTCCAAAAAATGATTGTAGCTACTAGAACATTAACACACACATATCTATATATACATTTTTGTCATGATGATTTTCGGTGTCTAACTAAGTAGGATCAATGAAGATTTAAATAAAAATTAAAAAGTATTTTCATGAGAACAACCTCAAAAGCTACATTCCTTCAGAATTTGCTAAAACACTCTTTTGTTCATTATGTTTTACTTAAGGGAACATTATTTTGTTTGGTAAAACTTTATGTAAAACAAATCAATTTTATGAAAGTGTTTTATAATTTTGACTATGATAAAATCAGTTTTTGAAAATAATTGACTTGGGTAGTTTTTGTACAATATATTGGTGGAAATGATGGTAATCTTCTGCAATATTTTTGGGGAAATTGTAACATTATTTTCTTCAGAAAAACATTTACTGCATTAGACATGAACAACCATATATACTTACTTACTTACTTTTTTAATATACAGAGTCTCACACTTTATGAGAAACTACGCAGACTCCCTAATAATGACTATTGGAGAACATATAAAACTGAAAACCGTAAGCTAAAACTTACAATTAAACTTCTCAAATATCTTTTGGAATTTATTGTTATTTGAGAAGTTTAATATTAAATTAGCACTGAAAAATAACTATAGTTTAAATAAACTAATTAAACCAACAAAAATGAAAAAAAAACTGATAAAAATAAAAAATCAGGAATATATCAAATTGGGTTGTGAAAAGATATATATAGGAAAAACAAAAAGAAACCTAAAAATTAGAACCAAAGAACACATAAGAAATATTAAAAATGGGGAAATGTAGATGCATATTTTGTGTAATTAACGGTACTTATATACTTGTCATTATATAGAGATAAAAACAAATATTGTTAACAAAAGAAAATATCAAGTTCCTAAGTGCTCCATATTTTATAGGTTTTTATTAGACATTTATATAAGAATTGTGGTAAATTTTTATATAAGTTCTAATGAAAAGTTTATATATTATTATACATAATAATTAGAGCGAGGAATTATATGAAGAAAATTATACTAAAATATGAAATCATAATAACAAAATATGAAAAATATGAAAATTAGGACACAAAAATATTATGAAGCTACTATTTTTTTAACTTTTTTACATACATTTATATACACAAGCCCTGTATAATATATGGGAATACATACCAGCACACAAACGAGACAAGAAGACCTTTTTGTAGCTCAAGAAATCAAGAGTTTCACTGTATTTCCAGTTTAATTAATTTTTCGTTAATTCTGATTCAATATAAAATATCATGTTCATTATTTATGCAATTTTAATGGCTCATGTCGAAGTGTAGGCTAGATGTTTAAGGAATCACGCTAACAAGCCGGAAGGTCGTGGGTTTGAGTCTCAATGGGGTCAGGTTTTTTGCTGGACCAAACCTTTTGGTGGCATCATAGCCCTAGGGTATACTCAGTTCTTAATTTAAATGAGTACCAGACGCATGTTCTGGGGCAAAGGCGGCCGTCACACAGGACTGAGAATCCAGTGGACATCCCTTGGTGATTGTCTAGAAATGTGGAAGTCTCAACATCCATCTACCCCAAGGGCCTCAATAAATTAATACTGGGTATATATAAAACACGATCAATTAATTTATTCAATGATATTTAATTATGAAATCCAAACATAAACAAAAAACAAAACATAGTAACCATAGTAACAAGCTTCCATCGAATGTACCACTGACAAATTTAGAGTAGGTACAGTTTGGATGACTTCTATTTACCTTGCATAAAGATAATGAATTCCAGTATATGTAAATGTCACAATAACATTAAATTGGATGAATCAGAACACACGTAGACCAAGTCATAACTAACTCACAGGCACCCGTAGTTTCATGACAGCACGGGCAAAAGCTCTCCATACATCCCTATCCTGAGACAATGTTTTCCAATCATCCCCTCTATAATTTAATTCCCTCAAATCATGGTTAATGTTATTCTCCCACTTCATTCTTGGTCTACCAACTGGGCGTTTTCCCTCTGGTTTTCCTACAAGAAGCTTCCATGCACGTCTTTCATTCCCCATTTGTGCCACATGTCCTGCCCATCACAGTAGACCAAGTACTGTATGTCATATTTGGAGAAACACATGTTAAAATTAATTAAACCACAAATAATTCTAGGGAATAGGGAGTATTTGAAAACTCTCTTTGCAATTACAATTATTTTTAATCCTATACATTACACGTATGAACACAGTGAAATGTAATTAGAATTATTTTAACGTTAGTTTTTCCATGAAATTTGCCCGAGCACAATATGGTATACTTGTGCTTTGATTAATCAAATTATCAATTCTATTCGTAATACACTGTTAGGAGCTTTTTCTATATATTTTAACGCCTGTCTGTCAGAATTATTTTATACGATCAAAAAGTATGCTCCACACCATATGAGCAATCATGTACTGCACTATATATGATAGTTTGATGTAAGTGAGAATAATATTGGCCTTATCTACAAGAACTTTACTAAGTTCATAAACTGTGGAGTAATATTGGCAACGAATTACCCAGAATTCTCAGCGATAAAACCACTTCCGTTATTTTCGTCTGCTATAGAGGAATGCATTTATGCTTGCATCCCGCAAATAATACCGTATACAAACACGTCTGCGACACGCAATATTACGCCGATTCTCCTGTTCTTCCAGTTGAATTCTTTGGTAGACTCTATCAAATTCCTCTTCTCCGTGTATACCGAAAACATGATCGAAGTCTTCAAGGTCCGACATCTTGGATAAATGTTGGATAAAGCAGCAAAGTACATCGATTACCATCGGTTCCCGTTCGGTTCCCTTCGGGATTTTAATTTGAGTTGCTCATGTAAGGTACCTCCGCAGGTAGCTTACAAATTTAACCAATTATTATCGCATGAACAGATTTCTGAGTAAGCAAAATCGTATTAGCATACAACTTGCTCAGCAGAGAAGGCATTTTACTGTCTAATGCGTCCAAACATGCGACCCTAAGACCTTATTCTTCAGCACAGCTTCAAGTTTAGCATCAGCAGTCTTCCCTACATTTAAATACTGTAATCCAATCACAATATAAGGTAGCAAACAGGAACAGTTTGCTACCTGAGAGAAAGAGTAGATGATTATTATTATTATTATTCTAACATTGTTGTTCTACTTATTCATGTTCCTGTCACAGATTAGGAAATCCCTGTTCTTGTTGTAGTTTCAGACAAAAGCCTCCACTTGGTCATTCCATGTCTACTTTTTTCAATTATTTTCTTTTATCAAATATATTTATCTTGTTCCAGATGGGATACTGAGGAATTTTCGCCTGTCTACCATGTTACATTGTCAAAAAATTTAAAAACTACAGTCACTTCAAAAATGTTTTTAACCAATTAGTAGAAATTTTATTTGAAATAATTGAAAGTTGAAAAATATGAAGGAATATTAAATTTTTACTAAAATATGAACATTTTGCCAAAATATTACGAAATGTGAAAAAATATGAAGGTCTTATTTGATTCTACACATCATAAAATGTAAAGACACTTTGTCTCGGCGCTCTATGACTAATAGTTTAAAACATGAAATTTCATAAAAATCCTTGCTCTAATAATAATATTAGGTTTTATTAGTGAATTGTAGCTTCAAAAATCTAAAAATATAGAATTTTAAAAACTTGTTTACCTTAGCAACTATCTGGAATATATTAAATTAATGTTAGTTGAAAATGGAAGGGATTAATATTTAATTTTTCATATTTCACTCCAACAATTACTATACAGAATAAATAAATTTCAAAATGCTGTCATACTCTCTGATTCTAAGGAAGCAATATATGCAATAAATTCACACAAAATGAAGTCAATACAAAATTAAAGAGTGCTACAAAATGATTCAAAAACTACAGAAAAGAATTCAATTGCAATGGATACCTGCACATTGTGGAATTGCTGGAAATGACACTGCTGATTTTCTTGCCAAAAAAGGCTCCAATCTAATTCAGAATACTACTAAAAGCTTACCTTTCACATCCATAAAAAGAATAATTAAAAACAAATATAAAACCAAACAAAACCAAGACATATGTAATAAAGCCAAAGACAAAAAATGGAATATTTTAGTAAAGAAGCCAGATATTATTCCAGAAATTCCACGTAAAACTACAGTAGCAAAATTTAGACTGCTTACAGAACATGACTATTTGGCCAAACATTTATATAAAATGGGATCTACACGAATCCAAATTGTCTATCCAACAAAGACGAAGAAATGAACGAAGAACATCTACAAATCTGTGAAGTATTACCTGTTGGATCCACCATAGAGAAATATTGGAGAGCAAGAACGCTAATGGCTTCATTGCCAAGGCCCAGCATTTGAAAACAACAACAAACATATTTAATTTTAGGAACTTATATTTTGAGGTTACTTTAATTATATTATTTTTAGTCTGATCATCTTACCTCAATATTAATGTTGATTTGTTCTTGAACATGTTTTAAAACAATTCTGTTTTATTGTCAGCTTTCCCAGACTGGTTTTATTTATGTTGCACCACCTGGATGTCGATGTCAGCTCCATCCTGTGGTTGGCCAAAGAACCTCCAAACAAGGTCACCCTCCATCGGAATATCAAAATTCATAACTCTGTTTCTGTTCTTCTGAATATAAATTTTTTCCCAAATAGTCAGCTCTTTTGTATTTTCTAACTGTTTTAATAATTTAGTGTCTGAATTTATATTATGTTTTTCAGACCAAACATGAGCAGCAACTGCAGATTTTTCTATTTCCCCATTTTTAATATTTCTTATGTGTTCTATGGTTCTAAGGTTTCTTTTTGTTTTTCCTATATATATCTTTTCATAACCCATGCATTCAATTTGATATATTCCTGACTTTTTATTTTTATCAGTTTTTTTCATTTTTGTTGGTTTTTATTAGTTTATTTAAACTGTAGTTATTTTTTGGTGCTAATTTAATATTAATCTTCTCAAATATTTTTTGGAATTTATTATGTTCCCAAGGGTGATATGTGAATTTCCTATATTTTTTCATAGGTGGTTTTTTTTTAAAGATTACTTGTGTTTATCATTTTTGTTTTTTTTTATAATTTTCTATTATTAAAAATGGGGAAAGTATACATTCAGCAGCTTTAGAAGCCCTTGGGACAGAAAATTGAGAACTAAAAAGAAATAATGAATGGTTTAATCATGATATTAAAAAATTTGTAGAAGAAAAAAAGAAAGCACGGATGGAATGGTTATCAGATCACTCAACAACATCTAAAAATTAATATATCACTTTAAAACATAATACAAAGGTGGAAGTGAGAAGAACAAAAAATGAGTACTGGGATAATATATGCTCGAATATAGATCATTCAATTGGATATGCTAGATCCAAAGAAGCTTGGAAAACATTACAAAATATCAGGAAATCAGAAAGAAAGAAGATAAAAATTCAGTTGATAAGACCATCAGAATGGATGCAACATTATGAAGGTTTACTTCAAGAAAATAGAAATGAGTTTCAACTTCAAGATACGGATGTAGAATATAAGTTTGACACTCCAGAGATAACAGAAGATGAAGTAAAAAAGAGCTTTGAAAGAGACAAAAAATGGGAGAGCACCAGGACCAGGAAATATTCAGACGGAACTCCTAAAACATGGAGGAGATATTTTAGTAATATTTTTAACAAAACTTTTTAATAAAATTGAAATCGGAGACGATATCCCAGAAGATTGGAATTTATCGTACATTACTTCTATTTTTAAAAAAGGTGATAAAAAACTGTGTTCCAATTATAGAGGTATAAGCATTTTACCTTCAACAGCTAGGATTTTTAGTAAAATTATAAATTTTAAACTTCTTCTTCTTCCTTCCAAGTATTAGGCCAAGGCCTGTTACGATCCTATAGAAAATTTTCCCTCCGGGAAATTCTCGTATAAGACTTGAAAGCATAATAATAGTCCATTCGATTGGTTGCTAAGGAGATAAAAGATAACTTAAGAGAAGAACAATGTGGATTCCGGAGTGGAAGATCATGTATTGATAATATTTTCTGTATTAGACAATTACAAGAGAAAATCCTAGCAAAAAATAAAGAACTACATATGACCTTTATTGAGTTAGAGATGGCATATGATAGTGTACCTCGACAATTGTTATGGACGGCAATGAGAAAAATGAATATCTGTTATATTATTTTTGGTCTGGACATCTTACCTCAATATTAATGTTGATTTGTTCTTGGACATGTTTCAAAACAATTCCTAAAATTAAATATGAATATCTGTGATAAATGGATTAATATTGTTAGGAGGATCTATAGTAATACAAAAGCTAAAGTAAAATACAGAATACTTTAACAGAGGAATTCACAGTGAATAAAGGCCTTAAGCAGGAATGCAGTTTGTCACCAATTCTTTTTAACATTTATATAGACCAGGCTCTTAACTTGTGGTATAAAAAATGTTCTGAAATGGGTATTCCTATAGGAGGAAAAGTACTGCATTCATTGTTGTTTGCAGATGATCATATAATTTTTGCAGGGGATGAAGATGATATGAAATATATGATAAATAAACTAATGGAAGAATATAAAAAATGGGGACTGAATATAAATTTACATAAAACAGAATATATGTGTTTGGGAAAGGATGTGGATGACCTCATACTTGAAACAAGGAAAATAAAAAAGTGTGAATTTTTTAAATATCTTGGGTCAATAATTACAAGTTAGGTACTTGTGAGAGAGATGTACAGACTAAAATTGCAATGGAAAAAAATGCAACTAACACGTTACATGGAATAATTTGGAATAAAAATATTACAAAGGAAACTAAAATGAAAATGTATAAGAGCATAATACAGAATATTTTGTCATATAGAAGTGAAACTTGGTCTTTGACGGAATTACAAAAGAATAAAATTAGAACAGTCGAATTTGATTATTTTAGAAGAAGCCTCCGAAAAACAAGACAGGATAAAATAAGAAATGAATTCCTTTGGAGAGAAATGAATGTCACCACATCTGTTGTTAAGAGGATTGAAAATCAAACGCTTAAATGGTATGGCCATGTACAAAGAATGGAAAATGAAAGATGGCCAAAAAATATATACCAATGGTCACCCCCTGGAAGAAATAAACGTGGCAGACCAAGATGGAAATGGAAAACCTACGTCAGAACTATAATGGATGATAGGAATTTGGAAGAGGGAGATTGGAATAATAGAGATAAATGGAAACTGAAGACGGCAAACCTATAAGTGGGGGAAAGCCGAAGAAGAAGAAGAAGAAAAATGGGGAAATAAAAAAATCTGCAGTTGCTGCTCATGTTTGGTCTGAAAAACATAATATAAATTCAGACACTAAATTATTAAAACAGTTAGAAAATACAAAAGAGCTGACTATTTGGGAAAAAATTTATATTCAGAAGAACAAAAACAGAGTTATGAATTTTGATATACTGATGGGGCGTGACCTTGTTTGGAGGTTCTTTGGCCAACCACAGGATGGAGCTGACATCGACATCCAGGTTGTGCAACATAATGCAACATAAATAAAAGCAGTCTGGACAAGCTGCCGATAAAACAGAATTGTTTTGAAACATGTCCAAGAACAAATCAACATTAATATTGAGGTAAGATGATTAGACTAAAAATAATACAGAGTGTCCACAGTGAGATTCCCTCATTTCAAACAAACATAACGCAAAGTAAATGTTGTGTACTATAATTACTATACATGAAAATGATAAGTAACTCATAAAGTTTTAATATAAGTTTTAATTTTGTGATTGTGACAAACTCTAGTTCAGTGCACTTGGACATGTGCGCCTCGGGTGGCGCGAAGAATATCCAACCTATAATCAATTTCACGCCATGTGTTGAACAGCATGTCTTCTGTCACAGAGTTTATAACATCTCTAATGTGTTGTTTTAAGTCCAGTACATCGTTCATTTTTGTGGCGTACACTCTATCTCTGACATACCCCCACAAGAAGAAATCTAGTGGGGTAATGTCGAGGGTTCACGGAGACCAAGGAATAGGACCACTACGGCCTATCCAACGATCTGGGAATGTGTCTTTTAAGAACTGTCGACCATTTCATATCAAGTTCTCTCGCTGCTTGTCTTATCGACTTCTGTGGACTCCTTTCGAATTACCTCCGCACATTTTCTACTGTCTCTTCCTGGATTGTGGGTTTACCACCACCGTGTCCTTTCGAAACATTGCCGGTCACAAAACTGTTTACACCAACTCCTTATATTCTTGGGTGATAGAGGATCTTTATTCTAAACACTACAAATGTTTCGTTGCACTCGAATAATGGATTTCGTTTCAGCATACCACCAGACAACCTGGGCACGCTGGTTTGGAATCTCCATTTTAGAAACAATTGTTTGTTGCAGCATCACTACGGATATTGTGCGTACTACAACATTACTACATAAACTTTTAGAGTTGCTGTTTCTGCTCTTTCAAGATTTACAGTTTTACAACCTTTAATAAGAAAATTACAGACTTTTAAAATGAGGGAATCTCATTGTGGACACACTGTATAATGGAAGGGATGTTTTCTTTTGAAAACTGCAGTTCCCATGTTTAAGAAAACATAAACTATGAGGTAAGATATAAAAATGACTCATTCTTCATGAGTAGTACATATATAACTCAATTAAATTAAATAAATCTCATAGTGTTACTGCCTTGAAATAATAAAATTAACACATATTTGTTTAAATTTATCATCTTATTTGATAGTAATATGTATCAATTTTACCATCAGAGGTTGAAAATGTAAAATTTTTAGGAAATAAAATAATGATCAAAGAAACATTCAAACTAATAAAGAGGTGGAAGGTCTGATGTATATACTTGTTTTAATTTTACTCATCAAAATATCTTTCAATACCAATTGATTTATCCTATATTAATTTCGGTGTTTTCTCAAAGAATTTTCTGACATAAACCCCACACTTATTAAGTGTAACCTGTTATGTATTCCACTTTCAGTGTCTTGTATTCATTTGACGTTGGATCATTACCTTTCTGTATTACGTTTAAATGGGTCAAAAGCTCTAAACTATATAAGCATAAGAAGTTCATTTAAAATTCCATATTTGTGACATATTGTATGCAATGTCCTTTACCTCTAGTGTAAAAGCATGTAATGTAAGATCTAATACAATGGGTCTATAAAAGCCTGTTTAATTGTAACTGTTACAACCTGGATTATTATAGGTTATAGGGTAGCCCGTCCCAAAAGAGCCATTATTCTAAAATCGTTCAATATTTTTTATTGACCTTGACTCGAGCGGTTATGTAGCTATTGGTCTTAAAAGTGAAAGTTCTATATTTACAAACTACACGGGACATTTGTTGGATATGACGAAGACATCTGTACTCTGGAACATTTAAATGATCATAGAACACCATAAAAAAAACAGCTTTATTTAAAATACCAACATCACATGTTATTGAAACGCCAACATAACATATGCCATATCCCAAAACAATTAATACTTAAAACAAGACCGTTCATTACTTAAAGCCAGGTATTTACCCAGACATAATAATAAAGGTTATTTTATTTATTTAATATATATAGTTTTAATATTTAATATCAATGGAAATATTATTAGTATGAATATATAGAATTCCATATTTTTTTATGTGTATAAAAATGATAGCTGAATAGTACATTGTTAAGGATAATTTTTGTGGTTCTAAGGGTTTATAGAATCAGTTATGAATTTAAATGAATCTTTGAAATATCAACTGACATTTTTTATAATTTAAAAGAGATTGGCTAACTCGGGTATGAGTCAACCAATAGTACTCATAATCCTGGTTATTTTGACCAATCAGATTTAAATGTCATAATTTGAAACAAAGAATTGTGGGAGATATTTCCCAATCTAGGGAATATACTGGTAACATTCATGGAGGGAAGACCTACAGAAAAACGGTCACTCATGAATTTGTGAAAATTACCTTTAATATTATTTAAACGATATGAAAAGTGCATTGTATGACTCCGAGTGCAGTTAAACTTATATGCTGTTAATTTCAGCTTGAAATATAAATAATTTTGGGTCATTTTATATATGACTGTTAGTCTTCAAAATGGTGAATTTAATAAGTATCAATAACGGCCATTCAAGTAAATTGACGGATTAAAAGTCTTTCTACAAGTTTCAGTTATCTTCAATGGAACTAATATTCATAAATAAAATTCACAGATTTTATTCAAACTTAATAATTGACTTATGATTTAAAAGTGAAAACCTATTTTTTCATATTCCCTGTGTTCCCCTGACTGGAGTTTCAAGCCGAGGCAAAGTCAAAGTCGAACCCAGGACTTCCTGCAACGAGAACCGACTATAAGGAACAACAGATTTCCTCCTTATATGGCATCAAGGAGGAGCATCATAGAATATTTTACTTTATACTTGGGTTGAGATGCTATTGTAACACCGTATTTGAGCGCGCCGAATTTGAATCCTTCCTTACTATTAACACGAGAGAGCTTATTTATTCAACTGTAGTTTGTCCAAATGTGTTACTTATTAAGATGTTAAGTTAGTTATTTTAACTTCAACTATTTATTTCGACCTCAGGTCTCTTTATATTGCTATTTGGTAAGTTAACATCTAATCAAATTAATCTATTATTTTTAGCTCTTTTCTTAACCTTCTTATATTTGAAGCTAAGTTGATTATTATCCACCATATGGATAGGAATTAACAATTATATTCACACATGAAGAGGGAAGAATTCATGGTCCAAAGGAAGCTGTAGTGAATACTTCTGTCCCTGCCTTCAGACTGCCATTTTGGTTAAAAATCGCGAGTATGTATCTGGTTTTTTTTCCACTTTCTCATTTCCAAATTTTGTAGGAACCCCAGTTTTCTCAGAGCTTTTCCCCCGCTTTCCCTGAACTTTCTAGATTGCCCAAATGTGTGTAAATGTGTGGAATAAATCTGATCCTTTCATTGCCAAAAGGGATAGTTGTTTACTGGGTTATATAAACTTACATAAGTGTGTTTTCCATAATGATTTTATAATAGTATTTTGTCACACTTGTAAATATCCTGGTTTGGTTTCGACAACAACCAGGATATTTTATTATAAAATTGTATCTGTTTTTATTACTTATATATATGTAAAGCCCTTTGTATGGACTTAAATATGATTATTTATTTTATCTCTTTAGGTATGATTAATTAGTATATTTCTTTAAATATGATTAATAATTAATAGTTTTTTATTATTATTTTCCTTTTAAGTTAGACCAATTGTTACAGTAACATACAGTTTTGAGATTACATTATGAAGTGTAAAATTTGGCATCATAAAAATTCATGAGAAAGCATCAAATCAGTACAGGAAGCAACATGTCCTAAATAAATAAATAATTATAAAATATAATTGTAAAGGAAACATAGTGCCAAATGAAATATCTTGATCCGATGCTTTCCTGTAATATTATCTTATATGTATTTTATAGAAGGTAAAGTGATCCCACGACAGGCCTCAGGAGGCCCTTGAGGTAGTAGGAGGTTAAGGCTCCCACTTTTCTAGACAATCGGCACTTGGTGTCAGCTGGATTGTCAGCCCTGCATGATGACCACCTTTACCCCCAGAACAAGCGTCTGGTACTCATTTCCGTTAGAGGCTGAGTTGACCCCAGGACCATAGTGCCGCCAGAGGGTTTGGGTCAGTTTAAAAATCCTGACCCCCATGGGCTCGAACCCTCGACCTTCCGGCTTGTAGCGCAGTGCCTTAACCACTACACTACAGCGTGTCCCCATTTTATAGAACATATTATTGTAATTATTTTAGTTAAATAAATTAACCAGTACACTATACACTAGTGTACATTAAAAAAAATTAATAATATAATTAATATAATTCTTTCTTCTTCTTCTTCCTCTATGCATGAAAGTTGGCAGCTTGTTGCGTGTTCATTCACTACAGGTCCGGGGTATAGTGACGTCCTTTCATCGTAGTTGTGGTCTTCCTAAATGCCTTCTCTGTTGGGGTGTCCAGTCACGTACTTTCTTCACTAATCTACTGTTCTCCATTCTATCTATGTGATCGTTCCAATTTAGTCTTCTATCATTTATCCAGAAGTTTATAGGTTCAATTTCACATTCTTCTCTAATAACAGAGCTGTGTATTTTCTCTCTCAGTGATTTTCCTACGATTTTCCTTAAAACATACATTTCGGTTGTTTCACTGATTTGTTTTGCTTTTTTTTAGTTTCTCTTCGGCATTCAGAACCATATGTTAGAACTGGTCTTATGACAGATTTGTAAATTCTTACTTTTGTATCTATTCTCAATTTCTTATTTTTCCAAACAGTATTGTTTTAAACATCCCAATATTTTGTTTGCCTTATTTGCTTTATGGAGGATTTTATTCTTTTATTCTGTTGCTGCTATTAATTTCTATTCCTAAATATTTGAATTTCATGACCTGTTCTATACTTTTTCCTTTTATTTCTAATTTAACACGTCGTGGGTCCTTGGATATTGCCATTGATTTGGTTTTATTTATTGAGATTTTCGTGTTATATTTTGCTGCAATGATTCTAAATTTGTGCAATAGCATTTGTAAATCATCTTCACTTTGTGCAATTAGAACTGTGCCATCAGCATAGTTTATTATCTTCAGCTCTTTGTTACCTATTTTTATCCCTTTTCTAACTTCAACTTTTAGTTCTTTGATGATTTCATCCAAACATGAGAAAATGTTACGATTAACAACAACAAAATGGGAAAAAAGACAGTTACAACCAACCAAGTTGAAAACACAAACAAGTTTCTTGTCCAAAGTAACGGAAATAAAAACAGATTTGAATCTTCCTAAATCTAAAGAAAATATTTTGATCAGAGATAACCCTCTTACTTTTGAACCAATTAACATTCAGCTAAATCTAGAAGAACCAGTTACAAAATCTGAAACTCCCACGCCTGTACTAAAAGCTCTAGCATTAGAAGCTGTGAATAAGAGATATCCACCAGAAGAATGGTTACATGTCTACACAGATGGATCTACTATTGATAACAACTCAGGATCAGGAATTACATGTGCATTATTTTCATTTTATCAACCAGAAGGATACCGCACAACAAATTTTGATGCGGAAGTAACGGCTATTCATATTTCACTCCAACAATTACTATACAGAATAAATAAATTTCAAAATGCTGTCATACTCTCTGATTCTAAGGCTGCAATATATGCAATAAATTCACATAAAATGAAGTCAATACAAATTAAAGAGTGCTACAAAATGATTCAACAACTCCAAAAACTACAGAAAAGAATTCAATTGCAATGGATACCTGCACATTGTGGAATTGCTGGAAATGACACTGCTGATTTTCTTGCCAAAAAAGGCTCCAATTTAATTCAGAATACTACTAAAAGCTTACCTTTCACATCCACAAAAAGAATAATTAAAAACAAATATAAAATCAAACAAAATCAAGACCTATGTAATAAAGCCAAAGACAAAAAATTGAATATTTTAGTAAAGAAGCCAGATATTATTCCAGAAATTCCACATAAAACTACAGTAGCAAAATTTAGACTGCTTATAGAACATGACTATTTGGCCAAACATTTATATAAAATAGGAATCTACACGAATCCAAATTGTCGTCTATGCAATAAAGACGAAGAAATGAATGAAGAACACCTACAAACCTGTGAAGTATTACCTGTTGGATCCATCATAGAGAAATATTGGAGAGCAAGAACGCTAATGGCTTCGGTGACAAGTCCCAGCATTTGAAAACAACAACATGATTTCATCCATTATTAGTGTGAAAAATATGGGACTTAATGAGTCTCCTTGTCGTATTCCTTGCTGGACTAATATTTCTTTAGATTTACTATTTCCATATTTGATAGATGTACTGTTTCCTGAATAAATTTCTTTGATGATTGTGATGAGGTCTTTAGATATATTCTTGTTTTCTAATATGTTGAATATGTCATTTAATCTTACCCGATCAAATGCTTTTTCCAGATCCACAAAACATAGGAAGACTAGGATTTTAAATTTGATAGCTGTTTCTTTAATTTGTTTTAATATAAAAATGACATCTGTGTATGATCTTCCTTTTTGAAATCCTTGTTGTTCATCTACACTGCTCAAAAAAATTAGGGGATATTGTGGAATAACCTATTAAGACTATGTTTTTAGGAACAGTATTAGATGCAATCACTTTCTATTACTCCAAAAGAATGTCAACAAGAGTTTGAAGTCATTACGTAACCTCTGTACCACACCAGATGTCAAAGAGATCCTGATTAGGAATATGGCAAACAAACAAAGCAACATTAACATGGGTGAAAATGTTTCTTTAGTATGGTATATGGTCTCCTCGAACGGCCAGCACTGCCTCACACCTGTATGGCATTGATGCAATGAGGTTAGCAATGAGTTCTTGGGGGATACGTGGCCACTCTTCCATAAGAGCAATGTGCAGCTCTGGAACAGTTGTGGGAGGTGCTGGTCTGCCTGCAATGCACCTGCCTAATGCATTCCACACATGCTCAATCGGATTTAAGTCCGGGGAGGAAGCTGGCCATTGCATACGCTCGATACCCTCCACTTCAAGCATGTCGTCCACCAAGCCAGCTCTGTGGCGTCGTGCATTATCATCCATAAAAAGAAAAGAATCACCTATGGCATCAGCATAAGGCACGACAAAAGGTCGGAGAATCTCATCTCTATACTTTACCGCAGTCAAAGTACCACCTTGGATAACGTAGAGGTCCGTACGTCCACCACTACTGACTCCTGCCTACACCATCAATCCACCGCCACCATATGGGGATCTTTCATGTACAAAAGCTGGATTGTTTCGTGTCCCTTTTTCTCTCCAGATGAATACACGCCGACTATCACATTCCATGTTGAATCGCGACTCATCAGAAAAAAGAACTGATCTCCATTCAGCATGCCTCCACCCACGATGGTGTTGTGGAGTTAACCTGGTACACACCATGGGCCTACGGGCATAGAGACCACTTCCATGCAGTCGATTAGGGACAGTTTGAGTTGACACCCTGCATCCTGTTGCTGTTTGAAGTGTATTTCGCAGTTGAGTTGCATTCTGCTGTCTATTCCGACGGGCTGTTAACAAGAGGTAACGGTCATCCCTTGCTGTTGTTGCCCTTGGTCGACCTTGTCCGGCTCTTCTGTGAACAGTATGTTCTTTGAAAATGATTCCAAAGACTGGAAATCATGCTTTGAGACACCCCAATGGCTTGTGCCACCTCTTGTTGTATCTGTCCAGCTTCCATCCTTCCTATGGCCCTCCAAGCCATTGGTTCAGGTAAATCACGTTGTCGAGGCATCACTTTCCCTAAGGCAAGTCATTCACTAACTGAAAACTGGACTGGATTTAAAAACAGCAACAAAACATTCACCCCCACACCACCCTTTCACATCAACAGTACAGACACTGCCCTCTGGTGTGGTACCGAGGTTATGTAACAACTTCAAACTCTTATTTACATTATCTTGGAGTAATAGAAAGTGAATGCATCTAATACTATTCCAAAAACCATAGTCTTAATAGGTTATTCTACAATATCCCCTAATTTTTTTGAGCAGTGTAGTAGTAGTAATGTATTCGATAAATGATCTGCTATAATTTTAGTGAAGAGTTTCAGTGTTGTGCATAATAGATTGATGCCTCTAGTTTTCTGGTTTGTTTTTATCTCCCTTTTTCAAACTTGGGATTGTAATACTTTTTTTTCCAAACATTGGATATTATCCAACTATTCCATATGGTGTTGAATAAATTGTAAATTTCTTCATGTAATTTTTCCCCTCCATATTTAATTAATTCATTCTGGATGTTATCTATACCCTCTGATTTTCTGTTTCTCAATTTTTTTACTTGTTTTTCAAATTCTTCTTTGCTTATCTGAAATGTATCTTTATTTATAGTTTTCTCTAGATGTGGGTTCTCAGTATTTTCCCGTTGAGTAAATTTCTTTAAAGTAGTTTTCCATTCTTCTGTTGATATATTGCATTAATTTACATATTAGTTTATGTCTTTTCTCTGGTTCCTAATGTACATCCATATTTGTTTCTGCATACCATAGAAATCAAATTCCAGTTCATGGGAGCATTTGCCCCAAAATTCTTGTTTTGATTTCCTAATTGCTGATACTACTTGGTTTCTTATTTTTTTAAATTCATCGTAATCATTTTCATTCCCTGTCTGTAAATATCTCCTGTGTAGTTTTCTCTTGTTTTCTATCAGTTCCTTTATCTCTTCATTAAACCAAGGAGTCCAACGTCGGACATGTTTCAGTTCAGAATTTCATGTATCTAATGATTCTTTTGCTGCGTCAGTTTTAGAAGTTTTGAGCATGTTCCATTTATCTTCAACAATTTCTTCACTATTTTCCATCTCTGATAACTTATTGTTTAATCTGTTCTGATAGAGTAGTTTTGTTGAATCATCAATAAATAACTCTACTTTGAATTTTTCATTTGTTTTTTATATGTCCTTGTCTTTCTGTTTTTGTTTGTTTCTTAATTGCATGTTAAATCTGAATTGGCTTACCACAAGATTGTGATCACTTCTGATCTCAGCAGATGGAAAGACTCTGGTGACCAAAATTTCTTGTGGTTTTATGTTTCTGTTTGTAAGTATATAATCAATTGTTGAAATTGACCACGAGAGGTTTGAAAAGTTATCTTTTGCTGAACATTATGAGGAAAGAACGTATTATTAATTCTCATTCCAGTTTCCACGCAGAATTGTAACAGTCATTCACCATTTTTGTTTCTAGTTACTTTGTTACCCCTCCATGGTATCTTTACCTTCTCGTGGTGGAGTGGCTTGTGTGCTTAAATGATCCTGAGAGCTATGCCGGCGGTAGCATTGCTGCTGATAGGGTTACCCATGCTGGACTGGTTGAAGGTGATAAGCCAGACGAAAAAAGTACCTTGGTCGAAAGAGTGACGATCTTTCACCGTAAAAATAGAACCGTCAAGAAATGCAGACATGGGTTCAACTGGGGTAAAATTTTCCAGAGGTCAAATAGTCCCCCATTCGGTTCTCCGGGTGGGGACTACTTCAGGGAACCCATGCCAAAGCCTCAAACACAGGGACATGTTCCTAGGAACATGGAATGTTAGGACTTTATACAATAGCGGAACACTAGAGATATTAACATGGGAACTAGATAAATCGCCCTTGGATATAGAAGCTTTACAGGAAGTTAGATGGCCACGAGAAGGTAGTCAGGAATCAGGAAGCTTTGTATTATACTTCGGGGGTGCAGAAAGACCTGCATTTGGAACGGGTTTTTTAGTCAGGAGGATCCTATCCGCTATCCGAGATATTAACTTTGTTAGTGATACGGTATCATACATAATTCTAAAGGGTAAACAACATGATTTTATAATTGTAAATGTGCATGCCCCCACAGAAGATAAAGATGACAAGATCAAGGATGAGTTCTATGAAGAATTAGAAAGCTTATTTGATAGCCTTTCATGATATCATATGAAAATTGTCTTAGGAGATTTTAATGCAAAAGTGGGGCAGGAAGATATATTCAAACCAACAATAGGCAAATTCAGTCTGCATGAAGATAGTAACGACAACGGGGTTAGATTAGTCACATTTGCCACATCAAAGAATCTCATTGTTAAGAGCACAACATTTCAGCATAAGGATATTCATAAATACACCTGGACGTCCCCAGATGGAGAAACTCAGAACCAGATAGATCATGTATTAGTGGAAAAACGCTGGCACAGTAGCATCATCGATGTTAGATCAGTTAGAGGGACAGACTGCAATTCAGATCATCATCTGGTCAGAGTGAAAATCAGACAATGGCTATCGTTTATGAGAGGAACAAACGCTAAAGATGATTCTGTAATATTTGAATTAAAAAACTTGAAAAATGATGAAATTTGGCAAGAATACCAAATCAAAATTGCTAATAGATTTGAAGTACTGGAATCTTCCGATGACAATGTGGCAAACAAAGAAGAAACTGATATGAATAAAGAATGGGAGGCTATAAGAGATACTATTAAATTGTCAGCATCAGAAAGCATTGGTTGTTTAAAAAAGAGGCAAAACAAGAAATGGTTTGATGAGAAATGTGCCGACATAGTAAAGAAAAGAAAGCTAGCAAAAATGAAATGGTTACACGAGCCAAATGAGTTAAATTTAGAGCAATTGGGTAGTATTAGACGGGAAACAACAAGTTACTAAAGAGTAAAAATTAATATAAAATTATGGAATATTCACCTGAAAGGTCCGTCTCCTCAACTTAATTAATCATTTAACTGTAGCGCTTTCAGTACTTGTCCCATCATCGGCAGGATTCAAAACTGGTGTTTCAATGAAGATCTGGTAGAGGAGGTTGCATGTATTGTGTTCCTCAACGGAACACATCATGAATCTTATAAAAAAGAGGGAATATTTGAGAGAGAAATTTAATGATCTTGAAATTAATGCAAAAAATAGGAACATTAGAGAATTATATCAGGGAATTAGTATAGAGAAGAAAGGGTTTCAGGCTAGAACAAACATAATTCAGAATGAAAATGGGGATATGATTGCAGATTCCAGGAGTATATTAAATAGATGGAAAAGTTACTTTAATCAGCTATTAAATGTATATACAGAACAGGACATTGGGGAGGATAATTTACAGACAGCAGAAATGCTAGTCGCAGAGCCAAGTGCATTAGAGGTTGAAATGGCGATTGAAAAGCTGACGATGTATAAAGCATCAGGTTCAGATGAGATCCCAGCAGAACTGATAAAATCAGGGGGAGAAAAATTGATGGACAAGATACGCTGGTTGCTTAGTATCATTTGGGAAAAAAAGCTCTTCCAGATGAATGGAAGGAATCAATTATGGTACCAATTTATAAGAAAGGAGATAAAACTGACTGCAACAACTACAGGGGCATCTCATTACTTTCAACTTCCTACAAAATTCTAACATATATTAGTCAGCAGACTTACTCCCTATATTGATGACATTCTAGGAGATCATCAATGTGCATTTAGAGGAAACAGGTCTACAACAGATCAGATTTTTAGTATAAGACACATTTTAGAAAAGAAATGGGAATATAATGGTACTGTACATCAACTGTATGTAGACTTCAAAAAAGCATATGATTCAATTAAGAGGGAGAAGATATATAGTATCCTGCTGGAGTTCGGAATTCCTAAAAAGTTAGCTAGGCTTATACGAATGTATCTAAATGGCACAAAGAGTAGGGTGCGTGTAGGCAAACAGTTTTCGGACATTTTTGAAATCCAGAATGGATTGAAGCAAGGAGATGCACTCTCTCCTCTACTATTTAATTTTGTACTAGAGCATGCCATTAAATCCTTAGAGAATGAGGAAGGCTTACAACTCAATGGTATTAATAAGCTGTTAGTTTATGCTGATGATGTAATATTGTTGGCCGATAGCGAGGAGATACTAAAGGACAACACGCACACACTATTGAGTAACACTAAGGAATTAGGACTGGAAGTAAATATCAATAAAACTAAATATATGGTCACGTGTAGATATTCATTAAATAATGGAAATGGACAACTAATGACAAATGAGGGAAATTTTGAAGAAGTGGCTGAATTCAAGTACCTAGGAACAATGATCACAGATAGAAATGAGATGCACAAAGAAATTAAACATAGGCTCAATTCTGGAAATGCATGCTATATATAAAACTTTTATTCTACCAGTTATGTTATATGGATGCGAAACATGGACTCTTACTTTAAGGGAGGAAAGGAGATTACAAGTATTTGAGAATAAAGTACTTAGGAAAATTTTTGGACCAAAGAGAGATGAACAGACAGGTGAATGGAGAAGACTACATAACAATGAACTACATGGTCTTTATAGGAAGCCAGATATAATAAGAACAGTTAAGTCTCGTAGACTGCGATGGGCAGGACATGTTGCACGTATGAGGAATGAAAGACTTGCATGGAAGCTTATTGTAGGAAAACCAGAGGGAAAACGCCCAGTTGGTAGAACAAGAATGAGGTGGAAGGATAACATTAACTATGATTTGAGGGAAGTAGATTATACAGGGAATGATTAGAAAGCATTAGCTCAGGATATGGATGTATGGAGAGCTTATGTCCCTGCGGCCATGAACCTTCAGGGTCGATAGCACCAGTGAGTAAGTACGTAAGTAAGTTACTTTGTTATATTTGTATGTTATTCCAGGTAGAGGCATGTTCCCAATTCTCGCATTAAAATCTCCTGCTATTATGATGTTTTCTTTGTCATTGATTTTCTCTACATTTTCTTGAAGGGCATTGTAACATTTTTCTATTTCTTCTATTGGTTTATCTTCCTTTGGTGCATAAATGCTGATGATCGTGAAATTTTTAGGTGAATTTTGGAATATCACTTTACCTATTCGTTCTGATATTCAATTATTTTATCTTTCAAACTTTCATGTATCAGAATATCAACACCTTCTCTGGCACGCTTGGAATTATTTACTCTACTGTTTATGAATATGTAGTCTTGTATTTGTGTAATAGATTTTCCTTTTTTCTTCATCCCGGAGATTGCACAGATCTTTATTTTATATTTCTTCAATTCATCTGTTATATGCTCTTTCCCATTAATCGCTCTAACATTCCAGCATCCAAGTTTAATTTAATTTTCTTCCATCTCGTGTTCCTTTTTTGTTTGCTATTTTGTTCCAATTTATCAGTCCGGCTTACTTAGTAAATGTTTCTGTGAGTAATTGAAGATTTTACATTTTGGAAGTGAGTTATTAGCCTTTCTTCTTCGATGGGTATCTCTTTTAGTCTGGACCTTCTTCCATGACCTGCCAGGCATGGGAGGCCCTGTTGGTAGTTACACTACCACCTATATAGCTCATGGAGTCATTAGGACTCACAAGCCCTACCACCATGTCAAGGTAGAGATATCATCGGTGGGGATTAATATAATACCAATAAATCATTATTATTAATTCTTGGTATTAGAAGATTTCAGGCTATAAGGCTGTGGTATATAACTGGTGTTTTTCCCAGATGTTTCTCCCTCAGCTATGGAGGGCATCTTCAGTTGCGAGTTCTTCTAGGTGATTATATTTGAAAAGAAAAGTATATGCCTAGACTAGGGTTTGAACCCACGACCTTTGACTCTCTATGTCAATGCTCTATCCAAGTGAGCTACCTAGGCCTCCAATCTAAACATGTATTTTTCTCTTATACATAGTTAATTCCCTAACCCCAAATGCTATGAGCTGTTAGGTGTTAGGGAATTAACTATGTATAAGAGAAAAATACACCTTTAGATTGGAGACCTAGGTAGCTCACTTGGATAGAGCATTGACATAGAGAGTCAAAGGTCCTGGGTTCAAACCCCAGTCCAGGCATATACTTTTCTTTTCAAATATAATTTGTCCATCATTAAGATGTTTAAAAACGGTTAGTATAAATATCGTCTAGGTGATGTTCCCTGATTGGAACCATATATGAGCGGCAGACTGCTGGAACCCAGTATTTATACTTGTGGTGGTTCCCAAATGGCACAGAATAAAACAGAAGAGAAAGTGGACAAGTTTCGCGTACATGCCACAAGTGGTGCTAGGGTAGAACTAACTAATGACATCTAAATTTTTTTCATTTTTTGTGGTACTAATATGAAGTTCAGCACCATCTGGTAGTAAAATTATGAATTATAATTATACAACACCATCTGGTGAATAATTATGGAATTATTTGTACCCAACCTCTCTGATCTATAGATTTTTTTAAAATTTTGACAGAAGGGAAGAATGGAAATAAATAAAACATGTTAATTTATTTTCGTTTACTAAAATTTGAAAAGATGCATTATGAGCTCTTTTAAATATGTACAATTGACCTATCCCTTTATTCTCGCATACATATTTTATCCAATGTGTATTATGTTGTATACAATATTTATTAAAGAACCTTAGTCATGTAGGACATCTGAAATCCATTATAAAGTCACTCACATTTTTTAAATGTTTATTAGAAATGGCTGTACTCTGATATCACTCTTCCTAACCTAACAAATCTTAGAATTTTATCACTTCTAGTTGGTTTATCTTTGAAAATAGATTTCATTAAAAACGTAAACAAATTTGAATTTATTAATTGAATAAAAATAAAACATAGTTTTATTTGATTTTCATATTTATTATATAATTCAGTGACAGCTGTTTCGGTACACTGTACCTTCTTCAGACATGTTAACAAATTATGAATTGTATTCCACTGATCTAAGCAACAATACAACAGTATTTATTTAAATTTTTAAATTTAACAAAGGGGATTCATTCAAATCAAGTTGAGAATTTAACAGTTTTTTACTACTTTTAAATTTATTAATTTCTACAGCCTCCAAAAGATCTAACTTCTTACCCTTATCACAAATATGTAAAATTTCAAAATTTGGATCGAAACAATGATTAAATTGGAATAAGTGGTTAGCATATTTTGAATTTTCTAAATTTCTGTTATATGCTCTCATGTGTTCCTTTATCCGAGTTTGTCCTATATAGACATTGTCACATGTGCCACACTTCAATTTATATACACCTGATAATTTTTCTTTTTTTGTTTTGGTTTTATTGTTTTTTATTATATTTTGTAGAGTTTTATTAGTTTTAAATGCCACATTAATGTTTTACTTTTTAAAGTGTTTAGATATTTTATTTGAAAGTGGGCCTATGTATGACATTACGACATATTTCTTTATGTTTTCTTTGGGTAAAGGAAAAACTTTGTTAATTGCTTTCTTGTAATGAACCCTCTTAATTAAACATTCTATAATTTCAGGGTCGTAGCCATTATTAACAGCCAATTGTTTAATAATATTCAATTCATTATTATATTCCAAGGGTGAAAGAGGGATATTTAAAAGTCTATGAATGTAACTATTAAAGGCTGCCATCTTATGAGTATATGGGTGAAGAGAAGAACTATGGATAGTGGTATCAGTATGAGATGGTTTGTGAAAGATACCAAACTCAAACTTATTATCAATGTGTTTTATTGATAAATCCAAGAAATTTATACTATTATTTGTTTCTAATTCCATTGTGAAATTAATACTTCTGTGAATGTTATTAATAAAATTTAAAAAGGAATTCAATTGTCTTTTGGTTCCTGTGAAGCCTGCTATGACATCATCTACATAACGATACCAAAATAGAACATTTCTAGCTAATACATTCTTATGTATGGTTTGAAGTCATCCATAAAAATCTCTGCCAAAAGAGGGCTCAACGGATCACCCATAATCAAACCATCTTTAGCTATGTACAATTTGTTATTCAATTCAAAGTAATTTTGATGTAAGCATGTTTTAAGAGTGTGTAATATTTCTTCAACTACAAAACCATTCATTTTATTAGTTAGTAAATTTGAATTTACTTACAAATTAGAGTAAAATAATATCTAAGTAATGATTTTTAACTTTTAATAATATATAATTTTTACAGTACCATCTACATAAAATGAAAGGATGGCAGTTAAAAATTTCAATTTACAAAATGGCTAATTTCCCATAATCCCGAGTGAATATGTCGTGTGCCTTGCATTTGTTTTTTTTAGTTACATATTCTGTTACTACGAAACAGAGCTACCATTGTAGTTTGCTCATTGTAGTTCATCATAAATGATTGTAAATTTTTAGATGTCACTGTATGCAGTTTTCCCTCTGTATTAAATACTCTGTGCCCAAATGGCTGGGCAAAGTCGAAACTGATTGAATAGTCACTGTCAATCTATCTGTTTCTTCATTTTTAAGTAAGCTCATATGGCGTACACCCGTTAATGCATGTTAATAACAGGCATAAAAGCCTACTTAATAACGAAGAGATAGAAACAGCCCAATCAGATTCTAGATTGACAGCGACTATCCAATCAGTTTCTACTTCGTCGAACCATTCAGGGAACCAGCACAAGTATAAATACTGGGTTCCAACAGACTGCAGCTCATACACAGTCGAGCTTCCGACTAGGGAACATTACCTAGAAGAATTTGCCACTGAAGATTCCCTCCATAGCCAAGGGAGGAATATCTGTGATGGACCTCAACCTTATAGTTCATAATCTTCTATTACCATGACTTCCGGCCATGAAAGCCTGTATTCTACAATTATTAATTTTTGTTTGTAAATGTCCACTATTATCTTGAAAAGTGATAACATTGTTTCATTTCATAAAAGATAGTGAGAGTGAGACAAAACCATATAAGAATGTCAAAGTATTTGTCAACCCTCGAGCCTCTCAGTTAGGCTAAAAAAGTATATGTTTTATCAAGAACGGACTTGCCGGCTCGTAAAGTAGATATGTAACAGAGAGAAGTTGTACTAAGTACTCTACACGTATTTAAAACAAGTAAGATTTACCTGTGGTGGCAGTCATTCTCAACAAATTATATTTGTTCATCTAGGCTTTCCAGAACCATTTCCATTTTCAAAGCTGTTCTCTATGACACTCTTTGAAAATGGAACCGGTTCCGAATGGTCTAGTTGAATATTTCAAACAAATATAATTTGTTGAGGATAACTGCAACCACAGGTACAAATCTTATTGTTTTAAATATTTAATAATAAGATTATACAGGGAATGATTGGAAAGCATTAGCTCAGGATAGGGATGTATGGAGAGCTTATGTCCGTGCGGCCATGAACCTACGGGTTCGATAGTGCCAGTGAGTAAGTAAGAGTAAGTAAGTAATAATAACGTCAATGGTGCAAAATGTTTCTTGAAAGTACTCTATACATATTTCATATCATCATAGCTTCTTGGCTTTAAATAAAGGCCTGTAAGCGATCTCTATATTGTCATCTTTTATTAATTACTTTCTTACTCTATTGTCAAATATATTTTGTCAGTATATTTTGTTAAGTTTATTAAAATAAGAATTGAAGCTAAAACTTTCTAATTAGGCATTTTAAAGAAATTGAATCATCTCACATTTTGCTTTCTCACCTGGACATGTTTTCAATTTTTAGTAGTCATTGTATATTCGAAATCATATTTGGTAATACGGCAGAAGCACAGTTTATTTAGAGTTGTTAGTAACAATGCAGTAATACTTGAAATATAGAAAAAAGATAGAGGCCTACCTGTAACATAAAGTTCTAATTGTCCAATTTAGCATTACAGAATTGTATTACTTAAGCTAAATTATCTTGTTGCAGGATTTGCTTATGGGTGTGGTTTTGGATTGGTTCACTTTTTTGAGAAAATATCAAGTTCCAAATATGCCAAGAGGAATTTGTATGTTGTGCCTTCACCAGAATTCCCTAATGAAAATCTTAATCTAATCCAGAATCTGAGTATTAGTTTGGATGAACAGCGCCTCATCACTACAACTATGCGATCTCAGATATACTCTGTGAAGCTTTGGGAGCAGGATATCTCTCAAGTAATTTCATTCTTCATTCCTTAATTTGTTACTTTTAATCTGTAAAAAAAGTATCAACTGTATTTTCAATGAAAGGATATAAATAAGAAAACTGATAAAATTACATTGTGTCTCTAAAGAAAGTTGGATATTGATAAATTTATTATTCATACACTGTCATATCTGAAGTGACAATTGAATATGTTGAATAGGACAAATGCCATGATTAATGCAACTACACTATGCATTAATTCAACTCTTGCCAGACTCTGAACAAGATGTCAGGTGTGACCGTAGCTGCAATTTCTTCTAACGTCATTTGAAGTTCATGTAAGTAGAGGAGGGATGTAAACTTTGTCTTGTATGTTACCTCACAGAAAAAAATCACATGGGGTTAAATCTGGGGATCACAGGCCATTTCTTAAGAGAATTGTCAAGAGGTCTTTTTTGTCCTACTCAACATTCTGTCAACACCTGATTAAGATAGTTGTCAATCTAACAGTGATAGTGAGGTGATGATTCAGTTGTGGCATTAACCAAAATCCAAGCACTTCAAGGTAAAATACTCCATCGATACTGTCAGACATAATGAAAAATGGACCATACAACATGTGATGTGATATGGCACAGAAAACATTCAGCTTGTTCATACTCAATGGATTCTCAGTCCCCAAATTCAGCAGTTATGATCATTTACCAGAAAATGCCATTGTTGCATACAGTATAACATGTGATCAATAGAGGAAACTTCAATGTAAACAAACAAAAAAAACTTTAATTTCCAGAGCATCATATTTTGAGCCATCAAATGTGAGCTTAGGTATAACAGTATTTGAATTATAATCAATTGTAAAGAGAAAATTTTTTGCTTGAACTGGGAATCGAACCCCAAACTTTCAGCTTACATGCTGATGCTCTGACCACTGAGCTAATTCAGGCTACACTCCCATCCAAGCATAAATCTTCCTTTTATCTTATCCTTTTGATCCCACATCCAATGCAGTAAACCATCATTCACAGATACACAATGAATGACTTCTACATTAAGAAGACATGAAGACACTCCACATAGCTATAGCACTATTTGTTAAATTAATATTAAGAAGCTGAAGCTGTTACTATGATTGAAATAAGTAAATTAATGTATACAACTAAACTATTGTATTGAGAAAAAATTTAATTTTAAGCTTATCAAAGTGTGACTTTCTTTAGAGACACATTGTATAATATTAATAGAGTAGAACCTCATTTATTGGTAATCTTTAATCTGGATCTCTGGTTTATCTGGGTCAATTATGGATCTTTTTATGTAAATTAATTTTTCTTTAAGTATGAAGTGAAGTTTAAGCAAGTTAAAATATTAAGGAGAATTAAGAGTTTGAATCAGAAATATATAAAAGTAAAGTGATCCCACAACAGACCCGGAGGTCCTTGGGGTAGTAGGAGGTTAGGGCTCCCACTTTTTCTAGACAATCGGCACTTTATGTCAGCCGGGTTGTCAGCCCTGCGTGACGGCCGCCTTTACCCCAGAACAGGCGTCTGGTACTCATTTCCGTTAGAGGCTGAGTCGACCCCAGGGCCATAGTGCCGCCAGAGGGTTTGGGTCAGTTTAAAAATCCTGACCCCAACGGGACTTGAACCCTCGACCCTCCGGCTTGTAGCTCAGTGCCTTAACCACTACGCTACGGCATGCCCCCTCAGAAATATATACCTCACCTCATATTTTATTTCTCACTTGGAATATGTTTTGGTGAATGTCTTCACACCATTTTCAGCTAACATCCAACTGCTATGTTGAACATTGGAAGTCTTATGTGTTCTTTCTCTCTGGTGGTGGGCAGACATTCATTTATCATTTGTTATGTCCATACAAAATTTCAGACTTTTCAAAAATTAGAATAGGTTTTATGGCTACATCTACCTAATTTCACCATGAGCTGTCATATTGAGAGGCAAGCATATTTTCTGTTGTGGACTGTCTTAAATCCATAGAACAAATTTATAGCTAACATCTAGAAAAACAACAGTGTATTATTATGTTTGGTGGCATTTTATGTTTCATAGAAAAAAAATGGATATTTGTAATAAAAAAATAAATAGATACATAAGTAAGTAAATAAGTAAATTAATGAGTCATTTTTTAACATCTTACCTCATATTTTATGTTTCTTCAAACACGGGAACTAGTTTTCAATAGAAGGATCTCTCTCATTTTCAACTGACATTACGACTATCGGATTTTCATTGGAATTGTTGGAATCTCCATCAATAATGTTGCCATCTGGTGTTGAATTGATGAACTTTGAGATGAGGTCACATTCATCAGGAATCTTGAAATTCATGGATCTAAATTTGTTCTTCTGAATATATATCTTCTCCCAAATTGTCAATTCTAAAGGTTTCTCCAAATGTTTTAAAAGTTGGGCTTCTTTTTCAATTTTATGATTCTCCAATAAACTATGTGCTGCGATAGCTGATTTTTCAATTTCACCATTTTTAATATTTCTAAAGTGTTCCTTAGTATTAGTGTCCAAATTCCTCGCATTAAGGAACACTTCAGAAATATTAAAAATGGTGAAATTGAAAAATCAGCTATTGCAGCACATAGTTTATTGGAGAATCATAAAATTGAAAAAGAAGCTTAACTTTTAAAACATTTGGAAAAGCCTTTAGAATTGACAATTTGGGAGAAGATATATATTCAGAAGAACAAATTTAGATCCATGAATTTCGAGATTCCTGATGAAAGTGACTTCATCTCAAAGTTCATAAAATCAACACCAGATGGCAATGTTATTGATGGAGATTCCAACGAAAATCCAGTAGTCATAATGTCGGTTGAAAATGAGAGAGATCCTTCTCTCGAAAACTAGTTCCTGTGTTTGAAGAAACATAAAATATGAGGTAAGATGTTAAAAAATGACTCATTAATTTATGAATTAAGAACCTCATAATGTTATTTCCCATATTTAACTATGAAGTAAATAAGTATTGTACAGAAATAATCAAGAAAACTAGTAAATATATAATTAATGAATACATAAATAAATAAACTAAATAAGGACAGTAAATACATAAAAAAGTAAAGTTATCCCATTGACAGACCCTGAAAGCCTATAGGAAACTTGGTTCCAAGTGTCCATGTATTCTCGGCCAGTGACATAAAAAACAGGTAAGATGGCCAGTCCTCTGAATTTTGCCAACTTTAGCCTCATCAAATAGTATGGTATTCATTTTATAGGAGACTGAGTGGGCTACAGTGCCAGTCTAGACACAAAAGTATGAAGAAAAATCTCTACCCCTCTCCTCTGCTGTCTGGGATTGAACTTGGGCCGTGTAAATATTATGTATAGGCTTTAAATAAAGCAATACATAAATGTGACTATGTAATATTAAATATATCTTCTTCTTCTTCACTTCATGGGCAAGCAAATTGCCAGTTCTGCCTCACAGTTGTTCTGTCTATTTTTTCACTGGCCTTTCTACATCCCTTGAACCTCTTGTCTTGTAGTTAAATGCTGCTTTTGGTAATCTTGTTACATTCATTTTTTCTACATGTCTAAACCATTTATCTCTATATTCTTTGATTTTATCATTCAGTGGATATATATATATATATATATATATATATATATATATATATTTAACTCTGTTCTTATACCATCATTTTTTATCTGATCCAATTTTGTGCAGTCTTTTATTCTTATAATAATAATAATAATAGCTTTATTTTACCTGGCAGAGTTAAGGCCTTAAGGCCTTGTCTACCACTCAACCAGGTTATTCATTTCTACACTTTGTATTCTACTTTGTAATTTTTTAATCATTGCCCAAGTTTCTTTCCCATAAAGTAATCCAGGACCTGCCAATGTATTATAAAACTTCAATCTAGATTCTCTTCTTGTTTTGTTCTTTAATGTTTTATGTATAGTTCCACATGCCATTTGAAATTTCGACAGTTTCATGTTTATGTCTCTTTCAGTTTTTGTGTTTATAGTAAGATTACAACCCAAATAATTAAAATTTGTTACTTGTTCCAGAGGTATTTTGTCTATTATAATAATTTTAATCTTATATTAAGTTATGTAGATAGGAAATAACACTATGAGGTTCTTTAATATTGTTTATTTTTTATTATTTCACTCACCTCATACTTCATAATTGTTATTCTTGTTTTCCTATGACTTGATAGCCAACTTTATTAAGTTATGTAGATAGGAAATAACACTATGAGGTTCTTTAATATTGTTTATTTCCCCAAAATGCCTTTTTTTTTCTTTTGATATTTTAAAATTATATTCTTGGCATAACTGATTTAATTGATGTAAAGAGTATTGCAAATTATTTTCATTTTCTTGAATGGTAATCACATCATCAGCATACATTAAAACATTAAATATTTTAAAACGGTTCATTCTTATACCTATATTAACATTTCTTTTCCAATTTTGGATGATGTCATTAATTTAATAATAAATGTGTGAAAAAGTAAATTAATATAAATACGGAGTATGTATAAAAGTAAATAAATAAATTTGTTGTAAGTAAATATGTTAAATATGTTATAAATAATCAATAAATTAGTATAATATAAAGATAAATAGATAATTAAAGTAAAATAATATTTTGATTGAGACATTTTGTTGTGTAATTAGGCAATTACAAAATTTAGTTAATTACCACTTAATAAAGATGAATATGATACATACTCCTAAAAAATCAATAAGCATTAAACAATAATACAGTGTGATCCATATAAACCTGCACCATTTTAAGGGGCCATAAGTCTTGAACCAATAATAGGACACATGTGTAACTTTGGGAGAATATGATACACAATTGGGAGATTACATTACACACAATTGGGATATTACATTACATTACATTACACTGTTTACCTCTCAGAGCAAATGTTGGAAGTGTCCTCCAGTAGCATCTATACATATTTGCCCTCGTTTCACCATATTCTGTGAAGTTCTATGGAGAGTATCCTTGTCAATGTTGCTTATTTCGTATCAAATGGATTCTTTGAGATCATAAATTGTCCGAGGCCTATTCTTTACAGTCTTTTCTTTAGATACCCCCACAAGAAAAAATCCGGTGAGGTTAGGTCAGGGGATTTGGGGGCCACAGACCTCTTGAGATTATTTGATTACACAAGTCTGCATTTTAAAACTTTTTCTCAGATGATTTATTTAAAATAGGTGCTTTTAAATCAATTTTTTATACTGATACCAGAAATGAGTTCCATTTTTGTCTATCACATCAGGTTTTTGCACAAAATATGAATTTATATTTTCACGTTTTAGCTACTACAAGCACAAATATCCAAACTTCATTTCACATAAGATATTTTTTTTTTTAAAATACATGATAAAAATTTTGTAAAGAACTGTCCTAATAATTTCTTGACTTCTTTGAAGTTCCTCCATTTTTAGTCTCCCTCATCAAAATCCAACAACAGTTTCATTCTATGTTTACTGGTACCTCCTCTCCATCTCTTTAATATCCTGGTGAAAATGTTCACCCTGCTCTTCACTATAATGTCCCAGATTTTTGGGGAAGTAGTCGATATGGGAATACAGAAAGTGAACTTTCACACTCATGTTACAGTTCAACTTTTTGAAAATTTCCAACATATTTTCCGCAATTACCTTATAATTAGGATATTTGTTATTGCCTAGAATGTTTTAAGTAACAGATCAGAAAGTGGTCCAGGCTTCTTTTCCTCTCTCATTCATTGTTTTATTCAAAATATTAATCCTTCAGCAGTTTATTTATTTGCAGACCAACAAAAATTCCAGCTTTCAATTTTTCTTCAGTGATGGACGGAAATTTCTTACAAAGGTACTTGAAGCAAGGCCCATCCTTTGGTAGAGCCCTTACAAACTGCTTCATCAAGCCCAATTGATGTGTAGTGGTGGAAGCAGGACTTTTTGAGGGTCTACAAATATGTAGGACGTTTTTAATTTCAGACACACATTCCTTTGGCAAATTCAGATCACAAACAGGATCATTAAGGTCACTTTGAGAGAACCATTGTGGAGTAAAGCTGTGTTCAGGCTGATATATATCATCAGTATAATCGTCAGTGATTGCATTAAGTTCACTTTCAACATTATATTCTGTGAGGTTCTCTAAAACAGCTAGAGGAAGAGGAACAAGCAGTTCTTCTCCAGGTGGAACTAGCCTAATGGCTGAAGGGATGATTGGATAGACAATTTGGTTCTTCATTTTTTTTAATTACACCCCTGAACATTAAGCAAACAGCTCTTTAGGCTCCTTCCACACCACATGAATCGCAAACGGCATACATGTTTTCTTTCCTTTTGTCCACAACCTTAACCTCTCAATGCAGTAGCGGCAAACTTTCTTTGGCGCCGACGCCTTATCCTGGTCATCAAGTTTCACTTTAAAATAAGCAGAGTAAGCTTGTTTCTCAAAGTCCGTAATATTACTTCTGTGCTTAAGAATTGTATAATTTCCACAAATATAGCAGAAAAGTTAGGATTGTTCACACACTTGCCTGTAGACATTGCCATACTTGCAGTCACGATAGAGAGATAAAATGAGAACAGAATTCATAATGCAAGTTTCTGATATGAACAACACTTCAAAGGTCACACAATTACAATTAGAGGCTTGAATTGACAAATCTCCCTCCAACGATACTCATTACCGTCTGGCACATATTATGTTCTCACCAATAAATATTTGAAAACAGATTAGGTCCATTGCGAAAAAACTGTACATGATAGAAAAAACTAAGAACAGTTCTGGAATCAGCATAAAAAAGTGAACTAATAAAACATATTAGTTTTCAGTCATCTGATATCATGCAGACTAGTGTTATCAAAGAAACTGATTACAAGGACCATGATTGAAGCATTAGATGTATGGCATGTTGCTCCATCTTGCTGGAAATAACCTTCTCTCAATTTGATATCATCCAACTGCTCCACAAAGGTATTGAAGATACCCGTATAAACTTCAGTGTCTACAGTCGTATCAAAGAAAATGGGACCAACAATCCTGGAAGCTGACACCGTACACCATACTCCAATCTTTTCAACATGCAGTGGTATTTTGTGGATCATAAGGGGGTTTACAGCAGCCCAATATCTGGTATTTTGTGTGTTTATGTAGCCTGACAGATGAAACTGTACCTCATTTGTAAGCCACATTATGGAGAGAATGTCTGGAGTGGAATAAGAAAATCCTGAAACCATCAACAATAATGGATTTAACTTTTATAGGAATTAATCACTATGAGGTTTAATTTATGGTGAAATTAAATGTTTCTTACCTCTCCTCATATAAATTTTCTAAGTTGATCGCGATTTCGAGACTATAACTGTCTCATCATCAGAACTTTGTTGGCAACTTCCGATCGACATAACACCAGTCGCCAGCAAAATTCTGATGATGAGACAGTTATAGTCTCAAAATCGCAATCAACTTAGAAAATGTATATGAGAATTTAATTTCATCAATAATGGATTTGTTTTTCATAATCTGCTTCTTTCAGTTGTTGCACCATATGCACTCTATATGGTCGTAATCCCCATTTTCTTCACAGCTCTTTGGCATGTGCCATATGAATAAGCTGATTCCTGGTTCAATCGATGCAACAATTTGTTTGGAGAGTTCACTAGCCTTCTTCGAACACTGTTAGCAGTCTCTGCACTCAATGGTGGTTTATGTTTTCCACTCTCAGTTTCTCCAACTTTCTTGACAGCGATAAAATTGTTGCCTTTGTCGGAACATCCTGTACATTAAATTCTCTTCGAAATTTTTGTTGTGTTGTTACCAAGGAATTTGTCTTCCAATATGTTTTCACAATGAAAACATGCTCTCGAAGTGAGTACTGCATGTTGCTGGTTATGACTGCAAACTAAAGACTGTCTACAATACCATGAAAATGCTCATCATTTCCCTCAAAATCAACAACATAGTCCACAGATAGCATTAATCAAATGTTGTCATGATTGTTGTTAATTCTCCCTGAGCCACTGATGTCATTAAAATAAATTTCACATTTCTATGAACTTTCAGAGAGAAATTATGGCCTATTAAAATGGTTCAGGTTTTATATGGATCGCACGGTATATAAAAATAATAATTTATGAAATTAGTGCCAGCATGTAAAAGAATGTCAACCATGGAAATATAAGTGACCTCAAGCAAAATTTTGTTGTCCCTTACATGCCCTGATTGAATTGGCAAAACTAATGACTAGAGACCGGATGTTAGGGAAAACACCTATAGTTATGGTTGGTATCTAATGTCGAGCACTTGATAATGAAATCATTTGCTCTCTTGCATTCCAATATTTAGCAGAAAGGCTGGTCTCTTCTACAAAAGCTGGACAACGGAGGAGATGGTTTCTTTCCATATCTTCATTTAAATTGCAAAAAGGGCATTTAGGTGAATCTGTTATGTCAATTCTGTGTAGGTGTTTATTCAAGCAGTCATGTCCCATTAGCAGTCTGAATGTTGCTACTGCAGATTTTCTTTGTAATGTAGTAATGTCATAAGCTAGTAGATTTTCCCATTCCTTTCCAAGCTGCGGAAAGGCTACTGTCTTTAACAGAGAGGAGACCCTTTAATTCCGTCCATCGAAGGCTTAAAGGAACCGACCTGGACAGTAACCTAGTGTCCAATCCCTCACCTTCTCGTTGTGCAGCTGTTAGTAATCATGCTTATGCATGATGAACGAAAGGGAAGGGCTACTCATCAATAAGCACTGGTCAACTTGGTGAGTTTTTCTTTTTTGACCGAATTGGTATTACTTCTTCTTCCCATACCAATTCCCTCTTTCAACTTTTCTATCCAGTCTCCCTTGACTGACCTCTTGTTTCTTTTGACCCTGATGGTATTAGAGTATTCGAGGCCTAGGGGTTCATTTCTCCTTCCTTCCTATACCTACTTTCTCTCTATGGGTGACGTAATCACCACATGTGGTGCCTACTACTAAACGGTTACAACTAGTTTATTGTACTCCAATACAAACACCTATAGTTATTTATTATAGATATTGTAAAAGTGACTTCACATAAGTTCATACCAACAACCCTAGAGTTGTTTTCCATGAAGTTATTTCAGCTTATAATGCCTGTAAATGCCTATTTGCAATATTTTCTCGAAATTAACTCAGTATTTCAATGAAATAAATTGAAATGGACAAACTTCATGGCACAAATCATTTCATAGAAGTTTCAAGTGTTTTTTTTATAAATTCCCTTAGAATATTCTAGTATAAGGAAGGCAATAACCCAATAACCTAGCAGGTAGATGGTTTCCCCCTCAATGCACTCCCATTAGGTGAATATTGTATTTTTCCACCTCAAGCATTCCCGTTAAGCAAAATATCCCTATGCTATGTCCATTGTATTATGCTCCCGCTCTAAGGCTTTGAGAAATGTTCTTTGCTTCTTTTTAATACAAACATTGCTGAGTAACAAAGAGGGTAGATAGCTCAAGCTTTCTTTCTCTGTCCACACCTGGAAGTGAAATCTTTATGTGACTGGAAATATTATTTTTGATCTTGGTAACACTGAATTCAGTCTGCAGTCCTCATTCACAGACAGGTGCTTCTAAGACAAAGTAGTGCGGCAAGTGTATGTGGCTTTTTTTTTTTAAACTTTAGGACAGTTTTTTAAGGTACCTAAAGAGCAGACAACAAAAAAAGACAAACTGGCCAATTTTGTGAAAGAATTTGGTGCAGAAATATTCTCAAGTGATGGTTCTGCTCTTTGTAAAAAGGCAAAACAAATTCCAAAAGCATCTCTGATATCTTCATCTTCGCATGCTATTGATAGCATATGTTTATATTCTTAACATAAGACTGTAAAAAATTATGTTGTTGTCCATTTTTTGTAAGAGCCTATTTTGAATTTTTTAGTGCTTATATTAATGATTTTTTAATGCCTTTTTGCCTGCCTATTTTGAATTTTTTAAGTGCCTAACATCCGGACTCTACTAATGACCCGAGCTGTTAAAGAGGAGACGGCTGTAAAGAAGGATAAAAATTAATTCAAAATCAAAAAATTATATCTCTGTTGACATTATTACAGTGTTTTGTGTTGATTAAGGATACTTTTTGTTCTATATATGTATATTATCGTAAAACCATTGAGCCTGCATAAATTAATAAGTAATTCATTCTATTGGTACACCTGAAGAACTACTCGAGCAAGATAAGGTTGTGAAGCTCCTGTAGCAGATCCAGTAAAATAGTCATTCATTAATAGTTTAAATAACATTATTCATCATCCATACAAGTGTTAGACCAAATGGCCTGTTACAATCTTATAAAGGAGGAATTTTCCTTCCATTATTTTTGGATGTCTCCGTGATCTCTTCTCATGGGATTGGTAGTGTACCATTGCTTTTGGGATTCTAGAGGATCTCATCTGCCATAAGTAATTCATTCAGTTGTTTTGATAATTCATACAAAATTGAACATTGGTTCCAGATCAAGTTCTTTCATGATTTCCTCATTATGTACACTTAGCAAAATAAAAGGAATGAGCCACTTCAAAAAGCAGAGTCCCTGTTATGGCCCACTGTGCATGCTTGAAGAGTTAAAGCTGTGGTTCACGAGGTAACACATTGTTAAATGTTTTAAATATGCTATATTTGATTTAATTGTCTTAAGGCAACACTATAGAAGAAGAATGGACCAATCTAAAATATATGTTAAACACAGCAGCCAACGAAAGTATAGGAAGAAAGAAGAGCTGGACAAGAAGACATGACTTACGGAAGTGGGATGAAAACCTCGCCAGAATTATTAATGATAAACGAGAAGCATATCGAAAATATCTATCAACTAGAACACTTGCTGACGAAATAGATTACAAACAGAAAAGAGCAATAGCAAAAAGAGAAGTTAGAAGATATTACAGAGAAAATTGGAATAATTTTGTTACCCAATTGGAAACAGACATTACAAGTCCAAATCCAAAAACATATAAAATACTAAGGCAATTAAATGGAGAGCTACATGAAAGAGTTAAACTAAATACAATTCCTTTAGAAAATTGGATAGAATATTTTCAAAAGTTGTGGCTGCAAAAAAATGAAATTTTAAATCTCGTAACTTCTAACAATAATTACATAGATATTTTTACTTTAGATGAATTAAATACAATACTCGTCCACTACAAAAATAACAAAACACCAGGTGAAGATGGTATTAACCTGGAATTATTTAAGTATGCCAGCTCTGCCTTTAATGAGAGATTTCTCAATTTTTTAAATATAATTTATAATGAGGGCCCTCTGCCAAAAAGCTGGCAACAAGCTGTTGTAATCCCACTACACAAAAAAGGAGATATAAATAACTGTGAAAGGAAGCAGTAGCAAAATTTAGACTGATGTCAGGACACGACTGCCTGGCTCACCATCTCCACAGAATAAACGTTTTCCAATCCGACAGATGTGTCATATGCAAAGACCCGGACCTGATCATGGACAAACACCACCTTCTAGTCTGTCCAGCTTTAAATCCAACTGCACAACACTCTAAGGACCTTGTTCGCTTGTACTGGGAAGCCAGAGAGAAAATGACTTAAGTGTCAAATCTCGCCATTAGAAAACAACAACAACAACTTCAGAGGAATGAGCCTTTTGGACTTAGGCTACAAAATCTACACCAAGTTGCTCAAATCAAAATTAGCTAATTATTATGACAATATATTAGATGAAGCGCAAAATGGATTCCAAAAAGGAAGTTCCTGTACAGATGGATACTTCACTATTAAATTTCTAATAGAAAAACACAGAGAGTTTAATATTGAAACACACATGGCATTTATTGACTTGAAGAAGGCATTTGACAAAGTAAATAGAAACAATTTATTAGAAATCCTCAAATATGATGGAATCCCAGACCAACTGATAAAAGCTATATATGATATTTATAAGGATAATTACATCCAAGTTAAGATTGAAAATAAAATCTCGGAATGCAGACCAATTAATCAAGGAGTTAAGACAAGGATGTGTGTGGTCTTTCACCAATGCTCTTCATAATATACATGAACTCAATTATTAAAGAATGGAGACTACAACCACATGGCAGTATACCACTTAATAGATTATATAATTTAGACACCCTGTTATTTGCAGATGACATTGTGTTTATAGCGAATTCAGAAGATGACCTACAACGTTCAGTCCACTCTTTTCACCAAATTGCAATAAACTACAACATGGAAATCTCAACAGAAAAATCTAAAGTGATGGCTTTCCTAGGAAAAGACCCAGTTCGCAGTAAAATTGTTATTAATAATAAAATATTAGAACAAACCAACACATTTAACTATCTCGGATACCAAGTTACATATGAAGAAGAAAAAGATTTTAGTCAAAAAATTATAAAATTTAACAGAGTAACAGGAATTATAAATAATATTTTCAAGCCAAACACAGTACAGCAACACACACGAACTAGATTTATAAAACACTGGCCAGACCCATATTATGTTACGGCAGTGAGGCCTGGACAATTTGCAGTGTAGACGAACAAAGACTAACTGCGGCAGAAATGAAATTTATGAGACGTACTGCGGGCTACTCAAGAACAGACCATAAAAGAAATTCTGAGATCCTCAAAGATTTACACACAGAATCAGTCATGGAATATGTACAAAAATACAGAAACAACTGGAAATCTCATGTACAAAGAATGAGCAGAACAAGAATACCACGTCAGATCTTAAATTACCAGCCACCAGGCAAGAGATCTCTGGTCAGACCCTTCAAACGTTGGATTGAGACTGTAACAGACCACTAGGTCTATCACATGAAAGGAATAAGAAGAAGAAGAAGAAGAAATAGTTAAAGAACAGTGAAGGAGACGTGTTTCTAGATATTTACGAGTGTTCAACAAATCCAATATTACTCAAATTGCAGTATTTCAAATAAAGTTCAACTCTTGTTCATAGTGTAAAAGTAAACAGGACAACCAGGATTTAGACAACTAGTATCCGACATTCAAGTAGTGTAGATCGCTAAACCAATTACAAAAAAGATTAAATATATATGACAGCCAGGGTTTGAATCCCTTGACAATGTATTTCTTATTTTATGCATTTGTATTTTTGCAAAATACATCCTATAACATTTAATTCCTGCCACATAATCTATGTCCACTTTACACTACATTAAGTAATATTCCAGCCTTCATAAACTCTATAACACTATTTAGCTACTGGTATAAATTTAATTGTGTGTGCATACCACATTTTAATAATAATGCTATAAATTTATGTAATAAAAGAAAATATAGCTTCATACATTTATGTGTTTATTTATTTATTACGTATTAGTGAGAAAAAAGTTTCACCTTTCAATTAAAATTTTTAGTTTATATATATATGTCAAGTCCAGCCTAATAATAGCCCATAGAGATGGTGGGCAATAATAATAGTAATATTAATAGTAATGCAAATTGGAAGCATCTCCTCTGACTGTGGAGTTCACCATAGTTCATAAATTGTAGATTGATGGAGGACCACAGGGATGATTTCCTGGAAACTAGTGGTAGAGCAAAAGCTTGTAATGTTCCATAGTCATAAGTAATGCCACGAGTGATTTCCAAATTATCGATAAATTCACAACTCACGAAGTAAGGAGTGAATTTATCTAGAGAATTTGGAAATCAAGAGTGGCATTTGTTAGGACTATTCAACAAATAAAATTAAACTGTTTACTCACAAATCATTATTTAAATATAGTTATTTTAAAATATTTATATATTTAATGTAAACGGCGATGTTTGAAAACAAATGAGAAACGATTGGTACGCTTCATTTGTTCATCACTGCAACCAGATTATATTATTTATTGCCACAGGAACGCAATATTGTAAGAATGCACACTAGTGGAGAAAAAATGAAACACATCAAACTGTATACTAATTCATTTCTGATGTCCTATGATGTAAATATAACAATTATATTTTTCTGGGAAAAAATACATTTAAGAAAGTAGAAACAGTGGTTTCATTTTTTGGTGGTATAATCAGTTGCTACAAATGTTTTTATATTAACTCCCGCATGCGGTATGTGTTGACATTCATGCACTATATATACAATCTGGTAGCCGTATTTCTTAGTGAGTCAGTCACTGCAAAATAATGCTATGACCTATTCAGAATGTTAAAAAGGAGGTGCTTTCTGTATTATGATAGAGTTGGTAAATTCTAGGTGAAACACTACTGTGATTGGTTGTGAATCAAAAATCATTGTAACGTGTTTGGTCATTGACTCCCATTTGGGGCAGAGTGAAATAGTCAAAATAAATACCTTTGATAAATAATGATTTATTATTAAAAACACATGATATTAATATTCACTGCACTGATGTTTATTTGCATCTTTTAATATACTGTTGCACTATAAATGATTAATTTCTAACTGAGTTCCGAAATACACCAACATGGTAGACATGTCCGCTCTTAGTACTAGTAGTAATAATAATAATAATAATAGTTTGTTTTTTGTTTAAGAGTAGAAAGACAGAATAAAATAGAAAGCATTTTAACAATTAAAAAATTAACCTCATTGGGAATCGAACCTGTGACCTCTTGCATACGAATCAAGCCACTGAGCTATGCATTCTCTGACTTGCTGTGCTTGAAAGAATGCTCTTCAAAGAAAGAAGGGAATCATATTGTAGTTCTACTGTGCAATTAGTTTACTCATGTGAATCGTGCATTAGAACTTAAAATATTCAAGATCAAGAGTCGGCCCATTCTTTTCTTTGCTAAGTTACATCCTGCAGTGTGTTTTAAATCTCGTTTCATTAGTTCTTATTTTGTTTTCCTCCATTCATGTCAGTGTCCAAGTGACACTGCTATTACATAGAACATGTCTTACCAAGGTCTTATATAGGAATATGCTTGTGCTCTTCTATACAGGATACTCTGTTAATTATTCCCAAAGTTATGGAGTATTTTATAATTTTGCTTACTATTTCTATATCATCATTAAATGTATACCCGAGATTTGTGAAATCATTCACTCCTTAAAAAATTAGATTTTCCAAACATGTTTTACTGGGGATAGGGTATTTCCCTGTATTTTGGGTTGCAAGGATGTGCACATTCTCATGGTGCAACCTGTTTTTAACTAATGATGCTCGGGGGATTAAGAATTATCAGGATAGCCATAACACCTTGATGTAGAGAAAGTGCTACATTAATGGGAACCAGGCAACCCAACCTCTCTGAGCTAGCAAACCATTGGATTGAACTTTTATAGGAATAAATCACTAATTAACTCACTGGCACTATTGAACCCATAGGTTCATGCCCGCGCTGACATAAGCTCTCCATACATCCCTATCCTGATCTAATGCTTTCCAATCATTCCCTGTATAATCTACTTCCCTCAAATCCTAGTTAATGTTATTCTCTCACCTCATTCTTGGTCTACCAATTGGGCATTTTCCCTCCAGTTTTCCTACAAGACGCTTCCATGCATGTCTTTGATTTTCCATTCGTGCCACATGTCCTGCCCATTGCAGTCTACGAGACTTAACTGTTATTATATCTGGCTTCATATAAAGACCATGTCCACTGCTGTGGTCTCGAGGTAGAATGCTACCTTGTCACGCAGCGGGCATGGGTTCGATTCCCAGTCAGGACAGGCTCCTGGGTGAGGTTTTTTTGGGATTTTTCCTCACCTGTAAGACAAATGTCAGGAAGCTTAGGGCCCAACGGTCCTTGAAAATCATCTGGCCAACATCATCCACCACCGGTGTGGAAAGAAACGGGAAGCTACCACACCTATAATTCCATAGTAAAGCTGCAAAGCATAGCATCAGAATGCTATGATTGCAGTGAAAGACCTGCCATCAGGCAGAATTACTATGGATGGATGGATAAAGACCATGTAGTTCACTGTTATGTATAGTCTTCTCCATTCACCTGTCTGTTCATCTCTTTTGGTCCAAAAATTTTCCTAAGAACTTTATTCTCAAATACTCGTAATCTCCTTTCCTCCCTTAAAGTAAGAGTCCATGTTTTGCATCCATATAATGTATCTGGTAGAATAATATATTTTATATATTTCATTTTTACGTTTTTTGAAAGGAATTGGGACATCAAGAGTCTCTGTAATGCATAATAGCACACATTTCCAGAATTGAGGCCATATTTAATTTCTTTGTGCATCTCATTCCCATTTGTGATTATTGTTCCTAGGTATTTGAATTCAGTCACTTCCTCAAAATATCCCTCATTTGTCATTAGCTGTCCATTTCCATTATATAATGTATTTCTATGTGTGACCATATATTTAGTTTTATTGATATTTACTTCCAGTCCCAATTTCTTAGTATTACTCAATAGTGTGTGCATGTTGGCCTTCAGTGTCTCCTCGCTATCGCCCAATAGTACTACATCATCTGCATAAACAGCTTATTAATACCATTTAAAGATTTGAGGCATGCTCTAGTACAAAATTAAACAGTTGAGGAAATAGTGCATCTCCTTACTTCAACCCATTGTGGATTTCAAAAGTATCTGAAAACTGTTTTTCTACACGCACCCTACTCTTGTGCCATTTAGACACATTTGTATAAGTCTAACTAACTTTTTAGGAATTGTGAACTCCATCAGGATACTATATAACTTCTCCCACTTAATTGAATTCTAAGTATTTTTTTTAAGGCTATGTATAGTTGATGTACAGTGCCATTATATTCCTTTCTTTTCTAAAATCTGTCTTATACTAAAAATCTGATCTGTTTCTTCTAAACCCTCATTGATGATTTCCTAGAATGTCATCAATATATGGAGTAAATCTGCGTACTAATATATTTGTTAGAATTTTGCACAAGTTGAAAGTAATGAGATGCCCCTATAGTTGTTGCGATCAGTTTTATCTCCTTTCTTATAAATTGGCACAATAATCGATTCTTTCCATTCATCTGGAAGAACTTCTTTTTCCCAAACCATGCTAAGCAACTGGTGTATCTTGCCCATCAATTTTTCTCCCCTTGATTTTATCAGTTTTGCTGAGATCTAATTTGAATCTGATGCTTTATACATCCTCAATTTCTCTATCGCCATTTCAACCTCTAATGCACTTGATTCGGTAACTAGCATTCTTCTGTCTGTACATTATCGCCTTCAATATTCTGTTCTGTATGTACATTTAATAGTTGATTAAAATAACTTTTCCATCTGTTTAATATACTCTTGGAATCTGCAGTCATATCCCCATTTTCATTCTGAATTATGTTTGTTCTAGCCTGAAACCCTTTCTTCTCTATACTAATTCCCTGATATAATTTTCTAATGTTCCTATTTTTTTGCATTCATTTCAAGATCATTAATCTTCTCTCTCAAATATTCCCTCTTTTTACTCTTTAGTAATCTGATGGTTTCCCGTCTAATACTACCCGATTGCTCTAAATTTACCTCATTTGGCTCGTGTAACCATTTCATTTTTGCTAGCTTTCTTTTCTTTACAATGTCGGTACATTCCTTGTCAAGCCATTTCTTGTTTTGCCTCTTTTTTTTTAAATAACCAATGCTTTCTGATGCTGACAATTTAATAGTATCTCTTATAGTCTCACATTCTTTATTTATATCAGTTTTTTCTTTGTTTGCCATATTGTCATCTGAAGATTCCAGTACTTCAAATCTATTAGCAATTTTGATTTGGAATTCTTGCTGCATTTCATCATTTTTCAAGTTTTTTAATTCAAATTTTTCAGAATTATCTTTAGCATTTGTTCCTCTCATAAGCAATAGCCGTTGTCTGATTTTCAGCCTGACCAGATGATGATCGGAACTGTCTCTCTAACTGAACTAACATTGATGATGCTACTGTGCCAGCATTTGTCCACTAATACGTAATCTATCTAGTTCCGAGTTTCCCCATCTGGGGACATCCAAGTGTATTTATGAATATCCTTATGCTGAAAGGTTGTGTTCTAAACAATAAGATACTTTGATGTGGCAAAGGTGACTAATCTTACCCCGTTGTCGTTACTATCTTCATGAAGACTGAATTTGCCTATTGTTGGTTTGAATATATCTTTCTGCCCCACTTTTGCATTAAAATCTCCTAAGACAATTTTCATATGATATCATGAAAGGCTATCAAATATACATTCTAATTCTTCATAGAACTCATCCTTATCTTCTGTGGGAGCATGTACATTTACAATTATAAAATCATGTCGTTTACCCTTTAGAATTATGTATGATAACCTGTCACTGACAAACTTCATATCTCAAATAGCAGATAGGATCTTCCTTCGAACTAAAAAACCCATTCCAAATTCAGATCTTTCAGAACCCCCATAGTATAATGTAAAGCTTCCTGATTCCTGACTACCTTCTCGTGGCCAACTAACTTCCTGTAAAGCGACTATATCCAAGGGTGATTCATCTAATTCCCACGCTAATATCTCTAGCACCCCACTATTGTATAAAGTCCTAACATTCCATGTTCCTAGGAACATGTCACTGTGTTTGAGCCTTTGGCATGGGTTCCCTGAAGTAGTCCCTGTCCAGAGAACCGAATGGAGTATACCTCTGGAAAATTTTACCCCAGTTGAACCCATGTCCGCATTTCTTGAGAGTTGTATTTTTACAGCGAAAGATAATCATTCTTTCGACCAAGGTACTTTTTTCGTTTGGCTTATCATCTTTGACCAGTCTGGCATGGGTAACTCTATCGGCAGCAATGCTACCGCCGGCATAGCTCTTAAAATCATTTAAGCATGCATACCACTCCACCATGACAAGGTAAAAATACCATGGAAGGGGGAATAAATCACTATGGGGTTTAATTTAAGATAAATTGAAATGTTTCATGTTAATATTAATTATGAGGAGAGGTATGAAACATTTTAATTTATCTTAACCCATTGAATGTTTTTATCTTATCATTTGCTGTCAAGTCTCATAAAAAGCCTTTGACAAACCGGACTGATCAGTCTATAAAATTATGCATAGATAAAATTCTGTCATAACCTACAATCAAAGAGATACAACAATAAAGCTGATAGGACAGATTGTTGTATATAATGACTACTTGTATTTAAAACTACACTTTATTATTGAAGGAGAGAAAACTGTACTTCCAACAGTCAAATTCCAGTTACTTAAAAATTAATTCAGACTGAATGATTTAAAACATGTAAAAAGTACATAATGCACCCTTAATTAACACAACAAACAGGTAATTAGAATATATATTTTATTTACAAGTTACTTTTTACTGCCCTTAAATAAAATACTAACTAACAAGATATCATAAGAGAACTGCATATGTTTCAGGCTCCAGAAATACAATTCCACATAGTAGGTCAGCAATTACATCATGGGCCTGTGTCTGGACTTTCAGTGTGCACCTGGAAACCTCTGTTCATGACCTGTGGTCAGTATGACTGTACAGTGCGAGTCTGGAACTATGAGACCGAGCGACTAGAGCTAATCAAACAATACCAAGATGAAATATTCTCCGTGGCAATTCATCCCACAGGTATGATTAACAGTCAAAGAAGAACACAGTAAACCTATATTATTTCTAATGAGAATTAACATTATGAGGCTTTCAAATTTTAAAAAATTAAAATGAGTTGTACATCATCTCACTTCATATACTCCATTTTCTTCACAGTGCAGAACCGTGGTTTCAGGAACAGTTGGTTCCTATCTCCAGCCACCTTTCCAACTGTTGAATTTTTGCCTTCTCACCATCATCTTCTAAACTGCCATCTAGTGTTGATTTTATGAATTTCGAGATTAAATCTTGCTCACCAGGAATTTCAAAATTTATGGATCTAAATTTGTTCTTCTTCCCAAACTGTTAATTCCAAAGGACTTTACCAAATGTTTCAAAAGTTTAATTTCTTTTTCAATTTTATGATTCTCTAATAAACTATTAGCTGGAATTGCTGATTTCACAATTTAACCATTTTTAATATTTCTGAAGTGTTATTTTGTGCAAGTGTCCAAATTCCTTCTTTTTCCCCCCTAATCTATTTTAGTGCAGTCTTTACTACTAATTTGGTAAATTCCAAATCTTTTAATATTTAATTTTAGGAAGTTATATTTTGAGGTTATTTTAATTATATTATTTTTGGTCTGGACATCTTACCTCAATATTAATGTTGATTTGTTCTTGGACATGTTTCAAAACAATTCTGTTTTATCGTCAGACTGGGAAAGCTGATGATAAAACAGAATTGTTTTGAAACATGTCCAAGAACAAATCAACATTAGTATTGAGGTAAGATGTCCAGACCAAAAATAATATAATCCAAATCTTTTACTTAGTTATTAGTAGATTACCCAGGCTAAATGTATTTATCAGTGCTAATGTGATCAGTGGCAAAGCATCAATGGAAGTGATGGAAGCGGCGCTTCCTTATAATTTTACAAAAATAAATCTTACAGCACTTTTACAACCTTTCATTAGGAAATCGGACAGCTACATCAGAGACTCGACACACTTCATTGAGAAGCTACGAAACATAAACATAACATCTAACGATATACTGGTTAGCTTTGATGTAGTTTCCCTGTTTACTATGGTGCCTGTCAACGAAACCATGAACTACATTGGACAGATCTTCACAGAAGACATCTCAAAACTATTCAGACATGTATTAACTACATGCTTCCAATGGGACAACAGCTACTATGAACAGGTGAACGGAGTAGCAATGGATAATCCTCTAAGGGTCGCATGCAAATACATTAGTCTCTACTCAAATTGCTTCCAATCACTGGTGAGCTAACTCACCATGAGCAAGTGCAAAGATCAAATTAGCTACCCACAAACCGGTCATGCATGAAGGTCGTCGTTTTCGTAATATTGGCAAGAAATTACCCAGAATTCTCGGCGATAAAACCACTTCCGTTATTTTCGTCTGCTATAGAGGAACGCATTTATGCTTGCATCCCACAAATAATACTGTATACAACGACGTCTGCATCGCGCAATATAACGCCGATTCTCCTGTTCTTCCAGTTGAATTCTTTGGTAGACACTATCAAATTCCTCTTCTCTGCGTATACCGAAAACATGATTGAAGTCTTCAAGGTTCGACATCTTGGATAAAGCGGCAAGGTTTCAAACTACATCAGTTACCATCGGTTCCCTTCGGGATTCTCACGATAAGTTTCTATCTTAAGCTATGACCTTAAATTACCTCGTCAGGTAGCTTACGAATTATTATCAATGAATAGATTTCTGAGTAAGCAAAATCGTATTAGGATAAAACTTTCTCAGCCGAGAACGCCTTTTATGGTCTAATACGTTCAAAGATTCGACCCTAAGTCCAGTAGTAGCAAATTTTTTCATGGAGAAATTCAAAGAGGAAGCTCTAAAAACAGCTTCCAAGTCCCCAGAATATTGGTTTCGCTATGTAGATGATATGTTTGTAGTACGGAGACATGGTAATGAAGAATTAGAGTGATTTCTTCAACATCTCAACGGCAGACACATTAAAATACAGTTCACCATGGAAAAAGAAAACAATGAAAAACTCCCATTCCTGGATGTACAGATAACAAGAAAAGACAATTTGAGAAATTCAACACACAGTCTATAGAAAACCCACACTCACAGACCGGTATCTACATAAGAATTCTAATCACCACCCTAGACAAAAATGAGGCATCATAAAGACACTGTTTAACAGAGTGAAGAAATTATGCCAACTACAATATCTTAACCAAGAGCAGCATCATCTTTTCAACTGTTTCAGGAAAAATGGTTATACATCTAAGGAAATAAAACAATGGGGAGTGGAACAGGCCAACAGGCCCATACTTTGAAGATGATGATGATGGAAATAAAACAATCCATAAATCCACGTACACAACAATGCAGAATGGACAATACATCCACAGTCAGCACAGCTTTCTTGACATGCATACAAAGAGTCACTGACTGTATCAGAAAGGTACTACAAAAGCACAATATTAAAACCATTTACAGATCTACAAGGAAAATAGATAATTACCTTCGCTCAGCAAAGGATCCTCGACCACTACCCTCTACTTGCGGCACATACCGGCTTCCATGTTCCTGTGGAAGATCATACATAGGAACCACAAAAAGAAGCATAGCCACCCGTTTAACTGAACACAGAAGAAACTGCAGACTAGGACAAATAGAAAAATCGGCCGTAGCAGAACACTTCATTACGAAAAACAGATATCAGATTCTGTATGATGAAACACAGGTTTTAGCCACAACACCATATTATTTCCCCAGATTATACAGAGAGGCCATAGAAATCTACAAACACAAAGACGATTTCAACGGGGAAAGATGAAGGAATAAAATTGGCCAAAGCCTGGTATGACACATTAGACAATAGACGGTTAAAACTAATCAATAACAAGGAGACCATTCCGAAACAAATAAAAAGCCAGTTTGATGATAATATCTACGACTCTGCCCAGCTATCCAGAGGTATAAATACGAGTGTTCAACATTCTGCAGATCATTTACAGCCGAGCCTACGACAAGGTAACGTCACTTAGAAGCATTCGCCACTGAAGATGCCCTCTGCAGTTGAGGGAGAAACGTCTGAAAGAAATACCAGTTATAGACCACGGCCACATAGCCCAGAATCTTTTAACATTATGAATTTTATAGAAGCAAGCTATCGATGAGATTCCAAGAATCCTCATTGAAGAAGGGTTTTGGTGAGGACCCATGTGGCGATTATATGAAGGATTTGTTGTTGTAGTAGGTTCTTGTTGTAGGATCTCGTTGTGGGAGTCCTGGGTTCAACTTAGTTTGCCTCGGCTTTGAGGTAGGGTAGATTAAAAAATTATCACTCGAAATAAAAATCACAAAATAACTTTGAATAAAATCTTGGTATTTTATTCACCAATAAAGTTATTTTGACATTTATAAAATTTGTATTTTTACTTTCTTATTTGTCAGTTAAAAACATCACCGCCATTGTGATGACCCAACTGTCATATATCAAATTGCTCAAAATTCTTTATATTTCGAGTTCAAATTAACTGCACATTTATTTAAATGCATGTGGAGTCAATCAATGCACTTTTTTTTTCAATTATAAATAAAATTATGTTCATTTTGATCAAAATCATGGACGACCTTTTCTATGAAGGTCTTGTCACCATGACATCCTGTAGAAGACTCTCCAGATTCAGAAATATCTAATTCCCACAATCCTTCATTTCAAATTATGACATTCAAATCTGATTGGTCAAAAACTAGACTTACAAGTATTATTGTTTGACTCATATCTCAATTATCCAATCTCTTTAAAGTTATTGTCAGTTGATATTTTGAAACTCTTTGAAATTTTTAACTGATTCTGTAATTATTTAGAACCACAAAATTATTCTCAACAATCAATTATCCATTAATAGTGAGTGGAGAACATATTTTAATCGACTCACCTCATACATTTTCAAACTTCTTTGATACCGACGGTTTCAGACAATATCATGTCCTTCATCAGTCATGGTGTCCACACTGTCTGAAACCGTCGGTATCAAAGAAGTTTGAAAAATGTATGAGGTGAGTCGATTAAAATATATTCTCCACTCACTATTAATGATATAAACTCATAATGTTTACTTCCCAATATTAATTTAAATATAATAAATTATCCAGTTACCAATTTTTCTATATGACATAAAAAATATGAATTTCTTAATATTCATACTATAACATATCAAATCATTTCCATTGAATATAAAAATTAAAATATTAAAAAATATATATATTAAATAAATAAAGTAACCTCTATTATTATTAAGTGTGGGTAAATATCCGGCTTTATCTCATGCTGCAAACATTCAAACAGAGCAGCAACAGCATCATGAACCTGTAATATGTGAGTGTGCTATTGAAAAACTTTTACAACACCCGTTTAATTCACTTTCATTTCAAGTCAAAATAAAATTAATAGAAAATGGTAGATTTACACAGACTCTCACTGAATTAAATACTCAGTATAAAGAACGTACAATTTTCACAGAACATTTCAATTTACATCAAATTATCCGCTGTTATCTCAAACAACTGTTCTGTTTATATTTGAAGAGAAAAATTTTCGCCTAGACCGAGACTCGAACCCGGGACCTTTGGCTTGCCGGGCCAAATGCTCTACCAACTGAGCTACCGAGGCAAGTTGCGATCTAGACGCAAATTTTTCTCTTATATACGTTGTAATTCCCTCTCACCAAATGCTTTGAAACCATTTCTTCTATCTTTGCAAATGGTGGCTTCTTAGTTAAGAGACATTTATTGGGAATTTAATATTACTTTATAAAGCTAGTAAGGCTTCTAATGATGTTTTTATTATTAATTTAACATTTCTCATTGAAAGATAAATTATATTTGAAGAGAAAATTTTTTGCCTAGACCGAGACTCAAACCCAGGACCTTTGGCTTGCCGGGCCAAATACTCTACCAACTGAGCTACTGAGGCGAGTTGCGATCTAGACGCAAATTTTTCTCTTATATACGTTGTAATTCTCTCTCAACAAATGCTTTGAAACCATTGCTTCTCTCTTTGCAAATGGCAGCTTCTTAGTTAAGAAGACATTTTTTGGGAATTTAACATTACTTTATAAAGCTAGTAAGGCTTCTAATGATGTTTTTATTATTAATAATAGTTAAGAAGACATTTATTGGGAATTTAACGTTACTTTATATTATTATTAATAATAAAAACATCATTAGAAGCCTTACTAGCTTTATAAAGTAATGTTAAATTCCCAATAAATGTTTTCTTAACTAAGAAGCCGCCATTTGCAAAGATAGAAGCAATGGTTTCAAAGCATTTTGGTGAGATGGAATTACAACGTATATAAGAGAAAAATTTGCATCTAGATCGCAACTCGCCTCGGTAGCTCAGTTGGTAGAGCATTTGGCCTGGCAAGCCAAAGGTCCCGGGTTCTAGTCTCGGTCTAGGCAAAAATTTTTTTCTTCAAATATAATTTATCTTTCAGTGAGAAATGTTAAATTAATAATAAAAAATGTTATGTTGCCCGTGTCTTTTGTTCTTGCCTGAAAGAACACTTGGAATAGGACAGGTTTTGAGGATTTAAATATTTTTCATAAATTATATTTGAAGAGAAAAATTTTCGCCTAGACCGGGACTCGAACCCGGGACCCTTGGCTTTCCGGGCCAAGTGCTCTACCAACTGAGCTACCGAGGCGAGTTACGATCTAGATGCAAATTTTTCTCTTATGTACATTGTAATTCCCTCGCGCCAAATGCTTGAAACCATAGCTTCTATCTTTGCAAATGGCGGCTTCTTAGTTAAGAAGACATTTATTGGGAATTTAACACTACTTTATAGCCAGTAGGGCTTCTATTGACGATTTTTATTATTAATTTAACACTTCTCATAGAAGGATAAATTATATTTGAAGAGAAAAATTTTCGCCTAGACCGGGACTCGAACCCGGGACCCTTGGCTTTCTGGGCCAAGTGCTCTAAAATTTTTCTCTTCAAATATAATTTAGCCTTCTATGAGAAGTGTTAAATTAATAATAAAAATCGTCAATTTTTCATAAAGCCTAAAAAAAACACAAACTCTCATTTCTTCACATAACAAACCTTAAGCAGTTGATTCATTTTGGCAAAACTACAATTGAATTATTCTAACATCTCTTTTTTATATATGATCATGCTTGTTTTGTTTTTGTTATTACAATGGAGCTTCCCTTCTCCCAAAACTCCCACTTCGCCACTGAATAAAATTTGTATTCATTTAATTAAATGAGGAGGCTCCATGGCACAAGCTGTTATTTGCTTACCTCTCACCGCTGGGATCCTGAAAAGGAGTCTTGGTTACTCGATGTGGTTTTTGTGGTGGATGAAATGGAGCTTGGGCAGTTTTTTCTCGGGGTTTCTCCCATTTTCCCCTGCCACAATTTCATTCCACCATTTCTCCATATTAATCTCATCCATTTTGTTACATTTTATTTATCTGTCCCTGTGATGATGTGTCAGGTGTGGTTGGCCAGCACTCTTGTCATTCATAGACATGTATAATAAAGGGTTTCATCTCATCTCATCCCTCGACCCGATCCAGAGTTGGACACAATTTGAGGGTATTTTATATACATGTATTAAATGAATACACCACCCTACAATATGATTCCAAGAAAGAAAAACAATTCAAGAAAATTACTTACCATCCTTGAAACATACAACAAATTTCAATTAGCATCGATAAATGAATTTAGCCTGCATAATTTTCTAATAACTAATAAAAAATGTGATATTTCAGATAGTAAGAAATCTGGAATTTATCATATTTGCAAAGACCTGCCATAAAGTATATAAAGGAAAAATGAAAAGGAATTTGGACACTCACACGATAGAACACTTTAGAAATATTATATATGGTGAAATTTAGAACTCAGCAATTATAGCTCATAGCTTGCTTGAGAACCATAAAATTGGAAAAGAAAATTAATTTTTAAAACATTTGGCGAAGCCTTTGGAATTAAAAGTTTGGGAAAAGAAGAACAAATTTAGATCCATGAATTTTGAAATTCCCAGCGAGCAAGATTTAATCTCAAAGTTCATCAAATCAACACTAGATGGCAGTTTAAAAGACAATGGTGAAGGCAAAAATTCAACATGTTCAATGGTTGAAGATAGGAACAACTGTTTTTGAAACCACAGCTCTGTGCTGTGAATAACATGGAGTGTACGAGGTGAGATGTTGTACAACTTATTATAATTTTATTAAACATATATTAATTTATCATAATGATATTAAAATAAAAATTTTACACATTTGAATATACTTCTGAAGGAAATATGAAAACCAAAAATATGATTTTTAAAAAGTAAGCACAATGTGTTTCTTTAATCATAAAAATCTCATGTACAGGTGAAAAAAAAAATTAAATAGTTTTTTTACTTTGATATATTCAAGTCAATTAAATAATCCATTGACTGTGAAGTATTACCAGAGGAAGTATTAAAAACTGTATATTTTGGATACGGTATAATACTATGGGGATCATCACCAAAATCTACTCAAATTACAAAAAAGAATTATTAAAATCATTAAGAAAGCACCAGTCCGAACAGAAAGTAAGAAACTCTTCAAAGAACTCAAAATATTACCTGTTCCTAGTATTTAAACTTTAGAATCAGTTTGCTGTATTCATAAAAATTTAAAACTCTTCAAAATAAATTCAGATTTACATGAACATAGCACTAGAATTTCTAATAATATACACCTAAATTGTCACAGGCTTACCGGAAGTACAGGGCTTCCAACATAAAACCGGACCGGCCTCATGGAGTTTCACCCAGCATGCAGTGCTGTCTCTTCCTCCCGCAATTCACCCTGCCTGCCACCCGTCCTTGAACTGTTTCTTACCTTATAGAAAATGCTGGAAATGTTGTCCTCCCGCAGTTAAACAGGCATTATACCGAGTAAACACATTTAGATTGACACGCTGTAGTTCAGGCACTGTCAAGTTTCTGATTTCATTTCTTATGTTGTTCTTCAGTTCTTCCAATATGTGCGGATTTGTTTTTTACACTTTGTCTTTCAGGCTACCCCACAAATAAAAATCACACACTGTTAGATCTGGGGAGCGAGGGGGCCATACACCAGCACTAATCACTCTATCTTCAAACACTTCCCTAATTTCGTCTAATTTTTCTTCTTCGCGTGTGTTTCTTATTTTGTACTGAACCAGTGGTCTCAAATTTAGTCACAAGATCGTGGATTGTCGATCTGGAAGGAGGTAATTGTCCAGGGAAGTTCCGAATAAATTCCTCGCGAACGCAACGAGCTGATTCGTATTTATAATAACATTTACACACATAAATGCACTGCTCTAATGTCAGCTGACGTCTCATCTTGTCAAACGATAGTAAACTGACTAGTTCAAGGACGAGCAGAGTGAAATCCAGACGAGGAGAGAGCGCTGCCTGACGGGTGAAACCCCGTGAGGCCAGTCCGGGTTTATATTGGAAACCCGTTATTAACAGCATATCACATATAGGTAGTAATCTATATAATCATCTCCCTTGTAATAAACATCTTACGGGCAGAAAATTTAAACTTGCTGTAAAGAACATTTTATTGTCTTATATACCATTAAGTATGGGTGAATACCTAAATTTAAAATTGTAAGAAATATTTGATTGGAATTGTATCGTTATTCTTTCTTGTGAAAGTGCTGCCCCTTGATATTATGGTGTATTTTAGTTGCAATGTAAATTGGTTTTATTATGTATTTATGTGTTATATTTTACATTGTTGTTTATAATCTGGACATGTCCTAAAGCATCTATAATGCTATTTATGGATGTTAGAAGTGGAGAGCATTTTGTAACATTCATGATTAAACTCTTGTCATTACATAACTCACAAATTGGACTTCTGTCTATAGATATTAGATGCACAGCCAAACAATCATGGGCAGTTCTTAGGTAAAATAAAGCCACTCCTTCATGTCTTGGTGAATCTGACATAGAAGTTCTAATTTTAGTTGACATTAATAAATTATTCATAGTTAAATATGGGAAATAACATTATGAGGTTCTCAATTCATAAATTAATGAGTCATTTTTTAACATCTTACCTCATATTTTATGTTTCTTCAAACACGGGAACTAGTTTTCGAGAGAAGGATCTCTCTCATTTTCAACCGACATTATGACTACCGGATTTTCGTTGGAATCTCCATCAATAACGTTGCCATCTGGTGTTGATTCAATGAACTTTGAGATGAGGTCACGTTCATCAGGAATCTCGAAATTCATGGATCTAAATTTGTTCTTCTAAATATATATCTTCTCCCAAATTGTCAATTCTAAATGTTTTTCCAAATGTTTTAAAAGTAGGGCTTCTTTTTCAATTTTATGATTCTCCAATAAACTATGTGCTGCTATTGCTGATTTTTCAATTTTACCATTTTATATATTTCTAAAGTGTTCTTTTTTTGCGAGTGAAATGTTAGAAACTTTAGAAACATAAAAAATTGTGAAATAAAAAAATCAGCAATAGCAGTACATAGTTTATTAGAGAATCATAGAATTGAAAAAGAAGCAAAACTTTTGAAACATCTATCTAAACCTTTGGAATTAACAGTTTTGGAAAAAATTGCATTAAAAAAAACCATATTGTTTATTTTTTATTATTTCACTCACCTCATACTTCATAATTCATAGCAGACCCTGGGTTTCTTCACATATTTTGTGACATTGTCAATGCTGCAACACGTTCACAACTGACGTCCAACGGCCTTCTATCCTGCAGATTGACCTCCGCGCCATCTGGTGGCCGACCGAAGAATTTCCAAATCAGTCCTCTTTCTTTATAACCGGGTATTTCAAAATTCATAGTTGTATTTTCATTCTTGCATATGTAAATTTTTTCCCAAATAGTGAGTTCCTTCGGTTTTTCCAATTGTTTAAGTAATTTTGTTTTGGTTTCTATTCTATGTTTTTCTGACCAGGCATAGTTTTGTGAAAAGCACAAAATTTATGAGGCGAGTTTTCAAAAAATTTTCTCAGATGAATTTTAAATTAAAAAAATATTGAAACTATGTTAAAATTCATACCTGATAAAACAGTTATCCTCAACTATATTAAATTCTATTGTAAAACATCACACTATTAAAATCTAGGCCTTTTAAAGAGCATGCTTCATCTTCAGGATTTCTCATGGTACTGAAACTATTTGAATATTATTTTCATGTAGAGAGTTAACAGTTAGGAAAATCTAAGGAACTCACAATTTGGGAGAAAATTTATATCTCCAAGAATAAGAAGAAAACAATGAATTTTGAAATTCCCAGACAAAAAGAAAAAAAAATGATTTGGAAGTTCATCAATTAGCCAGCAGATGTAACAGAAATCAACCAATAATATGGACAACTGCAATACAACAGTTGGAATGCATCGACAATGATGCGCAAAAGTGACGAAACCTGGTCTGCATAAAAATCAAGAAATATGAGATGAGTCAAAATAACCAACTCATTAATAATTAATACCTTATTATTGCAGTATTGTATAACTTTCTTTGCTAATTTGTCTGTACACCACAGTGGATGTAATATAGAATTATAGTTTTATTTATGCAGCAAACATCATAAGGTAATTTTGGACATCCCTTTTTTTAATTAGAAATACTGCTAGAAGACCTTATGGCTTGGATAGCTATGAGAGAATGTGTCACTATGACAGCCTTTTGAAATTTCTTTATTCTATTAAGCAGTTGATAACCAATGTCTTCCCATCAAAATGAGCAGAACTGTGGAGTGTTTTCAATTTTTGTTTTTTACTTGCTGAATTAAGTTAGTTCTATATTGCCAATATTGCTGAGGGTAATAGTTTCTCAAGTTCCAGTGTTTCAAAATTGTTCAATTCACATTCCATGTGTACTGTATGAAAATCAAGGCAATACTCATTCAGGAAAGTACCCAGAATATTTGACACTACGGAGGGTTGCCCCAGATAAGATGAGACAACTTTGAAAGGTTCTAGCAATAAAAGTATTAACTGCAGCTGCATGAAATTTGGATGGCATTATAAGTGTTGACTCAGGTATCTGCCAGTGTGGTCAGATTCTTATTTAAGCGAGTTATGGCTTCGGAAGTGGCGGATTTATGGCAAGGGAACATCGTGGGGCCTTCTGACGCCAATTACAGTCTATCCATGATTGTAAAACGGTGCAAAGAGAAGGGATTGAGGGTCAGTAAGGTGTGTGTGTAGGCCGTATTATGAATTTGCATAAAAAATGGATTCCCACTGGAAGTCCAGTGTTAAAAAAAATTGACAAGTGTACAGATGCAATCGACTCGGACGACAGCAGTAGTGGCCAAAGTCAAAGCTGAAGTGACAAAAGATAATCCATCAATCCAGAGAAGCATTGTAAGTCGCACAAAGACATATAAGGGTACAGTCTGGCACATAATCAACCAAAATTTGGGCCTAGAACAGTGATATAAAGCCTGAGGACATGCCCTTAAAGAAAGGCACACCAGAGAAAGGTTCACAAATGCAAGAAAGTTGTATGAAAACCATTTGGCAGGTGATAAATTGTAGTGGGTAGTTTCTCTGGATGAAGCATGGATCTACCTTAATGATACAAACAGGCCCCGTGCAATTTATTTCCACCCAAAAGGGGCATTCCGACATCATCCGGAAAAACAAACAAAAGTTTTCCAAGGGCTTTTGGCTTCATGGTTGCAGGTTTTTGTGCCAGGGGGAAGCTAAGAATTCACAGAGTTGAGAGCAAAGCCAAAGTCAATGCAGCCTTCTTCCAGGAAAATATCATGGACCCAATTTTTGATGAAGACATCCCTTGGTTGTATGGTGCCGACACTTCAAAAGTTTGGATCCACATGGACAAGACGTCGAACCACACTGCAAGATCATCTCAGAGATACAACAGCCAAAAATTATATAAAACAGGCATCCATATCATACCCTTCAATAGAGTCCCTGTGAAGTCACCAGATGCCTCGCTGATGAATTTTTGTGGGGTTGGTCTCCTGAAATGAGGCCTTGCTTCAAGGCATCCCACCATAGTGAAGGGCCTTTGAAAAGTTTGTCAAGAGGTTTGGGCTGACATTCCTGTTCCTGTGCTGCAACACAGCCTCCTGCAGTGGAAACTGAGATACAGGGCAATAGTCCATGTCTATGGCCAGCATATCGAGCAGAATTGTTGGTGACAAAAAGGATTTTTGCCACGATGAAAAGTATGAATTTTATCTTATCTTATCTGGGGCAACCCTAATGACATAGGATCACAACATGTTGTTTTCAAATGCTGGGCCTTGGCAATGAAGCCATTAGCGTTCTTGCTGTCCAATATTTCTCTATGGTGGATCCAACAGGTAATACTTCACAGGTTTGTAAATGTTCTTCGTTCATTTCTTCATCTTTGTTACATAGAGGACAATTTGGATTCATGTAGATTCCTATTTTATATAAATGTTTGGCCAAATAGTCATGTTCTGTAAGCTGTCTAAATTTTGCTACTGTAGTTTTACATGGAATTTCTAGAATAATATCTGGCTTCTTTACTAAAATATTCCATTTTTTGTCTTTGGCTTTATTACATATGTCTTGGTTTTATTTGATTTTATATGTTTTTAATTATTCTTTTTATGGATGTGAAAGGTAAGCTTTTAGTAGTATTCTGAATTAGATTGGAGCCTTTTTTGGCAAGAAAATCAGCAGTGTCATTTCCAGCAATTCCACAATGTGCAGGTATCCATTGCAATTGAATTCTTTTCTGTAGTTTTTGAAGTTGTTGAATCATTTTGTAGCACTCTTTAATTTGTATTGACTTCATTTTGTGTGAATTTATTGCATATATTGCTTCCTTAGAATCAGAGAGTATGACAGCATTTTGAAATTTATTTATTCTGTATAGTAATTGTTGGAGTGAAATATGAATAGTTGTTACTTCCGCATCAAAAGGTGTTGTGTGGTATCCTGCTGGTTGATAAAATGAAAATAATGCACATGTAATTCCTGATCCTGAGTTGTTATCAATAGTAGATCCATCTGTGTAGACATGTAACCATTCTTCTGGTGGATATCTCTTATTCACAGCCTCTAATGCTAGAGCTTTTAGTACAGGTGTGGAAGTTTTAGATTTTGTAACTGGTTCTTCTAGATTTAGCTGAATGTTAATTGGTTCAAAAGCAAGAGGGTTTTCTCTGATAAAAATATTTTCTTTAGATTTAGGAAGATTCAATTTCAACAGTCGGAGTTATGGCTGACGATGAACATGATTATGTTTGAAATCGCGATTTCATGGAAGCATGAATCCTATGAGGTGAGTTATTTAAACAATATGTTCTCCGATGATTTTTAAAGATTCAAATCTGTTTTTATTTCTGTTACTTTGGACAAGAAACTTGTTTGTGTTTTCAACTTGGTTGGTTGTAACTGTTTTTTTTTCCCATTTTGATGTTGTTAACCGTAAAATTTTTTCATGTTGTGTTATTGCCTGTTCCTCTAAAGTTAGACATATTGGAGGGTTCTGAGTTAGTGCTTGCATTGCTGTGATTGGGGTTGATTTAGCTGCGCCAGTTATAAGCCGTAAAGGATCACAACATTTTAGTAGTTTATACTACTATTGCTCAATGTTGTGTAAATGTACTCCACACGTAGTGCATTATTTTTGTATAATGTCTTAATTATTCTTTGGTTAGCTGTGATAAAATATAGTTTGTCATAGTACCAATACACTCTCTATCGCTAGCATGTACTTACACATGTGCGGCAAATCGTCTGCTTATGAAGATCCCGTAGCAGCTGGTCAAACCACTTGGTGGCAAGACACTGCACAGAGCAGTCTTCTCAGATGACACTATAATCTTCAATTCTAGTGTTTTTACTTGGTATAATTATGTGAATAGTGCAAATTATACAGTTACTTATCTTCGTTATAAACTGTTATTAATATAACAAACTGAACTACCTTCGAACAATATTAGGTATCATATACAACCACATATACCAGAGAGTAGCCTAGTGGTTAATTAGGAAGTGTGTTTGATACATTTGCAAGTAAATTTCAAGGGATAGAAAAATATACTGTTAAAGTATATAATTTGTGCAAAGAGTGTTGAAAATAATTTTATCTATTTCCTTAAGAGAAAAAGTTTTGTCTGAACAGGAATTTGAATCCAAGAACTCCACTGGCACACAAACACTTGTGCTATCTCTGTTATGATACAAATTTTTCTCTCTCTTATAATCCTGCTTCTCCGGTAGCATAAACCTTCATTAACAACACAATTGATTTATATTTAAATTAATATTGGGAAGTAAACATTATGAGGTTATATCATTAATAGTGAGTGGAGAACATATTTTTATCGACTCATCTCATATATTTTCAATTTCTTTGATACCGACGGTTTCCAGACAATATCATGTCCTTCTTCAGTCATGCTTCGGTATCAAAGAAATTGAAAATATATGAGGTGAGTCGATAAAAATATGTTCTTCACTCACTATTAACAATTGGTTTACTTTTAATTCAAGAAGACTTTATATTGGGATTTATTTATTTATTTAAAAACAGGTTTACAATATAATAAAATATCTTCTTATGTTGGAATTATTTACACTAATTTAAGCTGTAAACTTATTATTATTATGTTAACATGTATCCCGGATCAAACAAAAAATTTTCTTTTAAGAAAACAATTTAGACTTTTGGCCTGAATTATGTTAATTCTGAAGGCTTCTCTAAATGTTTCAAAAGTTTAGTTTCTCTTCCAATCATATGATTCTCTAGGAAACTATGAGCTGCAATTGCCGATTTTTCGACTTAAAAAAAAACTTTTAATTGTACAACATCCATACTACCTTCTCTGTCTATCAAATTTTGGAGGTAAATAAATCCATGTATCTTTTACTGTTTCTCACCTGTAAATGGTAGTTCTTTGTATACACTTTAAACTCCATTTCAACAAAAACGTTACTTATCTGGTTCTTTTCCTGTACTGTTTATTTGTACTCTAATGACTAATTAAAACTTAACAAAATGTTAATTTTTTGTAGGTCTTTATACAATCATTGGATTCACTGATAAATTGCGATTCATGCTTCTTTTGTTGGATGACATCCAACCATGGAGGGAGTTCTCAATCCGTTCATGTCGCAATGTATGCTTCAGCAGTTCTGGACATATGTTTTCAGCAGTCAATGGCAATACCATTCACATCTTCTCCTCCATCTCATTTGAAAGCATACATATTCTAAAAGGACACAGCGGTAAAGTTTGCTCCATGATATGGACACGGAAAGACAACATGATGATATCGTGTGGAACTGAAGGGGCTATTTATGAGTGGGACATAGTGACAGGAGCAAGAGTGAATGAAGTCATTACCAAAGAAGTAATATACACTGGAGTAGTGGCTATTAATTCAGGTGATGTCACATATGCAACAGGGAGTGATTACTGCATCACTGAAGTCAGCCAATCCACGGTAATATTTTTCTTTTTAAAGTAACACTATGTGGTATTAATAATAAGATAATATTAAAATTATATGTGGCGAGTGTACAACCAGAGTGAACTAAGTGACATATTGTTAATTTTTCAGTAGAAGATAATTAAGTTTGAAACCTCATCACATTGTAACCGCAAAAGATAATGACCTGAAACTTTAAAAGGCAAATATTTTGTGTTTTCTAAATGACAGAAAATACACGTGACCAATATATTCCACTTTGATATATATGAAAATAGTGGTTACTTTTGCTACAGCAATCACATAGTTCAGTTTGGCAGAATGAAGTACCGCATGTCGTTGATAATACGAGGGCGGATCGGAAAGTAACGCACAATAATTTTTTTTAAAAAGTTTAATAGTAAAAAAAAGAAAAAAAATCACAAATGTACTTACATCTTTTACCTAATTTTCGACATAGTCACCAACTTTCTCAACACATTTTTCCCATCGTGTTACCAGTTTCAATATGCCCTGTTCGTAGAAGTCCGTTTGGTTGGAGTGTAGCCATCTGCGCACTGCTGATTTCACTTCCACATCTGTCTCAAAGCGTTTGCCGGCCAGGAATTTCTTCATGGGACCAAACAGATGAAAGTCCGACGGTGCAAGATCCGGACTGTATGGTGGATGCTGGAGCACCTCCCAACCAAATTCGGCGATTTTCTGACGAACGACAGCAGCAACATGGGGGCGAGCATTGTCATGAAGAAGTTTAACGTTAATGTTGTGACGTTTGTCACGAATGGCACGACGCAACTTCACCAAAGTTTTAATGTAGGCCGCAGCATTCACAGTGGTCCCGTGTTCAGCAAAGTCCACCAATAAAACACCATGCATATCCCAGAACACTGTCACAAGCACTTTCCTGGCAGATTGAGTCACTTTGAATTTTTCTTTACTGGGGAACCAGCATGTTTCCACTCCATTGATGCCTGCTTTGTTTCGGGCGTGTAGTGGTACGCCCACGACTCATCACCTGTGACGATTCCTTCCAGAAAGTCATGTCCTTGTGCGGTGGTACCGCGTTAAGCGGTCCAAGCTTGCCATCATTCGCTGGCCCTTGTGGTCGTCTGTCAGGTTCTTAGGCACCAGCGAGCACTAACTTTACGGAATTTCAAATTTTCATGAACAATATCGTACACCGCACCATAGGAAATGTTGAACTTCTGCGATAAGGCTCGCAGTTGCACACGCCGGTCGTTCGGAATTGCCGCCTCAATGCCTCTGACATTCTGCGGGATTGCTGCTGTTGTCGGCCGGCCGGAGCGTGGCGAATCACTAAGGTTCACGCGTCCCTCTTGGAAGAATGTGCACCACCTGGAGACATTGCTACGGTCCATACAATCATCCCCATACACGCCACGCATGTCCCTGTGAATTTCACTGGGTTTATGCCCTTTGGCCCACAAACATCGAACAACACTTCTCTGTTCCTCACAGGTGGACGACTGTAGCATGAGCGCCATCTTTGTTGCATAGTTCAAGCTTCTCTTGCAAGAGGTGCACCTGAGAAAAAAATACCATCTGTAGTGAAAACTTCAAACTATATCTCTGTGAAATTTCAACATTCTAGCTGCAATATCAAGGCAGAAAAAAATTATTGTGCGTTACTTTCCGATCCGCCCTCGTAGTTCACTTTAGTTGAACACACTCTGATCTTTTAGTTATTATCAGGGATGCAATAAATCTAAATTCACTATAAATAATAATTATATTTTTAAAAATAGTCATATTTTGTTATCTTCTAGTATAGTTTGTACATATTTTATTAGTAATATTATTTCCAGTGTATTCATAAACATAGCTTTACATACACGAACATCCTCAGAACCCACATGCAAATAATATTCTCTTGATTAGACTTTCCGACTGTCTTTCTCTTTTCTTTTACATTTAATTGCAACTACTTTAACAGATTTTGCTAGTATGGCTGTTTGTGTTTCCCAGGAAGAATTGCTAAAGAACGTATCAAAATTATTTTTCCGCTGTTCAAAAGTAATTTTGTCTCCACATTTCCAGCGACAGTTGCAGTCAAAGTCCTTGCAAACAATTTTTTTAGGAAATTTTTATCCACGGGTATTCGTATATGCTTCTTTTTTCGAATGTTCTTTTTCCATATTTCAGGCTTTGCTTTCCTACATTTTTTATGATTGGTGAATTACTATCGTAGCTATCAGATGACGAATCTGAATATAAATTTTAAAAAAAATATTGTTAGAATATTAGTATTATGTGCAAATATTATTACAATATAAATAATTAATGTATTTATTGCTATAAATTATTTTAAATAACAAGTATTAGCCCCGATTAATTTCTATTTCGTGTGAATATACACTATTTCTCAGTTGGAATATAACATCATTAAATTCGACCATAGTGAACTATATAAAAGGCGGGTTAGAGTTTTTTAGTCACTGATACATACAAAGAAGGGAATGCATAGCTGATATTGCTGATAACAGATGACAACAGCATTGTATGAGGCAAGGAAAATAATCTATGTGACATAGTTCACTATGCTTGATCACAATTTTATGAATTCACATAACCTATAAACAAAATTTATTTATTAAAAATCTATTATATTTCTTTACAAATGGTGTTTTACTTACCCCCCTCAGCATCAGAAAAGTAATCTTCATCAGAGAATGATGAAAAGTCCGACGGACTGCTTATATCTTTACCACTATCCATTTTTTTACACGGTACTACATACACAATAAGGGACTTTCCCGTGCACTTGGTTCACTCTCCTTGACCACAGATATCTCCAATAGTAGTCTGACAGAATGAAATTTATTGCTAGCGGTTCCATGAGTCAATAATTTGTTTATTCAATGCAATGGTTTGCAGTACATTAAAAGCATGTACATATGGTGCGAAGATCAGCAATTTTTAAAAAATGGCGCTTAGTTCACTCTGGTTGTACACTCGCCATCTCACCTCATACCTAATCTTCTTTTTAAGATCAATTTCAGAGAAACTAATAATCCTCCATCTTCAGTTTGTACTTGATTGTTGTTTTGTCGTTGGTAATTCAGTGTTATGCTAGAGCCACTGAGGTATGAATGTGAGGTCAACGTGAAGATAAGAGAAACAGAAAATCATTTAAGAGAAATAGAGATAAGTGGGAAAAACAATGAACCATAACTTGGCAATAGTGGGATAGACTAACAGGAAATTGGGGAATTAGGGAACAGTAGACGAGTAGTTAGGCAGAGGACCAGAGGATGAATAATAAGCTTCTAAGTTCGAACCAACCCCCCCCCCCCACGATATTAGGGTATTAGCGATAGAAATGGGTTCAGTGGAAAATAACCCGAGATGCTTATAAATAAGGGCTAATATAGTAATAATTTTTATTTGTGAATAAGTTAAACGAAAGTATTAAAGAATAGAGAATTATCGATAAAGAAATGATAAAAAAAAGCAACAATGAGTTGGTATGCCACTAACCCCACCTTTCGGATAAAACCCCCTTTTAGGAAAATATGAAAATTTTAATGGAAATGGGAAATTCAAATTGATTGGTAGATGAAACTCGTATCAAACCCTAGAGAGCAGACTCTCAAGATCGCGATTAAAGTTGTAAGACAAAGAGTTAGCTAAAATCATAAGTAATCAATTGAGTTGGTGTTTACTTGATGAAAATCCATATTTATTAATTAAATCATAAGTCTTACAGCTGTAAATGCGCAAACAAGGGCGGAAACTTTCAAACAGGAATTTTAATGTTTATATTGACATAATTATCATCATCATCCGGTATCATGGCAGCTGCCGCCGTCTTCCGGAAACCAAATGCCATTCCTCTCTATCCATCCATTGATCTTCCTCCATCCCTCTGATATTCATAGCTGCTTGTACCCCTTCTATCCAAGTTTTCTTCGGTCTTCCTCTCTTCCTCCTTTCCATTGGGATCCATTCCATAACAATTTTTGGCAATCTTTGCTCTGGCATTCGTTTGACATGACACATACCACTGCAATCTTTTCTTTTCTATGATGTCCGGCTCCTTTTGTACACCCATAATTTCCCTTATTTCTTTATTTCGTATTCTATCCATTCTAGATTTTCCAGCTGATCTTCTTAAAACATCCATTTCTGTACTTAAAATTCTTTTCATTACCCTGGTAGGAATTTGCCAGACTTCAGCACCATATGTTAAAATGCTCTGAATTATGGTTTGATATATTTGTAATTTTCTATTTTTTGTAATATTTTTGCTCCATTTTAAAGCATTTATTGCTTGTTTTGTTTGTGCGATTCTATTTTTAATTTCCACTGTGTTATCGCCTGAATGGTCTAATTTTGTTCCTAAATAAGTGCATTCAATACTAGGTTTTAGTTCTTCTCCATTGTTGAAATTTATATTTTCCATTTCTTCTCCTAAACACAGGTATTTAGTTTTCTCAATGTTTATATAAAGTTCCCATTTTTCATATTCTTCTTTTAGTTTTTTAGCCATATATTCTATGTCATCGTGGTCCTGTGTTATTAATACCTGATCATCTGCAAAATTTAATGAATATACATGTGTACTTTGGATAGGTATGCCCATTTTTGACATTTTTTCCTCCAGTCTCTTAGTACTCTTTCGAGATAAATTTTAAATAGAGTTGGAGATAAACTGCAACCTTGCCTTAAACCTTTTGTAATAGTAAATCCCTTTGTTATATGATTTCCAAATTTTATTTTCAAAATAGATCCTTTGTATAATGCTTTTATAGCTTCTACTAATTTTTTGGTAATGTTGGAATCGTCTAAAGTTTCCCATAACATTTTCTGGGGAATACTATCATATGCTTTGGTTAAATCAACAAAAAGCAAATGTAAATCTCTGTTAGTTGATTTTTTTTCTATCATTTGTGTTATGCAAAATATATTATCTGTGCATGACCTACCACTTCTAAAACCAGATTGTTCTTCCATTTCTTTATCCTGGTATTCTATATCAACCATTTTACTTAGTATATGTCCATATATTCTACTTAATGTACTCGTTACTGATATGCCTCTATAATTTTCACACTTTCTCTTGTCTCCCTTCTTATGTATCGATGTTATAATAGCGACTTTCCACACTTCTGGCACTTCTTCGCCATTTATTATTTTATTAAACAGTACAGTGATCATTTCCAATAACTTCTGACTGCCATTTTCAATCAATTCTATAGCAATATTTCTTGGGCCGGCATTATTACCATTTTTATTCTCATAATTTCCTTTCTTACAGTATTTATATCAATTTTGATTATGTTTTCTGTTTCCATCTCTGATAAATCGTCATTTTCTCCCAAAAATTCTTTTCGGTCTTCTACTAAAAGCTTTTGTAATATTCTTCCCATTCATGTTTCCCTATTAGGTTGAGAATATTCTTATTTCTATTCGATGAATGTATATTTTTTATAAATTTCCATGATTCAGAACTCTTCTTGCTTCCTAAATATGTTTGTATTTCTGTACATTTCTTATCCCAAATCTCGTTTCTGTGTTTAGTAACCATTCTTCTCACTTTTGCTTGTGCTTTTTGATATTGAATTTTGTCATTCTGGTTCTTTGTAAAGTAAAGTAAAGTAAAGTAAAGTGATCCCACAACAGGCCCGGAGGCCCTTGGGGTAGTAGGAGGTTAAGGCTCCCACTTTTTGTAGACAATCGGCACTTTATGTCAGCCGGGTTGTCAGCCCTGCGTGACGGCCGCCTTTACCCCCAGAATAAGCGTCTGGTACTCATTTCTGCTAGAGGCTGAGTCGACCCCAGGGCCTTGATGCTGCCAGAGGGTTTGGGTCAGTTTAAAAATCCTGACCCCAACGGGAGTTGAACCCTCGACCCTCCGGCTTGTAGCTCAGTGCCTTAACCACTACGCTACAGCGTGCCTCTGGTTCTTTGTACTAAGCCATATTAAAAATAACTGTTTCTTATTCTGTCTTTCTTTCTCTATTTCATCGTTCCAAAACAGACATAATTATCCAGACAGAATTTCAGAGCAATAGATAAAACAGTTTATGTATTCACGTAGACTTTCACGGCCGGAGTTGCTATGATGATCTTGATGAAGATTTTCGGGCTGTAGGCCATGGTCGTGAGGCTTGTAGTTCCCCGACGTTTCGCCAGAGACTGCGCCTGGCATCCTCAAGGGTTGTCTTGAGACTGGCAATTCTGTCCACTGTCTGTCCTATTTATACGTTCACCGCGATGTGTTCGTAAGTTGTATCTGCCTTCTGACGTGAAGAAAGAACTTCAGAAGAACGAAGCCCAGCCACCAAGACTATATGGATTGCCTAAAATTCATAAGGAAAATACACCTTTAAGACTGATCGTCAGCCAAATAGGATTACCTACTTACAACCACGCTAGATATCTCTCTACTTTATTGAAACCACATACTAACAACATTGACACTTATGTCAAGGACTCAATGCACTTCTTAGAAAAACTAAAAGAGATAACATTTCAACTGGAAGATATAATGTTGAGTTTCGACGTGGTCTCACTATTCACCAAAGTTCCAATAAATGAGACTATTCACCTCATTGCTGCCAAGTTTCCTCAAGACATCATACAACTTTTCGAACACTGCTTAACCACCAGCTATTTTCTATTCAACAACGACTTCTATGAGCAAACAGATGGAGTAACTATGGGCAGTCCCTTGAGCCCAGTAGTTGCCAATTTCTTCATGGAAAACTTTGAGCAAACATGCTTAGATACGACACCTATCAAACCCAAGATATGGCTTCGCTATGTAGACGACACCTTTGTAATCTGGAACCACGGGGAAGAGAAATTAGATGAATTTCTGACACACATCAACAACATAAACTCCAATATACAATTCACCATAGAAGAAGAAACAGATAACAGCATAGCATTCCTAGACATCCTGATCAAAAGGGAAGAAGACAGCAACATTTATCACACTATCTACAGAAAACCTACCCACATGGTCAGGTATCTTCATAAAACTGGAATCATCACCCTAAACAAAAATTTGGAATCATCAAATCATTGACAGATCGAGCCAAAAAACTTTGTCATCCGGATTTATTAAAAACGGAACTTCAACACCTCCAGACGGTATTCACAGCCAATGGATACACCAGGAAAGAAATCAACCGAGCCAATCATCCCAGACGATACAACAGCAACAACAGCAAGGAATCAGAGGGAAAAACTTCAACCAGGGCATTTTTACCGTTCATCAAGAATGTAATGGACCGCATTGGAAAACTACTAAAGAAAGAAGACATAAAGACAGTATACAGGCCTACCAAGAAAATCAAGAACCTTCTCAGACCTATAAAGGATCAACTCCATCCTCATCAGACAGCAGGCATATACAGGATACCATGCAGTTGTGGAAAAGTGTATATAGGCACACTAAATGCAGCATCACAACCAGACTTAAGGAGCTTGAAAGATACAGTCGTCTTAAACAAATGGATAAGTTGGCAGTAGCAGAACACTTTACTTGATGGCCACAGAGTACAATACCAGAATACAGACATATTATCTAACTGCCACACATTATTTTACCCATCTACAACGAGAAGCCATCGAAATATTCAAACATAAAAACAGTTTCAATAGAAAAGAAGAATCATTAAAAGTCAACAAAGTATGGATATCGGTTCTAAAAAACGTAAAATGTAAACCTCTACATGTACAGTTGACTATACCATCAAAGAGAAATCTCATTGGAATAATGGAAGTCCCTACCGCTGACCAATCAGAAGGCAGATATAACGTACAGTCGACTAGACCATCAAACAGCAATCTCATTGGAGCAATGGAAGTCCCTAACGCTGACCAATCAGAAGGCAGATACAACTTACTAACACATCGCGGTGAACGTATAATTAGGACAGACAGCGGACAGAATTGCCAGTCTCAAGACAACCCTTGAGGATGCCAGGCGCAGTCTCTGACGAAACGTCGGGGAACTACAAGCCTCACAACCACGGACTACAGCCCGAAAATCTTCATCAAGATCATCAAAACAGTTTATATTTTTGTGAAATGTCAATGAAGTAAGATTCGTTTAAGTGACATTTAAAGTAATTTTTATATGTGTTCAGTATTCTGAGAAGTACAGACGAGCGTATTTCTCCTATACTACCCCTAAGAAGGATATCAAAATTGTTTACACAGAGGAAAGCAGAAACATATATTGAAAATCTGAACTTCACATTATTATAATTTTAACTATTCATGTATGAAGCTTTGAAAAATAAAGTAAAAGTCAAGTCAAACTGAATTTCTGTCTAGACATTGAACCCAGGACAAAAATTCCTTAAGGATATTTTATTGCAGTTATAGACTTATTTGAAGTAAATATTGAATTAAACGAACTGTCTATGTTTCGAAATCTGAGACCTTTACCCACTATAGGGAAATACGAAAACATGTTTTTTTTTTGTCATAGCTGAAGATAGCATTCCCAGATTACAAAATTAAAAAAGAAAAGTAAGAAGGCGTATTTTTATCTAGATCCAAGGTTATCCCCATGACCACACTAAAGATGAAAATATATTAAGGTTCAGAGTGAAAAACTGATAAATAGAATATTATGCAAGGTATTTAGGTAAGTGTTTGCTCAACCCGCGTACATTTTTGAAACTTTCAAAATATGTTTATTGCTTGGCAGAGAGACATGATATTGGTGGAATCAGGAGTAATATTGGTTCCATGTTATTGATTAAAGATATGCCCATGGAAGTTATCTTGAAAAAAAATATAAGTTTTACTTTAATAAAAAAAAATTTGGGACTATCACCTTTTACTAAAAGAAATGGAGAATGGAAGCCGAAAGAAAGTATATAAAAAAGAGACACCCATTTCCATAAACGAACCCCCTATTATAGATAACTAAGAATTCCAAGCAAATAGGATGAAAAGCTGATAATATATGATAATGAGTGGTCAGTTTGTAGAGAATTTGTTTATCTATTTTTTTGGATTTCCAAAAATTTAAGAATTAAGATAATTTTATAGTACATGTTAGGGATTTACGTATATGGCCCGGTCTGGATAAGTAAATCCGACCTGAGCTGAAAGAACATTCCTGAAATTGTAAAGACAAACTCTACTTACAAAATAAAGTAAATCAATAGAAATATGTATGAAAGCCTTACAAGAAGGATGGGAAAAAGAAGAGGATGACTCATGATCAACGATTCACCGACAACATTAGTTACTACCCTGCCACTGGGACATGAACCTGAGCCTCGAGGAGACTGTGCATTAATGCCATACGCTATTACATCAAGGTCTCAACAGAATATGGAAGGATTTTTACCGCACTTGCTTCTGTGTAAGGAAAACGAAAAACACCACACTTATGCACCTGATTATACTACTGACGGAGCCGGCATGCTGACATAACCCTACCGATCAAACCAACCTTTTAAGTCCTATCAAATCTTAATTACCCTGTCATCACCAACAAATTGAACTATTTAACAGCGACACATCCATTTAAACCCTCCATAAAAAAATAATTTCTGACCTTTCAAAGGAATTCGACATGGTTATGCCCTAATCCTACGAATAACAACAGGGCTATAGAAGCATTTTAAGTCATCATCTTTGAAGTTCAACTAGACAGACAGAAGGCTGCAAATCCAGTCTGAGGAGAATTGAATAAGCTCGGCAATGACACCATGGACTGTGGAACAGTGTAAAATTGAAGCATTAGCTAATCATGTGAAGAAGTGAAGTGTAAACGCTCGTGTAGTGATCACCCCTCCTATAAGTATACAATTATATGTGTATTTTATGTTTTCTGCCTGTTATTTCAGCGATCTTATCTTGTCTCATGACGAAAAATTGGAACAGTGCTAATTAATTGGAGGTGATACAGTTCGCAGACTTCTAGAACACTTTCACAAAAAATAATAAACAAAAGAAGATGAACTTTTCGGATGAATCATCTACTCTATGATGATATAACAGATAATAGAAATGATTTGCTCTCTACGGGAATATGGAATAATAAAGTTATAAGTTCCAAAGTACTACGAAATATTTAATAAAAATATTGCGAGATCCTTGTATGGAAAACCATAGAGCAAGTTATTGGGATATAGAACCAACAGTGTTTATGTGAAGGTGATCAGTTTTCATGATGCTATAAAAAATAATAACTTAGCATACAAGTGAATAACTTTCTGAAGATATTATACAAATTACTTAATAATACCAGGATTATGCTGATGTAAAAAACAAGATATGAACATTGATATCTTTTTCACATGAATTATTATGTTTAGTATGTTTACAGAATTTAAGATGCAACATTTAACTGCTATGTAACAATACCATTGGAATTACGGTATTAAAAAAAAAAACCTTTAGTAAGTATTTGGGTTACCTTTCAGGTAATAAAACACAAGACAAAGCAGAGTTCATGATAAAAGACAGTTAGGAAAAAAAATTACAAAAAAATGAGAGAGAGAGAGAGAGAGAGAGAGAGAGAGATCAAATCAGGACAACACACGTAATCTACGGGCAAAATCATACTTTATTCAACCCTTGGCTATATTTGACGTGGGGGAGATTTGTTTTCATAGGGCTTAACTTGATAAATCGCAAATTTAACCAGATTAATCTTATATCGTTTATTTAAATAATTGACATATTAAATCTTAAATCACCCCGCAGCTTCTACTGAACAAATAAATTGTAGCAACTCACTTCGAAAAGATTTTAAAATGTTTATATAGCATCAAAAGTTTTCCAGAAATAATATGTTTTTCTTGCGAAAAGAGACAGGAAATTTTCAAAACAACTCAATAGAATCTTCCAGAAAATATTAGAAAGTTTTAACTATGCCACCTAAGGAGAATAATATATAAGACAGACCCTTGATAGGGCCAAGACAGTGAAGTCTCGGGATGCGTCCCGCGACACGTCAGCCATCCTGCGGGGCAGTTACGTAAGTAGAGTTTTCTCATACTCTCAGGAATGTTCAATTATGTATTTATTTGATTAATATAAAACTTGAGCTCTAAAGATAAATACCTTAAGGATGATAGTCCTTAATCCCTTTCTTGGACTAAAATTATTAGTAAATGTTGCTTCTAAATTAAATATTAATATTGACAGATTCTATCTTACACTTTTGATATTTTAGATTGACATGTTCTCATATAAATTCGTATTTCGTCTTCCTAATATTTTATTCCTAGTTTTATTAAACTGTTTGTAACCTGTGTCATAGACTTTCTTTTATGTAGAATATAAGTAACCTGAATTCTTACTGGAAGTCCTGACTTCACCTCATATATTCCTATATATGTATATCCCTCGACCCGCTACCTATCAAGATACCGATTTATTTAGAACACCCTCCTTCAGAGAGCCCTATAAATCATAAAAGTCTAGATCCCTGTGAAAACAGCCAGACATACTGTCACATCACAGAACTGTCATTATAGTATTCTATGAATTAAAACAAAACGAAAATAAGAGGTATGGTTATATTTGAAGAGAAAAATTGTACGCTCAGATGGGGGTTTGAACCCAGGACCTTTGGCTTTCTGGACCAATGTTCTTCCCAAAGGTCCTGGGTTCAAACCCCAGTCTGAGTATACACATTTTCTTTTCAAATAATATTTGTCCTTCAGTGAGAAGTATTAAATTAATAATAAAATCCCAAGGGTGCAATTATTCTTAGGAACATGAAATTTCGCATTAGGTCAATATATTATTTTCTGGGACACTATTCTGTATTTTGAATAAATTGAAACTTTTTGATAAGAGTTTTAAGTTAGAATTTTCCTTTATGTTTGTATGTCTTATTTGGCATGTTTCATTTTCATATCTAGGGGCTGTGTATAACTGGAAAAATTATTTCTTAAAGAGAGGGCATGCATATAGATATTATTTTGTTATTAAGTTAACAATCTTTGAATTTAATAAATAATGTACTGTTCTGTTGGAAATGATGTCAGGATCTTCTAAAACCTAAATTCCTTATACATACATTCTCCTATTTGTATCATGGTGGTGTTTCAAGTAATAGGGTGAATGAGAAGATTCATTGATTTCTATGTCGTATTTTAGTAAACTAAACAAGATTTTAGTTTGAACTTTTGTAGGAAAAATCACTATGAGGTTTAATTTAATATTTAGATTAAAATTTGATACACCTCATCTCATATCTAGTGTTCTTAATTATACCGGTTTCAAAACCTTCAGTGATATCTCGACCAATGTAATGTTGTTCAGGAGAACTGCTTCTTACTCCAAATCAAATTAAATTCCCTGGGAATTTCAAAATTCATAAAAAAAAGAAAGAAAAACTTACAAATTTTTTAATTCCCAGGAATTTGATTTGATTTGGAGGATCATCATTCCATCAACAGTTGAAGTAAGAAGCAGTTCTGCTGAAGACATAACATCCGTCGAAATATTACTGATGATGAAACCATCTAGGTTTTGAAACCGGTTTAATGAGAAGACTGGATATGAGGTGAGGTATAAAGAATGTCAGTTGGAAAAAGATATTTATAAGGATTTATTTTTATAGGAGCTTCCATGAAGATTTTCCATGTAAACTATATATTGTATATAGAATTAGAGTTCATAAAGACGTTTTCACAAAAAAATAACTATGGTTCTGGTTATCATTATAGTAAATTATAAGAAGGCCGTATCATATATGCTTGGCTAGTGCATATGGCTTTCCCTACTGCAGATCCAGGTTTGAGTCCCAATGGTTCTAGAGGAATATTGGTTGGTGGTGGGCCATACCAGGATTTTTTTAGGTTCTTCCAAACTTCGTACCATCAACATTCTCCATTCCCCATTCCCTCCCCTTCATGCCATTTCATTTTGCATTCAGTCTTTTGTTATCACCCTTCACCTCATCTCATGTTAGGACATAATGGTTGGAAATCCACAGATGTTGAAAATATGTGATTATAGGGATCTAGTGGAAGGGGGCCCACCAGGGTGCCTCATGACTCCGAGCCTGAAAAATAAAAAAGAAAAGGGCACCGGGGTAATAGGAGGCTTATAATCCCCATCATGGTCATGGGCCCAACCCAAAAATGGCAGCATGCATCATGGGAGTTGTCTATGGTATGTCGGACCCACAACTTACATAAGACCATAGAGTAGACTTTCATTCCACTCATCTCCATAATAGCACTGGGATAGCACAATATATCTTACAGGTCAGGGTGCTCTCTGCCCTCTCAATCTGAATAAAGAACTGTAGAGTTTTTCATGTCTAAAATAGTATTGCTCTTATGGGAACACTGTTGCCACTTGACGCTGTATACTGAGTGACAGAGATGGAAATATAATTATCTCCAAGTTTCGTTGAAAGAGGATGGTTCAATGGCATTTTCGCTAGCTGCAGTTAAGTATGTGGATAATAATTTATATTCAGCATTGATATTTTTTCTATAAATCGGGGACTCGCCTTCATGGAAAAGATGTTGGTGAAACCATTTAATTAAATTATTTTTTTCAAATTAATTAAGTGATAAATGAATCTCACATAAAAGGACATGCTTACTTACAAGAATTGTTCCACAAGAATAATACTATTTTCTAGATGTGAAAAATCCTATAACTAATGACTAAATTATAAGAAAATACACTTAAAAAATCCATCTCAATTATTTACAGGAATGTCGTCCCCCTCCCAACAAAAGCACTGAGTATAAGTAAACAAACAATACATTTAACTTTTACAGGAATTAATCACTATGAGGTTTAATTTATGGTAAAATCAAATGTTTCCTACCTCTCCTCGTATAAATCTTCTAAGTAGATCGCGATTTCGAGACTATAACAGTCTCATCTTCAGTACTATCTTGGCGACTGATGTTATGTCGATTGGAAAAAACTCTTCTTCTTCCCTTTGTTGGTGGACCAATGAACCTCTGGATTAGGTCAGAATTTTCGGGAATTTCAAAATTCATGTTTTCCTTTGTTTTTCTGAATGTGGATCTTTTCCCAAACCATGAGTTCCTTTTGTTTATATATTTGTTTAATTAGACTGGCTTCTGATTCATTTTAATGTTTTTCAGATCAAGCATGAGCATCTACTGCTGACTTTTCCACTTCTCCATTTTTGACATTTCTAAGATGTTCTTTCACCCTTATTTTCAAATTTCTGTTTGTTTTTCCAATATAAATTTTGTCACAATCCCTGCATTTGATCTGATAAATTCCTGATTTGTTTTCTTCTTCAATTCTTTCATTTTTATTGGATTTAATTATCCTATTAAGGCTGTATTCGTTCTTCGGTGCCAATCTTATATTAAACTTTTTAAAAAATTTTTGGTGTTTTAATGGATGGTAAGTGAATTTCTTGAATTTTATTTTTTCTGTTTCTTTTATAAGTGTGCTTTCATTAATTAATCTTTGTCTTTTAAATTTATTTATTTTCGTGTATACCATATTTTCCTCACAACCGTTAACTATTGCAACATTAATTATGTATTCTTTTTTCTTTTCCATAATTTTCTTTCCTCATAGGTATATTTACAATCTATGTGTCAAACTACTGAATACTGCCTATTTGTGAGCAAAATGAAGCTTTTATATAATTGTCTATATGTGTATTCTTTCTATAAATTTCAAATTCTATCATATTTTCTCTGTTTCTTCTTAAAGTAAGATCTAAAAATGGGATTTGTCTTTCATTTTCAGTTTCCATGGTAAATTTTATAGTTCTACTTTGAATGTTCAAAAGCTTTAAAGCATCCTCTATTTATTTGTGATTCATAATAGCAATTACATCATCAATGTATCTACTCCAAAATTTGAAAATCAAAGGATGTCCACTTGTTATTTTCTGCACAAAACTTCAAATAAATAAATTGGCCAAAAAGGGTGATAGAGGATTTCCCATAGAAAGCCCAGAATTTTGTTTGTAAAATTTTCCATTATATGTAAACAATATTTTTGTCAATGCATAATTTGGTTAGAATTATAAATTCTTTTATACATTCTTTTTCTAATTTGTTTTTGTTTAACCATTTTTCCAAAATTTCAAGAGTGGTTTCTCTAGGGATGCTGGGAAACGATGAAACTACATCAAACAACACTAATCTGTCTGTTGGTTCTAATTGTGTATTCTCTAATTCTTCTATCAGTTGAAACGAGTTATCTATTGAGAGGTTATCAAATCTTTTCATTTTCTTGTATTCTTTACACAACCATTTGAATATTAGGTATAAAGGTGACCCTATACTGTTGATAATGGGCATAATTTTATCTCCACTCTTGTGAATTTTTGGGAGACCATGCATTTGTGGATTTCTAGGATTTGAAACTTTCAGTTTGAATTTATCTTGTTTTGTTAAAATTTTGTTTATGATTTTCAAGGTGTTATCAACTTCTTTAATACATTTCAGAAGTGGATCGGATTTCATTTCAGTATATTCTAGAGATTCTAAAACTTTATCCATTCAAACAAAAACAAATTAGAAAAAGAATGTATAAAAGAATTTATAATTCTAACCAAATTATGCATTGAAAAAAATATTGTTTACATATAATGGAAAATTTTATAAACAAAATTCTGGGCTTTGTATGGGAAATCCTCTATCACCCTTTTTGGCCAATTTATTTATGGGAAGTTTTGAGCAGAAAATAACAAGTGGACATCTTTTGATTTTCAAATTTTGGAGTGGATACATTGATGATGTAATTGCTATTGTGAATTACAAATAAATAGAGGATGCTTTAAAGCTTTTGAACATTCAAAGTAGAACTATAAAATTTACCATGGAAACTGAAAATGAAAGACAAATCCCATTTTTAGATCTTACTTTAAGAAAAAACAGAGAAAATATGATAGAATTTGAAATTTATAGAAAGAATACACATATAGACAACTATATAAAAGCTTCATTTTGCTCACAAATAGGCAGTATTCAGTAGTTTGACACCTAGATTGTAAATATACCTCTATGAGGAAAGAAAATTATGAAAAAGAAAAAGAATACATAATTAATGTTGCAATAGATAATGGTTATGAGGAAAATATGGTATTCAAGAAAATAAGTAAATTTAAAAGACAAAAATTAATTAATGAAAGTACACTTATAAAAGAAAGAAAAAAAAATAAAATTCAAGAAATTCACTTACCATCCATTGAAACACCAAAAAATTTTCAAAAAGTTTAATATAAGATTGGCACCGAAGAACGAATACAGCCTTAATAAGATAATTAAATCCAATAAAAATGAAAGAATTGAAGAAGAAAACAAATCAGGAATTTATCAGATCAAATGCAGGGATTGTGACAAAATTTATATTGGAAAAACAAAAAGAAATTTGAAAACAAGGGTGAAAGAACATCTTAGAAATGTCAAAAATGGAGAAGTGGAAAAGTCAGTAGTAGCTGCTCATGCTTGGTCCAAAAAACATTTAATTGAATCAGAAGCCAGTCTAATTAAACAAATAGATAAACAAAAGGAACTCACAGTTTGGGGAAAAAAATCCACATTCAGAAAAACAAAGGAAAAATTATGAACGTTGAAATTCCCGAAAATTCTGACCTGATCCAGAGGTTCATTGGTCCACCAACAAAGGGAAGAAGAAGAGTTTCTTCTGATCGACATAACATCAGTCGCCAAGATAGTACTGAAGATGATACCGTTATGGTCTCGAAATCGCAATCTACTTAGAAGATTTATATGAGGAGAGGTAGGAAACATTTGATTTTACCATTAACAATACATGTTTTTTTTTTGCCCAGGAGGAATATTTTTTCTTTTGTCCATGAAAGTTTAATGTACTATATTACATATCATCTTATATCCAGAGAGAAGTAGAACAATTATGGACTAGCGTGCCACTTATTTATATCATTATTATAAGAATATCTTTTTGAAATTTATTTTTACCTCATTTGTTTATCTTGGTTCTGAGGATATGAGAAATATATAATGATAGCGGTTAGGTAATAAAATCAGATATTCATAGATGTAAAAAGCATTACATAGTATTAAAATAATTATGTTTCAAAATAAAATATTAAAAATATACTTCATAATTTCAGGTTATGAGTGTTACAAAGGTTGGAGATCGTCAGCCAGATTGCATTTTACTGTCTCGCTCCAATCTCATGATGTTCCTTGGAGACATTAATGGAAGTATACTTTCTGTTACATATCCTCCAAAGGATCCATTTGAGTTTCATGTCTTCCACATGCACAACTGTGCACTGACAAGAGTAAGTTCACTTTAAAATCAATATAAGAAGATTATAGGTAGAAAACTATATACATAAATTAATATACAAACAAAACATTAATTTTTCAAAAAAAAAAAATTTATAGCTTAGGCAAGTTGGTTATGAAGAGGGTAAAAGGTGACTCATAATCAAGAAATTATATCTCTGACTCTAATTACCTGAGATTCTTAAAACTTGAAGGTAAAGCTATAGTTTATCTACGATGCAAATCACCAGTGCAAATCATCATTGTAATTGTTCCCCTTGTTTGTGAATGTATGTGGTTTGTCTACAACGCTGACTGCTGGTGCGAGAATTCTACGCTGACATGATGCGTCATGTATTTGAAGTACTTGAATTCTGGACGCAATTTGCCAGCGTTTCCAAAGAATACAGAAGCTATTATCCGTACTCATTGCTAGAAGAAAATTAAGATTTTATGACAAAATGTCAGCAAATCAGTGCTTATTTTGTAACTTCAGCAAATTTATCAATGAAATTTTAAATAGCTTTGTTCAAATCATTGAGTTCTGTATGATATGAGAAGGATCCCAAATATTTTGCATAACATAATGAGGTTCATCATGTAGTAAGTAAAGTTTCATGAAAATTGTATAGTTGTACCTCAAATAGTTCATCAGAAAAATGTACCAATAGGGTGATTTTCCAGGAATTATTAGTAATATATAAGTTAATGAGTCATTCTTACATCTTACCTCATTGTTTATGTTTTCTTAAACATGGAACTACAGTTTTCAAAAGGTCAATCCCTTTAATTTTCAACTGCCATTATGACTATCAGTAAGTATGCCCATTATGACAGTTGAATATTAAAGGGATTGACCTTTTAAAAACTGCAGTTCCCATGTTTAAGAAAACATAAACTATGAGGTAAGATGTAAAAATGACTCATTAATTTATGAATTAAGAACCTCATAATGTTATTTCCCATTTTCACTTTGAATAATTATTTGTAAATGAATTCAATTGAATGGTTTAAGATATCTAAAAATGCACACACATATATATGTTATATTGTAGATTTTCACGGATATAAGTATGATTAAGTAAATTTTCTTGGGTTTTCTGTGTCATGGATTCAAGGATGGTAACATGGAGCATGATCGACCCTTGGATGGGTGTATGGCTTCCGAAATGGACCGCAGTGAAAAAGTATTTAACTATATAAGACCTAAACAAATGACTTGAACCTATCATTCCTTGATAATGGCATGTGGGATCACGTTGAAACGTCGGAATCAGTGGCCAGAGGCCAACCTTGAATCTATGACACAGAAAACCCAAGAAAACATTCTTAATCATATATATATATATATATATATATATATATATTATTATGGAATGGATCTCAATGGAAAGGGGGAAGAAAGGAAGACCAAATAAAACCTGGATAGAAAGTGTGCAAGCAGCTATGATTATCACAGAATTGGAGAAAGATCAATGGATACACAGAGAGGAATGGCATTTGGTTTCCGGAAGATGGCGGCAGCTGTCATGATACTGGGTTATGATGATGATGATGATGATATATATATTGAGGTGCATTAAAAAAATCTCAAAATGAGAATAATATAAAAAGTTGCATACTAAACTTACTCTCTGGAACTATTGAGGCCCTATAGGTTCATAGCCACATGGGCATAATCTCTTCATACATCCCTATTCTGAACTAATATTTTCAGTCACCCCTGTATAAACTACTTCTCTCAAATCATGGTTAATGTTATTATCCCATCAACTGGGCATTTTCCCACTGGTTTTACCTACAAGAAGCTTCCATGCCCACTTTTCATTCCCCATTCATGCCACATGTCTTGATATTCGCAGTCTACAAGACTTAACTGTTCCTATTATACTGTTATGTAGTTTTCTACATTCACTTGTCTGTTCATCTCTCTTTGGTCCAAAAATTTTCTGAAAAACTTTATTCTCAAATACTCATAATTTTTTTGTCCTTCCTTAAAGTAGGTTTCAACTTCGTACAAAATTCTAACAAATATATTAGTAAGCAGACTTACTCCCCTATACTGATGACATTCTAGGAGATCATCAATGTGCATTTAGAAGAAACAGGTCTACAACAGATCAGATTTTTAGTTTAAGACAGATTTTAGGAAAGAAATGGGAATATAATGGTACTGTACATCAACTATATGTAGTTAATATTTAATTTTAGGAAGTTACATTTTGAGGTTATTTTAATTATATTATTTTTGGTCTGGACATCTTACCTCAATATTAATGTTGATTTGTTCTTGGACATGTTTTCAAAACAATTCTGTTTTATCATCAGCTTTCCCAGACTGGTTTTATTTATGTTGCATTATGTTGCACCACCTGGATGTCGATGTCAGCTCCATCCTGTGGTTGGCCAAAGAACCTCCAAACAAGGTCACCCTCCATCAGAATATCAAAATTCATAACTCTGTTTCTGTTCTTCTGAATATAAATTTTTTCCCAAATAGTCAGCTCTTTTGTATTTTCTAACTGTTTTAATAATTTAGTGTCTGAATTTATATTATGTTCTTATTATTAATTTCATACATCTCAATGATGGATAATCATATTTGAAGAGAAAAATTATATGCTCAGACCGGGACTTGAACCCGGGACCCTTGGTTTTCTAGTCCAAGTGCTCTACCATTTGAGCTACCTGAGCAAGTACCGATCTAAACGCAAATTTTTCTCTATATACGTTGTAATTCCCGCCCATATTATGTTTTTCAGACCAAACATGAGCAGCAACTGCAGATTTTTCAATTTCTCCATTTTTAATATTTCTTATGTGTTCTTTGGTTCTAATTTTTAGGTTTCTTTTTGTTTTCCCTATATATATCTTTTCACAACCCATGCATTCAATTTGATATATTCCTGACTTTTTATTTTTATCAGTTTTTTTCATTTTTGTTGGTTTTTATTAGTTTATTTAAACTGTAGTTATTTTTTGGTGCTAATTTAATATTAAACTTCTCAAATATATTTTGAAATTTATTATGTACCCAAGGGTGATATGTGAATTTCTTATATGGGAAAGCTGACGATAAAACAGAATTGTTTTGAAACATGTCCAAGAACAAATCAACATTAATATTGAGGTAAGATGTCCAGACCAAAAATAATATAACTATATGTAGACTTCCAAAAAGCATATGATTCAATTAAGAGGGAGAAGTTATATAGTATCCTGCTGGAGTTCGGAATTCCTAAAAAGTTAGTTAGACTTATACGAATGTGTCTAAATGGCACAAAGAGTAGGGTGCGTGTAGGCAAACAGTTTTCAGACACTTTTGAAATCCAGAATGGGTTGAAGCAAGGAGATGCATTATCTCCTCTACTATTTAATTTTGTACTAGAGCATGCCATCAAATCTTTAGAGGATGAGGAAGACTTACAACTCAATGGTATTAATAAGCTAGTTTATGCTGATAATTTAGTACTATTGGCCGATAGCGAGGATGTCCCGCGCCGTAGCCGAGCGGTTAAGGCAGGAAGCCTTGGCGCAGAGCTACGGGACTTGCGCTGGTTCGAGTCTCCGTGGGGGAAGAAATTTTCTCATGGTATTTCGGCCAGTATGGGACCGGTGCCTACCCAGCATCGTGATGCATTTGGGTAGCTACAATAAGTAGCGGCTCCAGGTTGAGAAAACCAGCTATAACGGCTGGGGGACTCGACATGCTGACCACATGTCACCCCTACACTGGCTGATTATCATCTACCTCTGTGATTGACACATGTGGATGTGAGGCCAGCAGCCGGCTGGTAGGCTAAGGGCCTTGTAGGCCTGTCGCGCCAGGAGTTGTTGTTGTTGGAGTTGTTGGCCGATAGCGAGGAGATACTAAAGAACAACATGCACACACTATTGAGTAACACAAAGAAATTGGGACTGGAAGTAAATATCAACAAAACTAAATATATGGTCACACGTAGAAATACATTATATAATGGAAATGGACAGCTAATGACAAATGAGGGAAATTTCGAGGAAGTGGCTGAATTCAAATACCTAGGAACAGTAATCACAAATAGGAATGAGATGCACAAAGAAATTAAACATAGGCTCAATTCTGGAAATGCGTGCTATTATGCATTGCAGAGACTCTGGATGTCCCAACTCCTTTCAAGAAACGTTAAACTGAAAATATATATAACTATTATTCTACCAGTTATATTATATGGATGCGAAACATGGACTCTTACTTTAAGGGATATAAGGAGATTAGAAGCATTTGAGAATAAAGTACTTAGGAAAATTTTTGGACCAAAGAGAGATGAACAAACAGGTGAATGGAGAAGACTACATAACAATGAACTACATGGTCTTTATAGGAAGCCAGATATAATAAGAACAGTTAAGTCTCATACACTGCGATGGGCTGGACATGTTGCACGTATGGGGAATGAAAGACTTGCATGGAAGCTTCTTGTAGGAAAGCCAGAGGGAAAACGCCCAGTTGGTAGACAAAGAATGAGGAGGGAGAATAACATTAACAATGATTTGAGGGAAGTAGATTATACAGGGAATGATTGGAAAGCATTGGCTCAGGATAGGGATGTATGGAGAGCTTATATCCATGCGACCATGAACCTACGGGTTCGATAGTGCCAGTGAGTAAGTGAGTAAGTATTTGTTTTGAGTTCTGCTAATTTTCCAGCAGACCGTCATGCTTCATTTGAGCAGGCTATATTGTTAAGGTAGAATATGTTTATCATATATTGTTACTTAGAAGATTCAAGTTCTACATAGACATTCAATGAGCTGTCGAGCCATCACTACATTCTACAAGATTGATAAAAGTTTACATTATCAAGTTGAGTCCTGTACTCGCTACGAGCAGGCTGCTCCTGTTCTCTGTTAGAGCAAGTTGCTTCATCATTTTTCAAGATACTGTTAAACTGTATTACCTCAAGATAAAGTGTAGTTATACTAGTCTACTTGACATAGTGAACAATATTCAAGAAGCAATAGTGAATAGATTTATATTAGAAACAGCCGCCAGACTTCAACTTTGGCCGCACAAATTTGTTAATCATAGTGATCACTACTACAAGTTATCGTATCCCAATAGCAATTCAACAGACCAGGAAAAAATTAAAATGTGTTGAAATCCAACACAATCTTTGCAACTAATATGATAAATTCCAGATTTTTTTTACTATCTGGGGTATTAACTTTCTTATTAGTTACTAGCTAATACCCAGTGTTCGCTGCTACACCTAAATAAATTAAATGTGGTTTTGTGTATAGTTGAATAAGTAAAAAGAAAAATAATTATCAATTTATATCGTAATTATTTTTACATATCCTATGATGAATACCTGGCATTTCCCAGGAATCTACTTATCCCGATCTTCTTGGCATCAATGAGCTGAAAGACAAAAATGACACAGACTTTTTTGGAGATTATTTTGAGATATTAAATTCTGTGTACATTAATTTGGTATAGTTTAGGCACCATAAGCCATTTACACATATAGAAAGCAACTTTTTTAGTGCACCAATGCCCATTTTTTTAGCTCTGGCCCGTTAGTGCATGGGGTAATATGTTATATAAGTTAATAGTCCCAGAGAAATTCTCTAAATGATGGAAAAAACCCCATTCAAATCAGTAGTTTTTGAGTCTATAGACAGACAGACAGATGAACAGATTCATACTTATTTTTTAATATATAAAGATTAGTATATTACTCAGGATAAAATTATTTATTGGTGCTAATGTAATATTGAATTACTTTAATTTTTTTTCTTAATTTGTTGTGTGTTTCAGGATGGTAAGTAATTTTCTTGAATTGTTTTTCTTTCTTGGAATCAAATTGTAGGGTGATGTACTCATTTAATCTTTTTTTGTTGTTTGAATTTCTTTAATTCATTTATATCTCTTTTGGGTGAATGATCTGTATTTCAAGTGCCCTGCATTAAATAAATAAAATTTATATCTCTTTTTCAAAGCCATTTAAACTAGCTATGCTCAAAATGTATTCGTTCTTAAAATCCTGTTCATTTACTAGAATGTTTATTTAAACTGTTGAAAATTGCGTGTTTATGAGCAATATGATTAAAACCTGAAGATTTTATGTAATTATTCCTGTAAATACTGAATTCTGTTCTTTGCTGTTCATTCCTGACTACGTATCTTCTTGTAAGCCCATGTTTCCCTTAACAGAGATTTAGGTGCTCTCTCCCTACAGGGAAGAATTTGAACCATACTAATTTAGTTACACTTGTTTTCATATAGATGTCATTTGAGTGGTCCGTGGTCAGCGTTCCACCTCATATGTACATCTAGGAAACCAAGGTAGTACTAGGAGGGAAAATTCGGTAAATTTTGCTTAGAGGCCTTTTCATTCAGACTTAAGGATCTTTTATGAGCCTGAAAATCTTCAGACTCGGGACCCATGGCTTAAAGTCCCTCCCACGGACTCACTCCTTAGATTTTTCCATCCTAAATAGATCCATTGACCCCTGCTGGATTTGAACCCTTTGGACCAGGGGCAAGGAGCATAACCACTAGTCCACTGTGTAGGTCCAAAAACGGGATTTAGTTATTCTTTTCTATTCTAATAGTGAATTTTTACAGATTCGTCTTGAAGATTAAGTAATTGCAATGCATCGTCAATCTATTTAGAATTAATAACAGAGAAAATATCATCTACATATCTGTATCAACACATAAATATGAGGGTAAGCATTGCTGATGTGAAACTCGAGATATAAATTATAATTAATAATTTAATTAAATTCAGACAACAAAAAAGATTAAATGAACACATCACCCTACAATCTGATTCCAAGAAAGAAAAAAATTCAAGAAAATTACTTACCTTTCTGAAACACACAACAATAAACAAAATTTGAGGAATTTCAATATCACATTAACACCAATTAACAAAACAAATTGTATAAGTTGGAAGAAATGTTAACTTTTGTATCATCATTTGAATGGTGTAATGGACAGCAAACTCGTATGGAAAATAAGAGGTCCATTGTTCAAATCCTGGTTCAATTGTTAATTTTTCTTTCTTAAATTATATTCTATCCAGGATTGGAAAATAATAATTGAAATAAAAACATCAAAAATATGAAGCTCTACCGCTAAAAAGTAATGTATAAATTCTCAAATAAAATACTTCTGAATAGAAGACATCAGTTATTGCAATGGTAGCGACAGCTATTAGCCTTCGGATGAACAAGAATTGTATAAGTTGAAAGAAATGTTAACGTTTGTATCGTCATTTGAATGGTGTAATGGACAGCACACTCATACAGAAAACGAGAGGTCCAGGGTTCAAATCCTGGTACAAATGTTAATTTTTCTTTCTTAAATTAAATTATATTCTAACCAATAAACAAATTTAGTCTGGGTAATTTTCTAATAACTAATAAGAAAGTTAGAAAAAATCTGGAATTTATCAAATTAGTTGCAAAGACTGCAATAAAGTATATATATATAGTAAAAACAAAAAAAGAAATTTTGACACTAGCAGAAAAGAACATTTTAGAAATACTAAAAAATGGTGAAATTGAGAAATCATCAATTGCAGCTCATGGTTTGCTAGAGAATTATAACACTAAAAGAGAAGCTAAACTTTTTGAAACATTTGACAGAACCCTTGAAATTGACAGTTTGGAAAAGATATATGTTTAAGAGAAAAAATTTAGTACTTGAAATCAATACAAAGAAAACTAAAATGATGGCCTCTTGTGGGAAATACCCTATACCTAGCAAGATTGTTTTGGATGATGAAATTTTAGAATGAGTATACAATTTTAATTAATCGGGTTATCATTTAACTTCTCAAAATGATGCTAATATAACAAAGAAAATCACAGATTTAAAAAAAAAATGGGGATAACACAGGCCTGCGAATTTAATTCTTTTTTTCTGCAGTACAGGGTTTAACAGGTTTCTAGACCTAATTTTGGTGTGCTGAATTCAAATATGTTTAACAGTTTTTTTGTACCATGTAAGGTTTTTTTGCCTTATTGAAATTAAATATTTATTATTATTGCATATATACCGGAGTACGGTTATACATAACCTTAGCAAGACCTGCACTTTGGTGTGGCAGTGAGGCATGGACTTTGAGGAAAGGAGAAAAGAGCAGGATAACTTCTAGTGAAATGAGATTCATAAGATATACAGCAGATATACCAAATGGGACAACAAACACAATGATGATGTCTTGAAGGAATTATGTTTAGAACCGGTCATTCAATACATACATGGATACCAAAACAATTGGATGAATCATTTGCGACGAATGAGTTCAGATATAGTTCCCCGTTATTATCCAACAGAGAAGAGATCTCTGGGCTGTCCAAGGAAACACTGGACGCAAAATTTATCAGTGAGATCATAACAGGCCTATAGGCCTACGACTTGGTTGGATGAAGAAGATTATTTTTGCATTGTATATATATAATAGCCATTATCCTTTAAATTGCTGTAAAAACTATAGAGGCTTGATACAATATCAATTTTGCAGTTAAAACAGTTTAAAATAAATAAGAAACTACTAATATATCTTAAGATTTCAATTTTCTTCTCTGCTTAGCAAAAAATGAATGGTGAATTGATTGGCATTTGTGCTCCTGCCAAGGATTTTCTCTTACCAAACACCAACGGCAGTAGACAATTTGAAAACATCTCATCGACCCTAGTACCTTGTTTCCATCTCTTTTATGTATTGATGGAATCTCTCACTGTGTTCTTCACTTAGCACTCCTAAATTCTCTGGGAAATTTAGAGCATGAGAGTAGAGGAAGTATAACTTCAAACTCATATTACATCCTAGTAACCTGAACTTTTCGATCATGGTTTTTATGATTTTCTCATATTGATCATCTTTAACATTACCCAGACACTTCTCAATGACGTCCTTGTATGATTCCCAAGCTTGTAGTTTGATGTCAGACATGCTGTTTTTAAAAGTAACATCCCTAATAAGTTTGCAAATCTGTGGCCATCACAAAGTCTTCCTTCACATTTGCTTCAGACAGTAACAGAATCGTTTTAACAGTGTATTGGTAACAAGGCACATTTTTGTACAAAAACGTAACAAATTGGTTCATTAATCCTAGTTTTATGTGCAAAGGAGGTAGCAACATTTTTTTTTCAGAATCAACAAATGGGCGAATTATTACATTTTATTTTCCCTGGCACCAGTTGCTTTCTTTTCAGTCAATTAGTAACTTTCCAGTGCCTTTTCCTGGCTCTCGAGTCCCATTTGCACAAAAAAAAAAAAACACGGAAATTTTGTGTACCCTCTTTTGTTGTCCCAATAAAATACCACACACCTTAAGGTCACAGCACACATACCACTTGTGTTCATTAGGTTTTATTTTTTCTAGAATAGTACACATGTCTGTATATGTTTCTTTCATGTATGCTGACTGAAATATTGGAACTGAAGCTAATTTATTCACATTATGCAGAGAATGCCCTTTAGACTTATTTTGCTAGAATCAATAAATATACATCAATCTGCCAGTTCATAAACTGTTCATAGGCAACCATTCAAGCCCGGGATATAACATCAGTACACTACTTCCCCCCTCCATTATGAAATACTTTTTAATTTCTTTTTAAATTATTTGTTATGATGTCTATAGCTATAAAAAGTTGTACCAGGAGCTAAAAATTGTCTTCTTTAAACCTCAAATCTAAAAGTTCACTTTTTTCTTATACAAGACCCAAATCATGTACTAAATCATTCAAATTTGATTAATTGATAGGGTGCGGATTGTGTCTTTTCATTGTAGGGACAAATTGAAATCATCTTCTGTGCTGGAGGTGGAAGAGTGCTGGTACTACTCTCTTGTAATGTTAATGGTGGTATTGGAATTGTAATATCTTGACCCATGTGCTGGCGGCTTATTGCTTCCGGAAACTGTGTAATGTAGCCATGAGAGGGTTGTAGGATGAATCTACCCTCAGTTAAACAAAATGACTAACTAGTATGAATAAAAATCAGTGATCATATTATAAAATTGGATTGTATTTTAGGTGTTTACATATTTTAATACAGCACGTACATACTGCATACAAATCGTGGACTGCACTCTCTCATATTCTATGTTAAAAATAGAATTCTACAAAATCTGTATGTGATATGCAAAAACTAGTAACAGTTTCATTATCAGGGTATTTGACTACTTATTTGTATTAAAATATCTCATGCCGCAAAATATTAACAGGCCTGTGTAATTAATAGAATTATGAAATCATCTTTAGTACAAAAGAACAAAAGATTATGACTTTATAAGGTTCTTGCAAGACCAGTATTAAGATATGGTAGTGAAGCATGGACATATGAAGAAGATATGAATGCTAAATAACAGCGAATGAGATGTGATTTATGCACCTTACAGCAGGCTATACAAAGTGGGACCATAAAAGAAATGAGGAAATTATGGAAGAGTTGGGTGTAGAACCCATTCTACATCATATAAAAAATTACCAGAACAACTGGAAAGCCCTTCTTCAATTAATGCCATCTCACAGAATTCCAAAAGCTATGCTTTGTTACCATCTTCAAGGCAAAAGATCGCTGGAATGTCCAAAAAAAGCACTGGATGGAAAATTCTTTCTTCAGACCATAACAGGCCACCTAGCCTAATACTTGCATTGATGATGTCGATTATGAAATTTAGATCCATGAATTTTGAAATTCCCAGCGAGCATGATTTGATCTCAAAGTTCATCAAAATATCACTACATGGCAGTTTAGAAAATGATGATGAAGATGAAAATTCAACAGTCCTAAGATGGCTGAAGATAGGAACAACTGTTCCTAAAACCATGGTCCCGTACTTTGAAGAACATGAGTAAATGAGCTGAGATAATTAAGACCTATTTTATTTTATTTATTAATTTTCCCTCCTTAATTGAGTTGTATGCCTTTTTTAAATCAATTTTTAGTTGATGCACAGTGTCATTATATTCCCATTCCTTTTCTAAAATCTGTTTTGTACTAAAAATCTGATCTGTTGTAGATATGTTTCTTCTAAATCCACATCTCCTAATACATCATCAATATAGCGAGTAAGTAAAAGTTTCATACTAGTCCCAAATAAATGCAGAACCTATTTTATACAAATATGATAATTTTTCACCAAGGCGCAACCCTTTAAATATTAAAAAAAAAAAACTTTGTAAAAATTATAAATTATGAATTTTAGGAATTTAACCTTACAACTTTCTGTAATTTTTAGATTTCTTGTAGATTGATTTTCAACACTTATAGAATTATGATGATTTTGAAGAGGATTTTCGGGCTGTAGGCTGTGGTCGTGAGGCTTGTAGTTCCCCGATGTTTCGCCAGAGACTGCGTCTGGCATCCTCAAGGGTTCTCTTGAGACTGGCAATTCTGTCCGCTGTCTGTCCTATTTATACGTTCACCGCGATGTGTTCGTAAGTTGTATCTGCCTTCTGATTGGTCAGCATTAGGGACTTCCATTACTCCAATGAGATTGCTGTTTGATGGTCTAGTCGACTGTACGTTGTATCTGCCTTCTGATTGGTCAGCGGTAGGGACTTCCATTGTTCCACTGAGATTGCTGTTTGATAGTCTAGTCGACTGTGCTTGTAGAGGTTTACATTTTGTGTTTTTTAGAACCGGTATCCATACTTTGTTGACCTTTAATGATTCTTCTTTTCTGTTGAAACTGTTTGAACCTTGAGGATGCCAGACGCAGTCTCTGGCGAAACGTCGGGGAACTACAAGCCTCACGACCACGGCCTACAGCCCGAAAATCCTCTTCAAGATCATCATAGCAACTCTGACCGTGAAAGTCTACGTGAATACTTATAGAATTGTTTGTGTCAAAGTTGGGAGTGATCCTTGACAAGGATGTTTGGATCATTCTGTGTGCACACCTGTCATATTTCACAGAGGGTTTTATACTCGTGATTTCTTAGTGTTGTGTTATTTTAAATAAAATATAAAATGGCAAAGAAAAGTGCCACAATGAGAAACCCAGTTTTAAATTCAAAGTACTAGATTTATTTGGTATAAAAAAGAGGGATCTGTGATACTCTAATATGATGTCTAATATCTTAAACCACACTGTAATGTTCATAGATATCTTGAATTTCATTTGTTTATTTAAAAACTATTAAATTTTGTTTATTTTTTATTATTTCACTCACCTCATACTTCATAATTCATAGCAGACCCTGGGTTTCTTCACATATTTTGTGACATTCTCAATGCTGCGTCACGTTCACAACTGACGTCCAACGGCCTTCTATCCTGCAGACTGACCTCCGTGCCATCTGGTGGCCGACCGAAGAATTTCCAAATCAGTCCTCTTTCTTTATAACCGGGTATTTCAAAATTCATAGTTGTATTTTCATTCTTGCATATGTAAATTTTTTCCCAAATTGTGAGTTCCTTCGGTTTTTCCAATTGTTTAAGTAATTTTGTTTTGGTTTCTATTCTATGTTTTTCTGACCAGGCATGTGCAGATTTTTCGGTTTCTCCATTTTTAACATTTCTGAGGTGTTCTTTTAATCTTGTATTTAGATTCCTTTTTGTTTTTCCTATGTATATCTTTTCACAATCTTTACAATTAATTTGATAAATTCCCGATTTTTTGCAGTCTTCAATCTTTTCATTTTTGTTGGTTTTTATTAAATTACCTAAGCTGTAATCATTTTTCGGTGCTAATTTAATGTTGAATTTGTTGAAAATTTTTTGAAACTTGTCAAATACGAAAGGATGGTATGTGAACTTCTTGAATTTTTTGCCTATATTTTTATCTGTCTGAAGAGTACTTTCATTGATGACTTTTTGTTCTTTGAATTTATTTATTTTCTTGTGTATCATTTTCTTTTGAAAACCATTATCCTTAGCAATTTTTATGATGTGTTCTTTCTCTTTATTGTAATTTTCTTTGCTCATGGGGACATTCACAAGTCTGTGTGTAAACTATTAAATACTGCCTGTTTGTGTGAAAAATGGTTAAATCCAGTAGCTTTTATATAATTGTCGATCCACAAAGACGGAAAGAAAATGAGACCTATCATCAACAGTATCAACTCACCGACATATAACATATCCAAATGGCTTAACAATAAATTTAAAGGAATGGAAAAATTTGAAAATTTAGCAGTAGAAAATTCTTACCAATTAGTTGAGAAATTAGAAAATGTAGAAATAGAACCTTCAGAAAGATTAGTCTCATTTGATGTTACTTCATTATTCACAAACATACCGACTGACACAACTTTGAAAATTTTAGAAAAATGGTTGAAAGAAAACAAATTAGATGATGATAGCGTTAAAGAATTTTCAAATTTTTCCATACCTTTAAATTTATTGTTAAGCCATTTGGATATGTTATATGTCGGTGAGTTGATACTGTTGATGATAGGTCTCATTTTCTTTCCGTCTTTGTGGATCGACAATTATATAAAAGCTACTGGATTTAACCATTTTTCACACAAACAGGCAGTATTTAATAGTTTAACACACAGACTTGTGAATGTCCCCATGAGCAAAGAAAATTACAATAAAGAGAAAGAACACATCATAAAAATTGCTAAGGATAATGGTTTTCAAAAGAAAATGATACACAAGAAAATAAATAAATTCAAAGAACAAAAAGTCATCAATGAAAGTACTCTTCAGACAGATAAAAATATAGGCAAAAAATTCAAGAAGTTCACATACCATCCTTTCGTATTTGACAAGTTTCAAAAAATTTTCAACAAATTCAACATTAAATTAGCACCGAAAAATGATTACAGCTTAGGTAATTTAATAAAAACCAACAAAAATGAAAAGATTGAAGACTGCAGAAAAAATCGGGAATTTATCAAATTAATTGTAAAGATTGTGAAAAGATATACATAGGAAAAACAAAAAGGAATCTAAATACAAGATTAAAAGAACACCTCAGAAATGTTAAAAATGGAGAAACCGAAAAATCTGCCACATGCCTGGTCCAGAAAAACATAGAATAGAAACCAAAACAAAAACAAAATTACTTAAAACAATTGGAAAAACCGAAGGAACTCACAATTTGGGAAAAAATTTACATATGCAAGAATGAAAATACAACTATGAATTTTGAAATACCCGGTTATAAAGAAAGAGGACTGATTTGGAAATTCTTCGGTCGGCCACCAGATGGCGCGGAGGTCAGTCTGCAGGATAGAAGGCCGTTGGACGTCAGTTGTGAACGTGACGCAGCATTGAGAATATCACAAAATATGTGAAGAAACCCAGGGTCTGCTATGAATTATGAAGTATGAGGTGAGTGAAATAATAAAAAATAAACAATATTAAAAAACCTCATAGTGTTATTTCCTATCTACATAACTTAACTATTAAATTCTTACAATTTTAATAACTGATTTTATAGAATACTATTACATTAAAAAAAAAATCCTAGGTTATTATGAAACTACAGCACAAAAAATCTATTTTTACATTTGCTACTGGTAACCAGCAGCAAACCCGCCAATTTTATTAGCACTGTATTTGGTACAGCAGAGGCCCTGAGTTTGTGAGTTCTGCCAACTCTTCGGGACATTATGAGACATTATTTCTATGCTCGTCTAACTTTGAAAGGAGGCAGATATAAAGAACCATCAAAAAGGGACTTTCCTTTTTTTTGGCAAAGAAAGAAAGTGAAGGAACCATAGTTAAGAACATCTGTTCCTACCTTTGGACGATTAGAGAATGTATATGAGGAAAGAAATGTTAATGTTGTATCATGTTTGATTGGTGTAATGGATAGCATATGGGTGCATAGAACCAGAGGTCTGGAGTTCAAGCATTAAGTTTTCATTCAAAATATTATTGTGCAGTATTGAAAAGTATTAATTTGTGTTGAGTTGTTTTTGACTCACCTCATACTTCTTAACTCCCTCGCAGACTCGAGTTTCTTCACTCCATTTGTGACATTCTCAATGCTGTATCACATTCACAACTAACACGTTTTGTCACGTGAGTCAAAAACAACTCAACACAAATTAAAATAAACCTCATAGTGTTATTTCCTACCTACATAACTTAATAAAAGTATTAATATTTAAATATAACATCAAAAGGGTTTCTTTCATGTATGTCCTTGTAAATTTGTGTCATATATATCATATAAATATTGTTAAGATTAATGAAGGTAACAATGGAAGATTCAGTCACTCAGATAAAAATAAATACAGAGATTACAAACCTGTTTACAGTCAACAAGTGGCTGAAGCCAGGAGATGGCCTGGCCCCACTACTATTTAATATAATTTCAGAGCATGTAATCAGGAAATTATACATAAATACTGAAGGAACTTTGATATATAAATATATTCAGATAGCTGCATGTGCCGACGATGTCAACGTTGTGGCTAGAAACTCACAAGATCTAAAACAGACATTTAGTCAATTAGAACAAGCAGCAAGAGAAGTCAGTCTCAAGGTTAAACTTATATCAAAACTTTTGACACAATCACTGATAAATTTTAATAGAGTCAACAGTTAAAAATAGTCACAAGCATTTTTGAAGTAATACAGAGTTTTTCATATTTTGGCAAAATGATTACTAATAACTATGATGAATTACAAGATATACAAAATAGATTACACAGAGCAAATTAGGCATATTATGGATACTTCCAATCCTAAAATTCAAAATTATCTTTACGAAAGTTAAAATAAGACAATATAAAACCTGTATACATCCAACATTGGTATATGGAAGTGAAACCTGAACTATGAAAAAGAGAATTTAATTAACACTTTTGAAAGAGAAGATTTTGAGAATGATATATTCACCAGTAAAAGAGAATGAAAGATGGAAAATGAGGTATAATAACAAAATCTATGACCTTTTTAAGGAACCTGATTTATCAACTCTTGTGAAATTTAAACAAATGCAATGGGCTGGACACGTTCAAAGATTGGACAAAGAATGCATACCTAAGAACGTGATGACATAGGAGATGCTCGGGAGGTGGCCAGTTGGAAAATCTAAGAAAAGATGGATGGACTCAGTGAAGGAAGATTATCATCAAATCCTGAACTGTAGGAACTAGCAACAGAGAGCATTGGATAGAGAAGATTGGAGGTCTCACATCAAGAAGGTCCAGGCCCGCTATGGGCTGTAGCGCCATTGGAAGAAGATATCGCATAAATGTATGAACATTTCTAGGATATCTGTAAGACAGCATTTTTGAATGATCGACATACAATAACAAAAATGGCTTTAGATAATATAGATGTTGGTGCAACTATATACTCCTGGCATGACAGGCCTAGAAGGCCCTTAGCCTACCATCCGGCTGCTGGCCTCACATCCATATGTGTCAATCACAGAGGTAGATGATCATCAAGCTAGTGTAGGGGTAACATGTGGTCAGCATATCGAGTCCCCCAGCTATTATAGTTGGTTTTCTCAACCTGGAGCCACTACTTATTGTAGCTACCCAAATGCTTCACGATGCTGGGTGGGCACCGGTCCCATACTGGCCGAAATATCATGAGAAAATTTCTTCCCCCATGGAGACTCAAACCAGCGCAAGTCCCGTAGCTCTGCGCTAGGGCTTCCTGTCTTAACCACTCGGCTACGGCGTGGGACAGTTCGGTGCAACTAAGCAAATTGAAACAAGATGAAGAATGGAAAAGCCTAAAAAGATATGTGTGTGAAATAATAGAGAAACTACATACTTCTACTTTAGGGATTGCCTCAAAAGTATCAAATTGAAATACTAATGAAACATCAGCAACAGACTCAAAACTGATGGTGATATTCAATGTAAATATTCATTAGAACCTAAAAAAGTCAGCAGCACAGATGAAAAAAAGAGAATCAGATCAGGGTTTTCATTACCCTTTTTGCCAAAATGAAAGTTAAAACCAGAGTTTCTGTGAAATAAATTGCAACTATTGTCAGCTTTTTATCATAAAAGTATTCTATTAACCGTAAAGATACATCTCCTATTGAAATCTGCTTTGATCCATCACTATGGTCTGGGGACCATTTGTTGACTCAGATGCAGCAGCCTGGATTTGATCTCTGGTTAGGACAAATTTACTGGGAGTTTTTATTTTTTTTTGGCTTTTTTCCTAAGACAAATGTCAGGAGAAAGTAAGCCCAAATAGTCCCAGAATATTATCTGGCCAGCATAACTACCTATATCATATTCTGCTAAAGGAAAAAGGACTGTGGTCGGGGTTTGGGTTTTAATTGGGTCCATGGATATAGGGTTCATGGACAATTATGCTCCGGACTAGTTGGGTTCAGGTTTCGGTAAAACAATGGACTTAAATCTCGGGAATCCGTGGGGAAAGGATGTTCACTTGGGGAAAGAACAGTAGGCCCAGTGTGATGTCTTGAAATTGACGATGCACTTTTATTGTCACTTGAATTACATTCGTCGTATTGGACGACGAGTTTGACGAGAAGGCTGTTGGTGGGTCAGAACTAGTAATGGTTGTAACACTCAACCAAGCGATGTATCTTATGTAAAGCGATGTAACTTATCTACCGGCACATTCGCCAGTCGCGACTCTGCTCGCAACCGACTACTGAACTGCCTAACTAACTGTCGAACTAACAGAACTGACTGTACTCTAACTAACTAACTGCTGAACTGACAGAACTGAACTGACTGTACTAACAGAACTGCTGAACTGACACTAATTTCGTTAAGTAAAAATATTTATTAATTCCGAGTGGGCCGGCATTAGTCCCTTCCACCAAAAGTCTTATCGTCTCACAAACAGTTTATATGTTATACTAATTTTGATTGGTAAATTTTACCTTAAGGGCGTTATCGTGGGTGTTAAACTTAGAAGTTTGTGGCCTCGTCCCCCCCTTTAAATTAGTTGCCTCATCATATAAAATTTTCAGGGTTGACCAAATGGAGTGGTCCTTAAGGGCGCGGCTATCTACTGTCGGCATCTACCTTACGCCGCAAAGAAGTCACCCGCTGTTAACGACATGTACTAGTTGAAATTAGTTTGGGGATAACTCTTTCCACAAGTTACCTAGGGAAATCCAATTGCTTGTTTGTGACTTCCCAGCCTTTTTTAAGAAGTTTTTGGGCTTAGCATTGTTATAGCAATTTGATAATAGTGCAGTCTTGTAAATCCTCTTAAGAAAGGAAACTGCAGACTTTTTCCCCATTGTATAAGGGCTTATGGATCCATTGTATGATGTTTACTAATTTCGTTCGCTACAATAGCAAGGGTCCAGGTCTATGACTGGCGCTAATTGCTTTATACTAATGTTTTATTTATTGCTTATTAAATTATTTTGTGGTAGGTTATATGATTTTAATTTTGTTACTATGGAATTCCTATTTTCATTACAATTCATTTGAATATAAATATGCCCTAATTCTGATGATAATTACGGGTTCATAAATTATTCACTTTGATGAAGGTACTTATTTTTCTGAAATAAGAGGCTGAGCGAATGACTTGTCACAAATTGCCCGCTTTTTATTTAAGTAATTTTGAGGCTTTGAAATTAATTAAATGAGAAGCACTCTCGTTTTTTTTGTTACATAATAAATTATATTTTTTTTTCTTTGGCTCCAACCCTACCTGTTTTGTTGCGGACTGGGTGGTTGACTTACATATTTGAAATCTCATGACAAAGAACAATATGTCATCAATGTTTGTAAACATACATTAACACGCTTATCGTACTAAGAAATCTTCTTTCCTGAAATAACATTCATGAGCATAATACATACAATACATATACAATACAATAACTACAAATTGATGCCTATCATATTAGTTAGTGTCTGAAAATCACCGTCTTTACTATGTGTATTATTTTCTTCCATTAATATAACACTACGCGGTGTTGTTAACGACAGCACTTATTGATCGTATAAAAATTTAACGGCACTTTTTTTTCTTCACTTTACTTTTCATGTTGTCACACGCGCAATATCGGCACTGTTTGGTGAAATACTTTCTTACCCTAATATTATTTACAATATGTGTACATGGCATAGATTGGTACTGTAGCCAGTCATTTTTTTTTTTTCAATATACTACGATTTTGGATTTGATTTTGATTATAAAAAAATCGATTTGATAATATAAAATATATTAGTGGTGGATCTGTGCACCTAATAAATTGTGTTAATTGTTATTATTATTAACTGTATCTTATTTTCATGTTCTCATGACATACAATGTCCAAAATGTTGGTTTGACAAGGGAACAATATCTATCTATCTATCTTCGGGTTTTTACAGCTGCTGCCGTCTTCCCGTGCCAAACCTCCAAAGCCTACGGTCTTGGGCATCTTCGATGCTTAGCCCTCTAGCTTGCATTACTGTCTTCATGTTTTCCTTCCATGTTAACCTTGGTCTTCCTCTTTTCTTCTTTCTGTTAGGATGCCATTCATATAGTTGCTTCGGCCATCGCTCATCTTCCATTCTTAAAACATGTCCTAACCACTTTAATTCCTTTTCCTCAATTCTTTCAATTATGCTTTCTTCTGCTTCCATTTTGTTTCTAATTTCCTTATTTGTGACACGTTCTAATTTAGACTTTCTGGCACTTCTTCGTAAATAATCCATTTCTAGAGCTATTAGTCTATTCTTGTAGTACTTATTGATTGTCCATACCTCACTTCCGTACATTGCAACAGATTCCACCAATGTTTTACCAATATATTTTTTTGTGTCTTTCCAAATATGCTTATCCCACCATATGGAATTTAATGATGATATTATTTTGCTACTCAATTCAATTCTATGTTTTATGTTCTCTTTGCCTATACCTTCGATGTTATCCATAATCATTCCCAAATATTTAGTTTGTTTCACTTGCTTTATTTGGATTCCATCTTCCAATACTAAGTTTTCTCTTTCATTGCTATTTATTGCCAGATATTCTGTTTTTTGTAAATTTACTGTGAGACCCCATGATTCATATGTGCTTTTCAACCTTTTTATCATGAATTCCATATCAAAATTGTCTTGCGCTAAAACCAGTTGATCATCGGCAAATTGTAATGTCAGCAAAAATCTATTGCCTATTGGGATCCCCATACCTTTGCAGCTTTGTTTCCATTTCGTTAATATAAATTCTACATAAATATTAAATAAAATTGGTGATAGACTGCACCCTTGTTTCAATCCCTTTGAGGTGTTTATAGGATTAGACATTATATTTCCCATTTTAACATAAGCGGAGTTATCTTTATAGGTTTGTTTAATAATTTCTATTAGGTTTCTGTCAATATTGTATTTCTCCAATACTTCCCATAATTTGTTCCTCGGAATTGAGTCATAAGCTTTCTCTAAATCTATCATTGTCAAATGGGTTTCTTCTCCAACTGCAGTCCGTTTTTCAATTAACTGTTGTATTGCAAATATATTGTCAACACATGACCTTCCTGGTCTGAATCCATTTTGATCTTCTCCTAATTTGTCTTTAACATCTTTTTGTAACTTTGTTTTTAATAACTTCGTAAATATTCTATATAATGTGTTATTTTATACTTAGTCCTCTGTAGTTTTTTGCGTCTCTTCTATCGCCCTTCTTGTATATTGGTACTATGTAGCTTATTTTCCATTCATCAGGAATCTTCTGTATTGCAATGCACTTATTATACAAGTCCCTCAATCTACCTATTAAATTTTTGGGCCATATTTAATTAACTCATTTGGTATGTTTCCCGGCCCTGGTGCCTTTTTATTCTTTAGGGTTTGAATTTCTAATTCTATATCTATTGTATCAAATTCCAGGGCGTTCATTTCTATGGATGGATTTTCTGTTGTTTCCATAAACTCATTTCTAGTTTCTGACAGTAAAGCTTTGTAATGTTTTTCTGCGTCTGATTTTGCTAACAAATTATCTTGCTGGGTCCTTGGTTGGTTTTCAGTGTTTTTAGAAATCTCCATACTTCAGATGATTGTGATCCTCCTATATAACTTTCTATTTCTTGGCATTTGCTTTTCCATAATTTGTTTTTTTCTTCTATCTTCTTTCCTTTTAACTTTGGCGTTTGTTCTCTTGTATTCTATCCAATTTTCTGTTGTTTTATTTGCCAACCATTCTAAGTAGCATTTTTTCTTCTTTTTGGTTAATTCTTCAATATCATCATTCCACCAATCTTGGGTATTTTGTTTTTTATTTATTGTGCCTAATGCTTCTTTTGCTGCCGAATGTATTATTTCCTTTAATTGATTATATTCTTCTTCTATGTCTTCCTTGTAATCCAAATTCTCAATTTTAATCCTCAGTCTTTCTTTATATAAGTTTTTGATACTATCCTGATTAAATAAATACAGTTTAAATTTTTCTTCCTGCTTCGGTTGCATTGTTGATTCCCTTGCTTCATCATGCACTTTTTTCCCTGTAGGGAATTTGGGGATGATCTGTGCTGTGAGTAGATAGTGGTCAGAACCACAATTTGCTCCTCTTTTAACCCTTGAGTCCTTAATAAATAAGGAAGTATTTTGCTTTACAATTATGTAGTCTATTATTGATTTCTGATTGAGACTAGGTCGTTCCCAAGTAAATTTATGAATATCCTTATGGTCGAAAAATGTGTTTACTATCTTTAATTTATGTTGTTTGCACATCTCTATGATTCTATTTCCATTATCGTTGACTTCTTGTTCCCCATATTTTCCTACTGCTTCATCATTGTTTCTTCTACCCACTTTCCCATTTAAATCTCCCATTAGTATTAATTCTTCATTACTTCGTATTTTCTCTATTTGTTCCACTAATACTGAATAGTACTTTTCTTTCTGACTCTGTGCAGCATCATCTGTTGGTGCGTAGACTGCTAAGAACACCATTGTTCTTCCCATAAGCTTCATTTTAATCTTTAGGCATCTTTCATTAATATGTTCATATTCTGTTATGTTTTTACTGTATTTCTTTTTTACAAACATTGATACTCCTGCTTTAGCTCTTTTTGATTTATTTACACCTGACCAAAAATGTATGTAGTTTCCTAAATATGAATTTCCCGATCCTTTCTTTTTTGTTTCCGTCACTGCTGCAATATCTATATTGTTCTGGAATAATTCTCCTGCTACTTCATTAATTTTGTTTCTAATTCCTCGTACATTCCACGTGCCTATATTCAATGTCCGTTTTCGTTGCTTTTGTCTTTCATACTTTTTTCTGTCCGGCTTTGATTGATTTGGTCTTTTAGCATTTGTTTTTTTTTTCTAATGTGTGGGGAGCTGGCCCACAGCATAAACCCCCAACCTGGAGGACCAGGAAAATTTCTGTCTGGGTTTTCCTCCCATAGCCTTTGAAGATCCCTCTTCACCGCAAGGCAGCGTTTCTCTATTTCCCTTAGAGATAGGGTTGCCTCTTCCGCCAAATCCGCCGTGATGAAGGACTCCTTCTGCGCCGACTCTGCCGTTGAGGTCTTCACCGTAACCCTGGCTAGGGGCCCTTACAGAGTACTATCAGTCGGAGCCAACTGAACCCTGGTTTTTTAACGAGGTTGTTACTCCTCCCCCTCCTCCTTTCTCATCCGGGCTTGGGACCGGCCATGGCGGATTTAGGGAACAATAGAATCATTAATTATTTCCCATTTAATTAGGTATATGTATGTATATGTATACTTTACAATTATCTATTTACATAAGGGATTTACTTTGAAGCAATCAGTGTTTTTAAACTATCGACTCGTCTAGAAGTCATTTTCCACATTTTCAATATCATTTACGTATCTTGTGTCATATTTTTCGACATTGATAGGCGCCTCGCCATCATATAGAGTATTATTAATATTCACGATCTATTATTTATTCATTTAAATATGGAATAATTATCCTCGTTACTGCGTTTTATCATTTCCTTTGGCATCATAAGTATTAGCTTTAAATCAAGCATAATTAATTCGATCATTTACCAGTCGAACAACATTTATACCATCGCGCGTAAAAATAAAATATATCTCGAATACAAAGTTTTACACATGTCAGCATCGCTGTCCCCGCAGCGTGATGACCATTTCATCAAACATTATATCATCATTAGTAGAATGACATCCATTGTCAGCAGCGCTTATCTGTCAGCGTTGATGACCTTCTTCACGAAGTATTTATCATCATAATTAATCAATTAATATTTCTCATTAGAATAAGTAATATCGGGTCTCCATGCCCGCAAATACTACTTCAATAACACGTTGTACACGCATAAGTAAGGTGACTTCTCGAGTCGCCATATCATAATAATCAAACCTTGTATATATTAATAAACGATTTTACGCGCTTTATCGCTTTATTCTGTCTTTCGACTTTCAATTGAAACTGCATAATGTTTAAATACGTTGTTGCAAATACTTAATGCCATTAGTTATAATCATCGTCGTCCTTAACGAGGATCATTTTAATAAAATAAATAAATGAATATATTCAATGAACTGTGATCGATACACGGCGTTGGCCTATCTCATTATCGTTTTATTGATCAAGATTTCAGGTTTATTATGATGTATAGATAATTGTCGTAATATTGAAAATATTTAGCGTTCTCAACTCGATTGCGTCGGCAATGCTACCTTTACATGTAAAATTTGATTTAAATTGAAGATATTTAAATATATCGCTTGTTTATCGTTTACCGTATACCGGAGTTTAATTAGTTCCATTCAATATTTATTGTTCACTATGATCCACTTGGTCCGAACTTTTAATGGAATATATTTTCTTTCCCAGTACATTTATCGTGAGACAGTATTATGAATTATATGCCCACTGTAATGCATATATATATTTATATTAATAATTGAATACATGTCTTAAAGTGACTTTAATTATATTCTTTATCCAGTTACCATCTATCAAATCTTAACATAAGAAATTAGATCATAGGAACTGCCATAAACGTGTGCCCGCTACTCGTTTTTTTAGGCGTTATAATGACTTTCTTTAATATATTTAATTAATATCAGTTTTCTTAATTCATTATCTTACAACATTCATGCAAGAAACTAACATTATATATCCGTACTCTTCATGTGTTCTACATTTCCTTATTTACTACTAACTTCTATATGTTATTGTTGCATAATAATGTCTCCGATTCCTTTTTTGCTATGTCCTGGGTTCGATCCCGATGACTGTCTACATGTACTTATCAGTTATTGAGTCTGTCTCTCACTGATTTCATTTCCGAGCTCGTGCAAAATTACTAGGCTCTTATCAAAATTATCTACATTATTAAACCTCCTTTTTGACTCTATACTGTAAGTTCTGGGAAATATACCATAATTTTCGACAATTCTAACTTTATTATTTATTATTTCGATCTGAGATTCGCGGGTTACGACCGACTCAACATCTAGATCGTTCGTGATCAACATGCTTGCAAGAATACTTTTTGCAATCACTTTGATCGACGGCTTGTCTCTGCCTTGTATTGTTATGGACCAAGGATTGTCTGTTTCCATGTCTACAAGGTACTTTAAATAATATTCATTCTTTACTTTCGAGTTTATTTTTCCCTTGTATCTAGTACACCGTTCGTCTACCTGTATGTTATTCGATTTGTTGGCTACCTGCAAACTTTTAGTGCACTTGTCACTTGTACAAGCTTTCCTTGTTATTTCATACATTCCTTGCTTCATAATTACATCAGATTTTTCACATAGTATGTTATCATTCATACTCTCACTCAAAGACCCTGATGCATTGTTATTCAATTCTATACCCTCATGCATTTCTCCTCTTATATTATCCCTAGATTGGGTAATTTCTTCCTCTTTTTGTTTAATTGTATCTATTCCCTTACTAGATTGGGTAATTTCTTCTAGTTCCCCGTGTTTCACCTTTACTTTTTCCTGTAAAGCTGTGATGCTGTTGTCGGTTTTATTCATGACCCTATTTCCTACTTGTTGTAATTCGGCCCTAATTTCAATTTTTATCGTTTCAATTATTTCAAGTTTAGATTTTTCATACATTTCCTTATTTTCCTGCTTCATCTTTAATAATAACTCTATAATTGTGTTATTATCTGTACTTTGTTTATTTTCTATTTCTACCAATGAATTATCTAGTTCACTGTCATTCTCCCCTACATTTCCTCTCGACATGTTCTCATCCAAAATATTCTGCCCACATGCATCACTATATACAGGGCAAGTCAAAATGTTGTGCAGGTTTTCAGAAATTTATTATGTGAAATGTAATGAACATATAATATTGTGAGACATATTGTATGAAAGGTAAACTCTCAAAGTTTTTTTTTTTAAATATTCACAGATGTTCTATGTGAGCGCCTTTTGTTACACGACAGATGTCAAGCCGATATTCAATCTCCTGCCAAACTTTCTGTAGCAGTCCGCGGTCGATATCAGCAATGGCTGCTGTGATGCGGTCACGCAGTTCATGCAGTGTTGTTGGAAGTGGTGGTACGTAAACATGATCCTTTACAAGACCCCACATGAAGAAATCACACGGGGTTAGATCGGGGTGAACGAGGTGGCCAATGAATGAGTTGTTGATCACCCTGAGATGCACGGCCTATCCAGCGTTGTGGTAAAGCCGTATTCAAATGGTCTCGAACACTGCCATGGTAATGTGGAGGGGCACCATCCAACTGCAGAATGAAATCTGGACTATCCGCTTCAAGCTGCGGAAGGAGCCATTGTTGTAGCATATCAAGGAAAACATGTCCGTTCACAGTACGTTCATGAAAGAAAAAGGGCCCATAAACCTTTGCATGGGAAATGGCACAAAAGACATTCACTTTCGGAGAATCGCGTTGATGTTCCAGAGTTGCATGGGGGTTACCAGTTCCCCAAATCCTTAAATTGTGTCTATTCACTTTTCCTGAAAGGTGGAAAGTCGCTTCATCACTGTAAACTACCCTCTCATGGAACTCATTCTCTTCCATTAATGCGAGGAAATCAACACAGAAGGACGCTCGCAAAGCGTAATCGGCGGGTTTTAAGGCTTGAACCAGTTGCAAGTGGTAGGGTTTCATCTGTAAACGTTTCCGGAGAATCCGCCATACAGTTTTTTGTGGTAGTTGAAGTTCTGTCGCTCCCCGGTAGGTGGATTTCTGTGGACTCCGCACGAAGCATGTGCGAACGCGTTCGACTGTCTCATCACTCGTCGACGGACGGCCAGTCGATTTTCGTTTACAGATACAGCCTGAATCCCTAAATTGTGTGTACCACTTACGAATGGATCTCCCATCCGGCGGGTCTTTATCGTATCTGGTACGGAAATGTCGTTGAACACTAGTCACAGAGTTGTTTACATGGTAATCAAGCACACAGAAAGACTTCTGATCCCCAGTCAACGCCATTTTCCTTTACTGCTCTGCTGTTGACATCTTGCGGGTGAACGCGGAACTTTAGAAGTGGACAACTAAACTTTGAGAGTTTACCTTTCATACAATATGTCTCACGATATTATATGTTCATTACATTTCACATAATAAATTTCTGAAAACCTGCACAACATTTTGACTTGCCCTGTATTTTATTCGTTTTTTTTTCAATTTTGCTACTTTTAGCTGAAAAGTTGGTTTTATAACCGCTACGAAGCAACATTTACTTGAAACATAAAATTTTGACTTCTACCTGTGGTTGGTGATATTTTACTGTGCACGTCGAGGTCCTCTGGTTGTCGCCTCTTTCCCCCAGGTCTTCTTCCTCACGTTCGTAGGATATTCAATACTGGGACACGCCTTTCCACTCTTCGTTGGACGGTTGTTCAGTTGTTCCTCGAAGCGCCTCACTTGGGCCGCCATATAAAGGAAAAAGGACTGTGGTCGGGGTTTGGGTTTTAATTGGGTCCATGGATATAGGGTTCATGGACAATTATGCTCCGGACTAGTTGGGTTCAGGTTTCGGTAAAACAATGGACTTAAATCTCGGGAATCCGTGGGGAAAGGATGTTCACTTGGGGAAAGAACAGTAGGCCCAGTGTGATGTCTTGAAATTGACGATGCACTTTTATTGTCACTTGAATTACATTCGTCGTATTGGACGACGAGTTTGACGAGAAGGCTGTTGGTGGGTCAGAACTAGTAATGGTTGTAACACTCAACCAAGCGATGTATCTTATGTAAAGCGATGTAACTTATCTACCGGCACATTCACCAGTCGCGACTCTGCTCGCAACCGACTACTGAACTGCCTAACTAACTGTCGAACTAACAGAACTGACTGTACTCTAACTAACTAACTGCTGAACTGACAGAACTGAACTGACTGTACTAACAGAACTGCTGAACTGACACTAATTTTCGTTAAGTAAAAATATTTATTAATTCCGAGTGGGCCGGCATTAGTCCCTTCCACCAAAAGTCTTATCGTCTCACAAACAGTTTATATGTTATACTAATTTTGATTGGTAAATTTTACCTTAAGGGCGTTATCGTGGGTGTTAAACTTAGAAGTTTGTGGCCTCGTCCCCCCCTTTAAATTAGTTGCCTCATCATATAAAATTTTCAGGGTTGACCAAATGGAGTGGTCCTTAAGGGCACGGCTATCTACTGTCGGCATCTACCTTACGCCGCAAAGAAGTCACCCGCTGTTAACGACATGTACTAGTTGAAATTAGTTTGGGGATAACTCTTTCCACAAGTTACCTAGGGAAATCCAATTGCTTGTTTGTGACTTCCCAGCTCTTTTTAAGAAGTTTTTGGGCTTAGCATTGTTATAGCAATTTGATAATAGTGCAGTCTTGTAAATCCTCTTAAGAAAGGAAACTGCAGACTTTTTCCCCATTGTATAAGGGCTTATGGATCCATTGTATGATGTTTACTAATTTCGTTCGCTACAATAGCAAGGATCCAGGTCTATGACTGGCGCTAATTGCTTTATACTAATGTTTTATTTATTGCTTATTAAATTATTTTGTGGTAGGTTATATGATTTTAATTTTGTTACTATGGAATTCCTATTTTCATTACAATTCATTTGAATATAAATATGCCCTAATTCTGATGATAATTACGGGTTCATAAATTATTCACTTTGATGAAGGTACTTATTTTTCTGAAATAAGAGGCTGAGCGAATGACTTGTCACACTGCTTGTTTAGTATGAAGTATGAGTGAATGGTGTGTCTTGCTTTCAATGTTCGTGTTGTCTCAGAGGAGGCCTTGGCATTGAGCTTACCCAGCGAGGCTCTCCACTTCTTTGTGTGGTGAAAGAAGTATGTCCCACGTCTCAGTTTGAGCATTAATTTTTTTTTCTTAAATAGATCTGTATCCAGGATTGGAAAGAGTTAATTGGAATGGGAGCATCGGAATGTGAAGATTTGCCACTTGGGGGCGGTGTATAAATTCTCAGCAGAACTGCTTCTGAGTGAAGGTTATCAGTTGGTGCATTGGTGGTAGCAGTTGTCAGTCTTCGGGTGAGTGGGAGTTGTGTGGGTGGAAGGAAATGTTGATGTTCTTGTTGTGTCTCAAATGGTTCGATTGGTGTCATGTTGATGTACAGAGTCGGAGCTCCAGGATTCGGGTCCCAGTTCTAGCATTGGTTTTTCTTTCTTAAATAAAACTCTATCCAGTATTGGCAAGTGTTAATTTAAATAAAACATCAAAATATCAAGCTTTACACTGAAAAGTAATGTATAAATTCTCAACAAAAATACTTCTGGTAGAAGACGTTAGTTGGCATGTTAGTAGCGACAGCTATCTGCCTTTAGATGAATGAGAGTTAAAAAAACGGAATGAAATGTTGACATTCTTATCGTGTCTCAAATGGTGTAATTGCTATCATGCTGATGTACAGAATCAGAGATCCATGGTTCAAGTCCCGGTTCGAGCATTAATTTTTCTTTCTTAAATAAAAGTATGTAGGCCTTTGTGTCTAAATGGCTCAAAGAGTAGGGTGCGTGTAGGCAAACAGTTTTCAGACACTTTTGAAATCCAGAATGGGTTGAAGCAAGGAGATGCACTATCTCCTCTACTATTTAATTTTGTACTAGAGCATGCCGTTAAATCTTTAGAGAATGAGGAAGGCTTACAACTGAATGGTATTAATAAGCTGTTAGTTTATGCTGATGATGTAGTACTACTGGCCGATAGCGAGGAGATACTAAAGGCCAACACGCACACACTATTGAGTAACACTAAGGAATTAGGACTGGAAGTAAATATCAGTAAAACTAAATATATGGTCACACGTAGAAATTCAGTATATAATGGAAATGGACAGCTAATGACAAATGAGGGAAATTTTGAGGAATGGGCGGAATTCAAATACCTAGGAACAATAATCACAAATAGGAATGAGATGCACAAAGAAATTAAAACATAGGCTCAATTCTGGAAATGCATGCTGTTATGCGTTGCAGAGACTTTTGATGTCCCAACTCCTTTCAAAAAACGTTAAGCTGAAGATATATAAAACTATTATTCTACCAGTTATATTTATATGGGTGCGAAACATGGACTCTTACTTTAAGGGAGGAAAGGAGATTACGAGTATTTGAGAATAGAGTTCTTAGGAAAATTTTGGACCAAAGAGAGATGAACAGACAGGTGAATGGAGAAGACTACATAACAATGAACTACATGGTCTTTATAGGAAGCCAGATATATAAAAGAACAGTTAAGTCTCGTAGACTGCGATGGGCAGGACATGTTGCGCGTATGGGGAATGAAAGACGTGCATGGAAACTTCTTCTAGGAAAGCCAGAAGGAAAACGCCCAGTTGGTAGACCAAGAATGAGGTGGGAGAACAACATTAACTATGATTTGAGGGAAGTAGATTTTACAGGGAATGATTGGAAAGCAATAGCTCAGGATAGGGAGGTATGGAGAGCTTATGTCCGCGTGGCCATGAGCCTACGGGTCCGATAGTGCCAGTCAGTAAGTAAGTAAGTAAGGCCTTTGTAATCCAGATTTTACAATTCTCTCTCTCAACAGGTCATGTTTTTGTAAGGCATGCATGGCATGGGACATTTAAAAGTGTCTACAGTGGTAGAGGTTAAACCAAGGGAAAAAAAAAGGAATCTGCTACAGGAAACGATCAAACTTGGACATTAGATAAGAAATAAACCAGTATTCACAGGATTACCACTAATGAAATCCACTCTGTAAGCTGATCTTTCTATTCGTAAAAAAACATAAATTGAGTAAATCTTTGCTTTGGTGCAATTTTTTTAATGCAACCAAATCTTGACATATTGTTTCTATAATCAAAATGCAACTTTTTTAGAAGTGGTGCGATAGAAGTTTAAAAAATATGAAGCCATTATGACATAAACTCTGCCAGCTAAAATAAAGCATATTATTATTATTATTATTATTATTATTATTATTATTATTATTATTGTTTATATATATATATATATATATATATATATATATATATTTATATACCAGGAGATTGGATGGACTGACAAAATTGGTTATTAGGAATCGGATGATGTCAAAGACATTAATCAACTGATGATCTATCTATCTATTCATATACTTTATATACAGAGTGATTCATGAATCATGTTTCTCCTCACTGAATGCAGACGATTGAAGTTAGCAAGAACTGAATTGTGCAATCATGTAAATTTATATCATGTAAAAGATTCTTTATGTGGAGATTTATTTAAGATTTTTGTATTTATTAGTTTCAGAGATACGACACTCAACATTTTCTTTTAAATGAAACATACTTATTTCATTGTAATAGATTGAATATACATTACTCATTGTGTGGTTTACAGTTGAAATGCTCAGTTATCTTTATTTTTATAATTACTATGAAATGTTCAGATTTCAGGAACAGATGCAGCCTGTACTACACATAAAGTCCAAACTTATACGTAAACAGACATTTTGTTCTTACATTATGACCATATGTCTGTTTACAGGCTTCTTTAGCTTAATTGAACTTTTATAGGAAAAATCACTATGAGGTTTAATTTAAGATTTATATTAAAATTCTTTATACCTCACCTCATATTCAGTCTTCTAATTATACTGGTTTCAAAACCTATGTGGTTTCATCTTCAGTAATATTTCAACTGATGTTTTGTCATTCAGGAGAACTGCTTCTTACTCCATCTGTTGGTAGACTGATGAACCTCCAAATGAAATCTAATTCCCAGGAATTTCAAAATTCATAAGTTTTTTCTTCTTTTATATTTTTTAATATGGATTTTATCCTAAACTGTGAGCTCTTTTGGTTTTTCTATTTGTTTGATTAAACTAGCTCTTATATCAATTAGATGTTTTTCAGATTAAGCATTAACAGCTACTGCTGGCTTTTCCATTTCAACATTTTTGACATTTCTAAGATGTTCTTTCATCCTGGTTTTCAAATTTCTTTTTGCTTTTCCTATATAAATTTTGTCACAATCTCTGTATTTGATCTGATAAATTCCTGATTTGTTTTCTTCTTCAATTATGTCATTTTGTTGGTTGAGGCTGTATTCATTCTTTGGTGCCAATCTTATGTTAAACTTTTTCATTTTTTTAAATTTGTAGTGCTTCAATGGATGGTAAGTGAATTTCTTGAATTTTATGTTTTCTTCTGTTTCTTTTATAAGTGTACTTTTATTAATTCATTTTTGTCTTATAAACTTATTTATTTTCTTGTGTACCATATTTTCTTCAAAGCCATTTTCTGTTGTTACATTAATTATGCATTCTTTTCTTTCTCATAATTTTCTCTGCTCATAGATATATTTACTAATCTATGTGTCAAACTATTGAGCAAAATGGTTGAATCTCGAGGACTTAATATGATTATCTATGTGTGTCTTCTTTCTGTATGTTACAAATTCTATCTAGTTTTCTTCATTGTCAAATTTAGATCTAAAAATGGAATTTGTCTTTCAGTTTCAGTTTCCATGGTAAATTTTATAGTTCTACTCTGAATATTTGACAGTTTTAAAGCATTATGTATTTGTTTTTGATTAACGATAGCAATTACATCATCAATATTTTTGCATTAGAATTTAAAAATTAAAAGGTGTCTACTTATTATCTTGTGCTCAAAACTCCCCATAAATAAATTAGCTAAAAACGGGGATAGGGGATTTCCCATAGAAAGACCGGAATTTTGTTTATAAATTTTCCATTGTATATAAAAAAAATGTTCTATGCATAATTTGTTAAAATTATATATTTCTTTATGCTTTCCTTGTCCAATTTCTTTTGTTTAACCATTTTTCCAAAATTTCTATAGTGGTTTCTCTAGGGACATTGGGAAACAATGTAACTAATCTATCTGTTGGATCTAAGTGATATACTCTAAGTCAGCGTTAGCTGCTCATGCTTGGTCTGAAAAACATCTAATTTATATAAAAAAATGTCATGGCACGACAGGCCTAGAAGGCCCTTGGCCTACCAGCTGGCTGCCTGGCCTCACATCCACATGTGTTAATCACAGAGCTAGACGATCATCCAGCCAGTGTAGGGGTGACCTGTGGTCAATCTGTCAGGTCCCCTTGCCGTTATAGCTGGTTTTCTGAACCAGGAGCCGCTACTTATTGTAGCTATCCATATAGCTCATGAAGCTGAGTGGCACTGGTCCCATACTGGCCAAAATTCCACAAGAAAATTTCTTCCCCCGTGGAGATTCAAACCAGCACAAGTCCTGTAGCTCTGTGCCAAGGCATCTGGCCTTAACTACTTGGCTACAGCGTGGGACAATTAATACAAAAGCTAGCTTAATTAAACAAATGAAAAAATCAAAAGAGCTCATGGTTTGGGAAAAAATCCACATTCAAAAAAACAAGAAAGAAAAACATAAATTTTGAAATTTCTGGTAAAAATTTGATTTGATTCAGATGTTCATTGGTCCACAAACAGTGGGAGTAAGAAGCAGTTCTCCTGAATGACATAACATCAGTCTAAATATTAATGAAGGTGAAACCACATATGTTTTGAAACCGGTATAATTCAGAAGACTGGATATGAGGTGAGGTATAAAGAATTTTAATTTAAATCTTTCTTTTGCTTACCAATAGTGTACACTTGTGTGAAGTGGAGTCTATATCCACTCCTAGAATTTGAACATTTCAAAGCAACCATAAAAATAAAGATAACTGAACAATTCAAACTGAACTCTAAACACATATTGAGTTCATTCTATCTATTACAATAAAATGTATATATTCCACTTAAAAAATTGCTGTTGAGTGTCGTATCTCTGAAGTTAATGAATACAAAAATGTGAAAAAAATGTCTGCATAAAGAATCTTTAACCATTTACATGGTTGCACAATCCAGTTCCTGCTAACTTCAGTACTTTGCATACTGTGCAGCAAAACATGATTCATGAATGACCCTGTGCATATATATATATATATATATATACACATAATAAAATGTATCCTTCATTAATATAAAATACTGCAATAATACCAGATAATTAAAATCAGTATTATAAATGTTTGATTTTGCATTACACTTCACAACTGACACCCCTTAAGACAGTGGTAAATAATTGTTATTTTCATAAAAAAATTAATGGGAAGTGATACTTATTCATTTATTCTCATGTCCCGTTATCGGTTTTTAATAAAAGCCTCCATCTATCTTGGTAATTCTATGTTTGCCCTTCCATCCATTCAATTCCTCTTTTCTCAACTTCCTTCTTAATTTGTTCTTCCCATCTATATTTCGGCCTATCTCTTGGCCTCTTCTTTCCCAACCTAAATTCCAATCCTTGTCTTGGTATCCTTCCAGTATTCATTCTTTTTTAATATGGCCACACCATCTTATTACACTATCTTTTATTTCATCTTGTATTTTATGCAACTTCAAAATTTCTCTTACTTTAGACTTCTGTATTCTATCTCTTCTGGTTTTTCCAAGCAATCTTCTTAAAAACTTCATCTCTGTTCCTTCAATTTTACCCATCAACATCAATATTGGGAGGTCAGTTCCAAATGTGTCTACAACCACGTCTTATCTTCTTTTTTAATTCTTCCTTTCTTGATAAATTTGTCTTCACTTGGTCATCAACCTTTCCCTTGGTCTTCTTCATGGTCATTTGCCTTTGACCTTTGTATTAATATAGATTCAATTCTACTAGCTTTATAAAGTAATGTTAAAATTCCCATTAAAAAGTCTTCCTAAATTAGATACCATCATTAGTGTGATCGAGCAATGGTTCATAGCATTTGGCACTCTCGAGAATTGCAATGTATAAGAGAAAAATTTACATTTAGATTGGAGGCTTAGGATAGCTCAGACGGTAGAGCATTACTATATAAAGCTAAAGGTCCTGGGTTCAAACTCCAGTCTAGGCATATATTTTTCTCTTCAAATATCAAAATATATTTTTTACTTTGAAACTATATGATAAACATCAGTAAGTAAAAATATGAAACAGAATCTTTGCACCACATATTATAAAATAAGATTCTCTCATCTGGACATGTTTTGAAGACTGTCATCCCCATTCTCAATTCAATTTACATTCTATCAGAGACACAAAGAACAGTTGCCATGATAGAACTACTGAACCATCTACCATTTGCTAAGGGTCAGTGTTTACAATTTATTATTATATTGTTGCTAGGTTATGAAATGTATTAAATTATTTGGAGTCTGTTTATCTTACCTCGATATTAATGTTCATTTGTTCTTGAACATGTTTCGATTAGATCCTAATCATCCTCAGCATCTTGCCCAGACTGGTTGGATTTATGTCGATGTCAGCTCCCTCCTGTGGTTGGCCAAAGAACCTCCAAACGAGGCCACTTTCCATCGGTATTTCGAAATTCATAACTCTGTTTTTGTTCTTCTGAATATAGATTGTTTCCCAAATAGTCAGCTCTTTTGTATTTTCTAACTGTTTTAATAATTAAGTGTCCAAATTTATACTATGTTTTTCAGGCCAAATATGAGTAGCAACTGCAGATTTTTCTTATTTCCCCATTTTTAATATTTCTCATGTGTTCTTTGGTTCTAATTTTTAGGTTTCTTTTTGTTTTTCCTACATATATATATATATTTTTTTTTTCACAACCCATACATTCAATTTGATATATTCCATATTTTTAATTTGTATTAGATTCTTTTTTATATTTTAGTTTATTTAATCTGTGGTTATTTTTCGGTGCTAATTTAATATTAAACTTCTTAAATATCTTTTGGGGTAATACGAAGACATTTTGGTAAACAGATGAGGACAGAGTCAAAACTAAGATTACATAACACATCAAAAGCTGCTCTAAAATACGGAAGTGAAATTTGGATTTTAAATAAAAGAAACTCTCATAAACTTCAAGTAAGCCAAATGCGCTTCTTACGTTAATTGTCAGGAGTTAATAGACTGGATCACCAAAGGAACGCTATTATCAGAGGAAAACTTGGAGTAACAAGTTTAAATGAAGATATAGAAAGATACCAACAAGAATGGAAAAATCATCTGAGGAGAATGGCAAGAAATAGACTTCTAAAATTGGCATTCCAATATATCCCAACTGGACATAGGGACCAAGGAAGACCAAAACATCGGTGGAAAGATCAAGACCATCTTCGCTAGGTTTACCGTACAGGCCACATGGCCTAAAACGAATTTGTTCATGATGATGATGATGATGATGATGATGAAATATCTTTTGGAATTTATTGTGTGCCCAAGGGTAATATGTGAATTTCCTGTATTTTTTCATAGGTGGTTTTTCTTTTTCAAGAGTACTTTTGTTAATCATTTTTTGTTTCTTATACTTTTCTATCCTTTTGTGTACCATTTTTTCATTTGCTACTCTGATTATGTGTTTTTTCTCCTGTTTGAAATCTTCTTCGTTTAAGGGTAAGTTTACCAATCTATGAGTTAAACTATTAAAGGCTGCCAATTTATGTCCAATTGTATTGAGCCCTGTTGATTTAATAAAATTTTCCATATGAGTTTCTTTCCTATGAATCCCAAATTCAATTTTTCTTTTTTCTTCATTTCTAACCAATTTAAGATCAAAAAAAGGTATGTGTTTATTTTCTTCTATTTCTTTGGTAAATTTGATGTTTGTACTCTGTAAATTTAACAGTTTTAGGGAATCTTCTACATGTTTTTCTTTTACAATACAAATTATATCATCTACATATCTGCTCCAAAATTTAAACATTGTGGGATGTACTTTAGTGATTTTACATTCAAAATTGCTCATAAATAAATTTGCCAGGAAAGGTGATAATAGGTTTCCCATTGAGAGCCCTGATTTTTGTCTATAGAAACTCCCATTGAATGTAAAAAACATTTGGTCAATACATAACTCAGTTAATTCAAATAGTCTTCTCTGATCTCTCTGTCTATGTTGTTTTTATTTTACCAGTTGTTCAATATCTCAAAAGTTTTTTGTTTCGGTACATTTGTGAATAATGAAACAACATCAAAGGAAACTAATCTATCTGTAGGTTTGATTTCCAATTTTTCTAATTTCTTAACTAACTCTAATGAATTTTCAATCTGTATACTTTCAAAATTATTAATTCTTTTAAATTCATTATGAAATGTATGTAAAAAAGCAGCAAAGAAGTGTCATTTTGACAGCATTCATGACAGTATCGACATCATGGAGGGAGACATTATGTCACTGCTCACTGGCTCATCCTTGTACTAAATTAAACTCTATATTATGACAGACCTAAAAGTCCTTTGGCCTAACAGCCAGTTGCTGGCCTCACATCCACATATATCAGTCATGGAGGTGGATGATCATCCAGTTAGTATTGGTGTAACATGTCTTGTCTCCTGCTGGTATTCTCAATCTGGAAATGCTACCCAAATTTATCATGATGCTCAGTAGGTAAAGTGATCCTACTACATGAGATGTATGTCAGCAATCTTTACTCCATGGCATGACAGCCCTAGAGGGCCCTTAGCCTACCAGCTTACTGCTGGCTTCATATCCACATATGTTAATCACAGTGGTGGACTATCATCTAACCAGTATAGGGATAATATTTGCTCAACACGTTGGGTTCTCCAGCCATTATAGCTGGTTTTCTCAATCTGAAGCTGCTACTTATTGTAGCTACCCAAATTCCTTATGGTTCTGGATGGGCACCGGTCCCATACTCACTGAAATGTCATGAGAAAATGTCTTCCCTCATGGGGACGTTCTGTAGCTCTGACACAAGGCATCATGCCTTAAACTACTCGGCTATGTTGCAGGACATCTTCACAACAAAGTGCTCGTACTAATTTCTATTAAAGCCTGAATTGACTCCAGGGACATGGTTCCACCAGTTTAGAAAACAGACCCCATTGGAACTCAAACAATAGACCTTAAAGCTTGTAGCGTATTGCCTTAACAATCATGCTATGGTATGTCCCCTGGCACCAATCCCATACTGGCCAAAATTCAATGAGAAGATTTCCTTCTCTATCGGGACTCGAACCAGCTACATAGCTCTGCACCAAGCTTGGCTTCATCATGATAACATACCAGAAATGCTCAGTATTCCACAACTAAAAATGTTATATTATTTGGAGGCCTTTTGAACTGTTGTCCATCTTCAGCATTCTGTGATGAAGACTGAATTTTTCATGTATGTTTTTATCATTCAATTTTGGTATAGAAATCTCAATGGTGGTCCAAAATGATTTTTAAAAATATTAAGAATATCATAACTGTGTCACTTTTTCAGAGAAAAGTAATCAGATCCATGTCATAAAGTAACTTTAAATAAAATCGATGACAAACAGAAAGTTGGAATATCTTCCATCAGATGGAGAATAAGTGGAACAAGACCTTTGTGTAATGGGAATGAATGGATTGAAGAAGATAGAATGAAGCCATATTTTTGGGGCAGCAACAGAATTTATCATATTTGAAGAGAAAAATTATACGCTCAGACCGGGACTTGAACCCGGGACCCTTGGTTTTCTAGTCCAAGTGCTCTACCAACTGAGCTACCTGAGCACTTGGACTAGAAAACCAAGGGTCCCGGGTTCAAGTCCCGGTTTGAGTGTATAATTTTTCTCTTCAAATATGATTTATCCATCATTGAGATGTATGAAATTAAAAATAAAAACATCGAACAGAATTTATCTTCGATAAAAATAAATCAGCTATTGATGTATGCTGATGATGTAGTAATATTAGAGGAAATTTAACTTTTATAGGAATTAATCACTATGAGGTTTAATTTCACCATAACACATGCATACTTTAAATATTTGTGAAGTGAGGTGTAAAGTTTGTATATTTAAATTAACTGCCGGTATCAAAGAAATTTGAAAATATATGAGGTGAGTTGTTAAAAATATGTTCTCCACTCACTATTAGTAAAGTTGGTTGGTTGGTATCTAATGTCGAGCACTTGATAATGAAATCATTCACTCTCTTGCATTCCAATATTTAGCAGAAAGGCTGGTCTCTTCTACAAAAGCTGGACAACGGAGGAGATGGTTTCTTTCCATATCTTCATTTAAATTGCAAAAAGGGCATTTAGGTGAATCTGTTATGCCAATTCTGTGTAGGTGTGTATTCAAGCAGTCATGTCCCGTTAGCAGTCTGAATGTTGCTACTGCAGATTTTCTTTGTAATGTAGTAATGTCATAAGCTTGTAGATTTTCCCATTCCTTTCCAGATGTTTTGGTGGTGTATTCTTCTCTAAGTTTATTGATATATATATTTGAGATAATTCTTTTGATAGAGTGAAAGGAAACTGGAGTAGAAGTTGGGTTTGAAACAATTTTGCTACCCTTCTTGGCTAGAAAATTGGCTATTTCATTGCCTGTCCCTCCACAATGGGCCGGAATCCATTGAAGTACAACTTTTTTATGTAGACAGGATAACTGTTTTATCATTTTGTGACATTCAATAATTTTGATGCTTTTGGGTGTTGTGTCTCATGTTATAGCGAGAATGGCTGCTTTGGAGTCACATAGAATTACAACTTTTGTAAATTTTTGGATGTGATATAAAAGATTTTGTAAACTTAAGAAAATTGCTAGAATTTCACCATCAAAGTTTGTTGAATTTGTGTTTAGTTTATGATAAAAGGAAAAAAGTGAACATACTGCACCAGCACCAGTGCCACCGTCATTTGGTAGGCTGGAGCCATCTGTAAAAATATGTATCCATTCAGGAGCTGGGTATCTTAGATTTGTTATTTCCAGTGACATTTGTTTTAAAATATATGGAGGAGTTATAAGTCAAGATGGATACAACATGTTCATCGAATGGAAGATCACAGAATACCCAAACTAATGTTAAGATATCAACCTGCAGGAAGAAGAAGACCAGGACGTCCACTCAAAAGACTTCTGGATGGTGTTTCTCTTGAGGCCGAAACAGGTCAACAAATGGCCTAAATTCGTGAATGTACTATGATGATGATGATGATGGAGGAGTTTCAGATTTCTTGATGTCTTCTGTTAAATGAAGGTTATATTCAATTTCCAAAAATTATAGAGAGTTGTTTCTCATCTGCATATTTTCTTTTGGATGTGGAAGTTGCAATTTCTGTTTGATTTCTTGTACTATGCTTAAGAAGCTTTGCTGAGATTTTAAACATACTTGTGGTTTTCTTTGGGTCCAGTTATTATGGGGTAGCCTTAAAAATGTTTCATACTGTGTGATTGCTGTTTTCTCAATTTCAAATGCTATGTTTGGGTTATTTGTTAAGATTTGCATGGCAGTGAATGGTGTTGTTTTAACGGCTCCTGTTATCAGGCGGAGGATTTGGTTCTGCAATTTATTAAGTTTTTCCACTTTAGGATTTCTTCACAATAATGAAGTACAGGTTTTATGTACATTTGGTAGAAGGTGTTTAGGGTTTGTGTGTTGCAACCCCACTTTTTCCCTGCTAATCGTTTTAATAATGGTAACTTTGTTTCTATCTTTGTACATATATTCTCCATGTGTTTCTTCCATGTTAATTTTGTGTCCAGAGTTATTCCTAAATATTTTGCTTCATGTGTTTGAGTTAATAATTCACCCTCCAATTTCAGAGTGATGGGTAGTGGTTTCTTTCTTAATGTAAATAGTTGATAATTTGTCTTTTGTATATTTATGTTCATTAAGTTCTGGGATGTCCAATTCTCTAACTGTATTAGTGATTGTTGGGCTATGGTTATTAATTGTTGACTTTTTGTTTTTCGGTTTGGAGACCCATATTACAACATCATCAGCAAAAAGTAGGGTTTTTGTTTCGAGCTTTTCTATATGCTTAGGTAGATCATTAATGTAGATATTGAAGAGAATGGTACTGAGTACAGAACCCTGTGGTAAACCTCGATGTGTTTGTTGGTATTTAGAGAAGTGATTATTATACTTTGTAGTGATGAACCGTTGGATGAGAAATTTCTGATCCAGAGTAGCATATTCCCTTGAATGCCTAAAGTCTGCATTTTTTCTAATAATTTATATCTCCAAATAGAGTCATATGCTCCTTGGAAATCAACAAACATTGCCAGAGTGTCTTCTTTTCTGTTGAAACTGTCTTTAATAGCTTGACTTAGGTGTACAATTTGTTGATTTGTTGATTGTAATTCTCTAAATCCAGCTTGTTTGGGTGAAAGTAAGTTATTGGTTTCTTAATACCAATTTAATCGATTTGAAATAATTTTTCCATAGTTTTAACAATTACACTAGTTAGTGCTACTGGGCAATAATTTGAAAAAGTATTTGCTGATTTTTTTTGTTTTCAAAATAGGTATTATAATAGCTTTTTTCCAATCATCAGGAACTTTTGTGGTCCAAGAAAGATTATAAAGGGAGAGTAATTGAGTTTTGGCTTTATTGCCAAGGTGTTTGAGAAATTCTGCATGTATATTATCTGCTCCTGGAGATTTGTTTGATTTTAAATTATTAATGGCTATGTTTAACTCTTTAATGTTGAAATTCTTATTAAAAATATTATCTTTTGTACTGCCTGTTGATTTTATGTAATTTTTTAGGTCTCTTTTATTGTTTTTTGTTCTCTGAGGACAAAGTTTAGGTGTTAGCATAGTGTTTGTTGAATTTGTTGGGTATTTCACTTTCGTTTGTAATTTGTTTGTTGTTGTGGATAAATGGTGTTTTTTGTCGTTCTTTTTTATTTTGTATATTGTGTACAAATCTATATGCTTTCTGGCCATCTTTCCTATAATCCATTTTTTGGAGAAAGTTATTAAAATTTTCTCTTTTATTGCTGTTAATTTCTTTTTTGAGTTGTGTGCACAGTTTTCTCCAATTTTGTACATCTTTTGGGTCTTTTGTTTTTTCTGCTTTATTTCTAGCAAGATCTCGGTCTATTTTCATTCTTTCTAGTTTTGAATTCCAGAAGGGTTTGTAGTTTTTAACTATTCCTTGTGGTATATATTTTTTTGCTGTTTTTAATATTATTTTGCATATAGATTTGTTAATTTGGTCTGATTGAAGTGATTTGTTTAAAGGATTTTCAAATTTGGTTTCCAGTTCGTCTGTGTACAGTTTCCAATTGGCTTTTCTGAAGTTCCACCTGGGTTTAAGATGCATTGGAAGTAAGTTGTTATTCCCCAGTTGCATAGTGGCAATGATGGCTCTATGTCCTGAGCCAGGATCTTCTACAATTTGTTTTTTTGGTTTTGGAGTATAAATTAGAAGATACAAAGAGTAAGTCAGGATTAGTTCCTGAACTAGAGTAATGTATATATGTTGGAGGATCCTCTTTGTTGTGTATTATTTCTATGGGTATTGAATTTAATAAGTCTTCTACAATTTTCCCTGCTTTATTTGAATTGGTATAGCCCCATCGTCATGAATGGGCATTAAAATCTCCCATTATAATTGTATTTGGGTTCAAGATTAGGGGAGTTATTTGGTGGATTATAAATTGAATATATATTATACTGAGATTTATTTATCCATATGTTAATTTTAATTATTTCAATTTTGTCTACATTGTCCATTTCTTTGATAATTTGAACGGACGAAGTCATGTGTGTTCGAATTCCAACTAAAATACCACTACTTATTGTAACTGTTCCTGTGTTATATTTGCTTCTTGAATTGTGAATACATCAATTTGGTGGTCAGATAGCATTTTGGTATGTACTATTAGTAAAGTTTGTAGTTCATTTTTTTTTTAATTGTCTCCCTCTGGAACAATTGGTTTCATTGTTGTCTAGCCTGTTTAATCTGCAGGAGGTATTTGATTTTCCTCCTTCCAATATCTGCCTCTTGGGGACTCGTGCTCTAGGTGTTGCAGAATTACAATAATAAAAACGGAAATGTAATATGAGTTTTAAGTCATGAGTGATCTGTGATTATTTTTTGTCCAATGCTACTAGGTTGTCTTAAGATATTTCTGGCATTGTCCTCCTGGCATGGAGGAGACTGGGACACTTGGAAGGTGGAGTTACATTATTCCAGACCATGGAATAATTCCCTTTAAAAAATCCTGTGGTCTGAGCATGACTCATGATCTCTAGTCAGAAGCTCTGTTCACGAGACTGGTCCAGTGATTAAACGTATCACATTGTATTTTCAGATGGAACTAACTTATGATGATCTTCAGATGATCACTTGTGCCATGGATGGCTCTGTTTGCATTTGGAAACTCTCATATACTGAAGGTAAGTCATGAGGCAATTACATCTCATTTAAATTCAATTAAATTGTGGTTCCTTACCAAATGTCTCAAAATGCCAAATATAACTCAACATAACCATCTTATACATCAGAAAAAATGTGAAACAACATTCTGTTCTCTGAATATGATGTAATCAAATATTCCATGGCAGCAATAAACACAATGTTTCAAGTCGATCCAATGTTTCTAAGTGGGTGAAAATCGTGATCAAAGATTCCATTACATAGATACAAAGACACTTTTTTGATGATTCTGGCCAGGATTTTAGAAAAAATATATGAAATTATTCTATTGTCATGAGTCCTTTACAAAGTTTCAAGTCAATCCAATTATTTAAGTGGGTGAAAATCGCGTTGAAAGATTCTGTTACATAGATAGAGACAGGTCAAGCAAATATAAAGCATGTAAAAATAATACTATCAGCATCATCATCCATGCAAGTATCAGGCCATGTGAACTTGTTACAGTCCCAAACAGGAATATTCCATCCAGTGATTTTTTGGACGTCCCAGTGATCTTTTGCCTTGTGGGCAGTAACAAAGCATGGCTTTTGGAATTCTATGAGATGGCATTAATTGAACATAGGCTTTCCAGTTGTTCTGGTAGTTTTGTATATGGTGGAGAATGGGTTCTACATCCAACTCTTCCATAATTTGCACATTTGTTTTATGGTTCCACTTTGTATAGCTTACTTTATGGCGCATAAATCACATCTCATTTGCTGTTATTCACCTTTCATCTCTTCTTCGTATTGTCCATGATTCATATCTTAATACTGGTCTTGTGAGAACCTTATAAAGTCGTAATCTTGTGTTCTTTTGTACTAAAGATGGTTTCATTATACTGTTAATTATTCCCATTGTTCTTGTGAAATTTGTGATTTTCTTTGATATATCAGCTTCATCCTGAAATGTTAAATTATAACCCATATAATTAAATTCATTTACTCGTTCTAAAATTTCATTGTACAAAACAATTTTGCTAGGTATAGGGTATTTCCCACAAAAGGCCATCACTTTAGTTTTCTTTGTATTGATTTCCATATTGTACCTTTTTGCAATTATATTAAAATTGTGTATAGAATACTGAACTCCCTGTGTTTTTCTATTAATAATTTAATGGAGAAATAACCATCATAGCAGGATCAACCTTTACAAAAGCCATTCTGTTCTTCACTGAGGAGGCTGTTAAGATGTTTGTATAATTTTTTCTTAATTATATTGGCGTAAATTTTGTATCCAGTATTTAATAAGCTGATGCCTCTGTAATTTTCACAGATAATAATACTAAAGAAGCATTAGTAGAACAAAATTTTGAAACAAAACATAAATTATATTATTGGAGTGAATAAATAAAACCAGAAGTATGAATTAAAAATAAACTAGGCCTATACGAAAAGTGATCAAAGAGAAACAAACTTGAAGATAAAATAAAATACAAGGAAGCACAAGCAAAAATTAGGAGAAAAGTTACAGAAAGAAAGAAAAAAATGAGACACGGTAGAAGGCGAAAATATATCTTGGAGGTGCAAGAAGTTATGAAGAATCGAAAATAATCACTAACTTGAAGGAAAATAACCGTGAAAAATATTTTATAGATTATATTTCACTTGAAAGATGGGAAGCTTATTTCAAGGAACTTTAACTGAACATGGCCAGCATTTTTTGGTAAACAAGACAGAAGAATTAGGAAAAAGTAATTTAGAGAAAAAATTATTGTTGGCTTTTAAATAATGAGAATTTTTATCAGATTTTTTTAAATATAACAAGACATAGAGTTGGAGGAATTATGACAGAACTCGGGTACAAACAAATTACCTGAATTAATAAGAATCCTTTGTGAAAGATGTATAAATGGAGAAGATATCTCAAATGTTTAGAAGATAGGACTTATATAAGTTATACACAAGAAGGAAAAGAAATATATATGTGAGAATTATAGAGGAATTACTACGACATACACCTTTAGCAGAATATATGGATAATTTAAAATAATATTTTATGGAATAAGAATATAGTAAAGTGAGAAACAGAAAGGTTTCAGAAAAGGCCGATCACATTGATCACATCTTTAGTTTAAAACAAATAATTGAGAAAAAATCCACCTTTCAACAACCAATTCAGCTACTATTTATTTTATTTAGAGAAAACTTACGATGATGTGCCCCTGATTAAATTATGAGAAGTTTTACATACAGTAACAATAAATAAAAACATTACCAGGCAATAAAAAAGTTATATGATGAATCTATTTCTTTAGAGTAAAAATGGGTAAAATTATTACATTAGGTTTTGGAGCTACTAAAGGTTTAAGAAAAGGATATCGTTTATCTCACCTTATTAAAAAATATATGTACAAAATGTCTGAACACAATGGAAAAACAAATGTTCACTTATAGCAATAAAGGTAGAAGAAGATACGGTTTATTCATTGCTATTTTCTGATAATCAGCTATGGATGACAGAAGATTTATGAAGATTTAGAGTACATGGCAAGGAAACTAAAGGAAGAATACAAAAAAGGGGTTTTAGAACACGGACATGAAAAAATTAAAGTATGTGATGAATATGTATATTTGGAGACAAAAATTAGTGCAGATGGAAGTCATGATGCTGAAATTAATGAGAGGATAAATAATGGTAAATCTGTAGTATCAAAATTAAATGATGTGTTATGAGATCAGAATACAAGTTCTAAAACAAAAAATTAAATTTTGCATAAATGGATATTTGGAGGCGTTCAGCTGGAATTTCTAAAAGAAATAAAATAAGAAACAATGTTACTTTTTTAGGAATTAACACAATGAGGCATTATTCATCATCATCATCGTCCTTTCAAGTATTAGGCCCAGTGGCCCGTTACGGTCTCCCGCCATGTGACATCCTGTAGCATTGAGTAAAAATTATCACTTTCTGTCTCTTCACCATTTACTGGTGCATAAACTCCAATTACTGTCAAATATCCACGATTTATTTTTAATCTAATTTGAATAATTCTTTCATTCCAGAAAGTGTAGTTATCAATCTTACGTTCAAGATATTTATGTACCATTAGGGCTACTCCTCTTTTTGCTCTTTCATTACTAGGTACACCACAATAGATTTGTAAATAATTATTAATCATCTGGGTCCCTCTTAATTTCTTTTTAGTATCTGTTATGGTGGCTATCTTTATTGACATTTGATTAAGAATTTCATCCAATTCTAAGTCTTTATGTCCTATTCCTTGAACACTCCATGTTGCGAGTTTAAATATGTTTTCCTTTTTCCATTTCTTGTCCTTGAGTATTGCTTGATTCTCAACGTGTATATCCTTCCGGTTTTTAATCTTTGGAGACTTGAAAGCAAGTTGATTTCCTACCAGTCGGTTGCTAGCCAAAAAGTAGTAAGTCCAGTGGTGGGGCTGCCACCTAAAGCCTCTGGGCAGGCATGAAGGAGGATTAGCATTTACTCTAACCCTGATGTAACAGTTACACCACTGTGACTCGGTCCCCAGAGCCTCGTTTGTTATAAACAAGTTGCACCACGTGAAGGTGTGGTTGGGATTTAAGTAAGAGAGGTTATTGAATGCACTTCACTACTCTTTTGTAACCCTGAGGTATTATTTATTTATGAAAATTCTTTTCACTCACCTCATATCCTTCTTCTTCTTAGACTAGTTTCAAAACCTTAATTGGTTCCATCATCAGTATTTTTACAACCATTGTTCTGCCATATAACAGTTATATATGCGAGGGTAGGAATAATCCGGAATCCCACTTCTCAAGTTAAAAACTTGAGAACCAACTTTTCCAGAATGGAGATATACATAACTAACTAACTCATTGGTACTATTGAACCCATAGGTTTATGGCTCTCCATATATCCCTGTCCTGATCTAATGTTTTTCAATCATTCCCTGTATAATCTACTTCCCTCAAATCATAGTTAATGGTATTCTCCCACCCCATTCTTGGTCTTCCAACTGGCGTTTTTCCTCTGGTTTTCCTACAAGAAGCTTCCATGTATGTCTTTCATTCCCCATTCGTGCCACATGTCCTGCCCATCACAGTCTATGAGACTAAACCGTTCTTATTACATCGGCTTCCTATAAAGACCATGTAGTTCACTGTTATGAAGTTTTCTCCATTCACCTGTCTGTTCATCTCTCTTTGGTCCAAAAATTTTCCTAAGTACTTTATTCTCAAATACTCGTAATCTCCTTTCCTCCCTTAAAGCAAGAGTCCATGTTTAGCATCAGTATAATAAAACTGGTAGTATAATAGTTTTATATATTTTCAGTTTAACGTTTTTTGAAAGGAGTTGGGATGTCAAGATTCTCTGTAATGCATAATAGCATGCATTTCCAGAATTAAGCCTATGTTTAATTTCTTTGTGCATCTCATTCCTATTTGTGATTATTGTTCCTAGGTATTTGAATTTTAGCCACTCCCTCAAAATTTCCCTCATTTTGTCATTTCCATTACATAATATATTTCTTTGTGTGACCATATAATTAGTTTTATTGATATTTATTTCCAGTCCCAATTTCTTAGTGTTACTCAGTAGTGTGAGCATATTGGCCTTTAGTATATCCTCGCTATCACCCAATAGTACTACATCATCAGCATAAACTAACAGCTTATTAATACCATTGAGTTGTAGGCCTTCTTCGTCCTCTAAAGATTGATGGCATGCTCTAGTACAAAATTAAATAGTAGAGGAGATAGTGCATCTCCTTGCTTCAACCCATTGTGAATTTCAAAAGTATCTGAAAACTGTTTGCCTACATACACCCTACTCTTTGAGCCATTTAGACACATTCGTATAAGTCTAACTAACTTTTTTATGAATTCTGAACTCCATCAGGATACTATATAACTTCTCCCTCTTAATTGAATTGTATTTATTTTTTGCAGTCTATGTACGACTATAGTTGATGTACAGTACCATTATGTTCCCATTTCTTTTCTAAAATCTGTCTTAAGCTAAAAATCTGATCTGTTGTGGACCTGTTTCTTCTAAATCCACATTGATGATCTCCTAGAATGTCATCAATATAAGGTGTAAGTCTGCTTACTAATATATTTGTTAGAGTTTTGTACAAAGTTGAAAGTAATGAGATGTCCCTATAGTTGTTGCAATCAGTTATATCTCCTTTCTTATATATTGGTACGATAATTGATTCCTTCCATTCATCTGGAAGAGCTTCTTTTTCCCAAATCATGTTAAGCAACTGGCGTATCTTGTCCATCAATTTTCTCCACCTGATTTTATCAGTTCTACTGGGATCTCATCTGAACCTGATGCTTTATACATCCTCAATTTTTCTATCGCCATTTCAACCTCTAATGGACTTGGTTCTGCGACTAGCATTCTTCTGTCTGTAAATTATCCTGTTCTATATGTACATTTAATAGTTAATTAAAGTAACTTTTCCATCTATTTAATGTACTCCTGGAATCTTTAATCATATCCCCATTTTCATTCTGAATTATGTTTGTTCTAGCCTGAAACCCTTTATTCTCTATCCTAATTCCCTGATATAATTCTATAATGTTCCTATTTTTTGCATTCATTTCAAGATCAATAATCTTCTCTCTCAAATATTCCCTCTTTTTACTCTTTAGTAACCTGGTGGTTTCCCATCTAATACTACCCAATTGCTCTAAATTTACCTCATTTGGTTCGTGTAACTATTTCATTTTTGCTACTTTTCTTTTCTTTACAATGTCAGCACATTCCTCATCAAACCATTTCTTGTTTTACCTCTTTTTTAAATAACCATTGCTTTCTGATGCTGACAATTTAATAGTATCTCTTATATCCTCCCATTCTTTATTTATATTTGTTTCTTCTTCATTTGCCACATTGTCATCTGAGGATTCCAGTACCGTACTTCAAATCTATTATCAATTTTGATTTGGTATTCTTGCCGCATTTCATCATTTTTCAAAATTTTTTTTAATTCAAATTTTTCAGAATCATCTTTAGCGTTTATCCCTCTTATAAGTGATAACCATTGTCTGATTTGGAGCTATACATGCAAGTGCAATTTTTACAACAGACTTTCTGATTCATGAGTTGTCAACCATACAAGGCAAGACCCAACTCTTGCATTGCCCTTGATATTCAAAAGCCAGTCCAACAATGCATCACAATATATCAAACTATTTAAATGTAATATAACATATGTAATGAGTAACTTACAATCTCTCTCCATTGCAGTAATAATAATCATTATCATTATCTGGTATCATGGCAGCTGCCCCGTCTTCCGGAAACCAAACGCCATTCCTCTCTGTCCATCCATTGATCTTCCTCCATTCCTCTGATATTCATAGCTGCTTGTACCCCTTCTATCCACGTTTTCTTCGGTCTTCCTCTCTTCCTCCTTAATTGGGATCCATTCCATAACAATTTTTGGCAATCTTTGCTCTGGCATTCTTTTGACATGGCCATACCACTGTAATCTTTTCTTTTCTATAATATCTATGATGTCTGGCTCCTCTTGTACACCCATAATTTCCCTTATTTCCTTATTTCATATTCTATCTATTCTAGATTTTCCAGCTGAAGTAATAATAATAATAATAATAATAATAATGGGGTCATACAATAACATACCTGATTAATGAATTATGTTGCAAGCCGGGAGGATTTTTAAACTAATCTAAACCTTCTGGTGGCACTATGGCCCTGGGGTCGACTACTTTCTAAAGGAAATGAATATCAGATGCATGTTCTGAGGGGTAAAGGTGTCCATCGTATAGGGCTGACAACCTGGCTGACATCTCAGCTGATTGTACAAGGGCCTCCCAAGGCCTGTAGTGTGATCACTTTACTACTACTACTGTTACTACTACTACTACTAATAATAATAATAATAATAATCTTATTTAATATAATAAATTTTCATGTAAATTGTCACAAATCTGAATCGAGCATACAAACTTGCAGGTTAATATTACTTATAAACAGCGAAGTGAATAGAGGAGTCACTAATAATTCCATTCTTAAAAATGGGATTGAGTATGAAAAAACTTTGGGAATCACTGTCCTTCAACATCAGTTGTTTTTTATTACCTTTGAAATTGGACCAGGTGAGACAGCTAATATGGTGTATTTTCTTTAACGCATGGTGTTAGTGCTAATATGGTATGTTTTCTTTACCTCACAGTGTTAATTACTATCAATTTTGAAACTGAACTTGAATATTTTATTGAACAGGAAAGACTGTCAAGATTGACATGGACTTCAAGCACTCAGAGCAGATTCTAATTGGCCGGGGTGACCTTGTGGAGAAACAAAACATGATCCGAGATCTGATGGTGCGGATAGACGAACTAGAAACAGAACATGCTTACCAGATGCAGAAAGCTGAACAGCGACATGCTGCAAAGGTGAAAGAGGTGCATGAGGGATACTGTGCAGCAATAGAAGAGCTCAAGGAAAAGAATGAACAGCTTGAAACAGATCATACAACAGAAGTGAATACAATGAACATAGAAATGGAGAAGATACAGACAACTCACAGCCAAGCTATGGACGAAATGGAGGCTAATTTCACAGATAAACTCATTGTAGAGTACGATAAATATGAAGCTTTGGAAGCGAGAAAAAACAGAATGCGAGAAGATTATGAAAGGTAATAATCTGTGTGCATTCTTCTCTTCTTCTTCTTCTTAATCAAAATTTGTAGGATTTTCATCCTGTTTATTTCCAAAATCACTCCTTGGAGGAAGATGAATTGGATGTGCATTCACTGTCTATCCATCTCTTGGCTGACCTTCCTCTTGTTCTTCTCCTCCCATCCATTGGTCTATCTTCTTTAGCATTCTTCTTATTAAGTAAAATTAATTATAATTACAAAGGGGAATTACACATAAAGTTCAAAATGAGAAAATCTGAATTCAATAATAAATTAAGTTATCTATAATTAGTAAAAGTGATTATTTAGTGAATTGATCCTAATTAAGAACCTAATTAGAATAACGTCAAACACATTAATAATAATTTTTTTTTTTTTTTTAGTTATGTAGATAGGAAATAACACTATGAGGTTCTTTAATATTGTTTATTTTATTAAGATTGTGAAAAGATATACATAGGAAAAACAAAAAGGAATCTAAATACAAGATTAAAAGAACACCTCAGAAATGTTAAAAATGGAGAAACCGAAAAATCTGCAATAGCTGCACATGCCTGGTCAGAAAAACATAGAATTGAAAACAAAACAAAATTACTTAAACAATTGGAAAAACCGAAGGAACTCACAATTTGGGAAAAAATTTACATATGCAAGAATGAAAATACAACTATGAACTTTGAAATACCCGGTTATAAAGAAAGAGGACTGATTTGGAAATTCTTCGGTCGGCCACCAGATGGCGCGGAGGTCAGTCTGCAGGATAGAAGGCCGTTGGACGTCAGTTGTGAACGTGACGCAGCATTGACAATGTCACAAATTACGTGAAGAAACCCAGGGTCTGCTATGATTTATGAAGTATGAGGTGAGTGAAATAATAAAAAATAAACAACATTAATAATAACTTAACATGTTGACTTGATTGGCAGATCCTGGATTCAAACATCAGTTATTGAGAATATTTCCTACTTTTAATAACTTATCAAGAAAACTGTTTGGTTGCAATTTGATATTAATTTGGAAGTTCCTGGTTTTAAACCCCAAAGTCGACCAACCTGACTTTAGTTATTTCCTGTATTAATAAGTCAACAAAGTAAATCTTGGTTGGAATTTCATATCTGAAGCTCCCAAGTTCAAACCCCAGTGTTGATCAACCTGACTTAAGTCACTTCTTGGTTATACTCAGTCACAAGACAAATGCTTGGTTAGAATTTCAAATTTGGAAGGTCCCAGGTTCAAACCCCAGTGTTGATAAATCTGGCTTCAGTTACTTCTTGTTTTTATGCAGTCACAAGACAAATGCTTGGTTAGAATTTCATATCTGAAGCTCCAAGTTCAAACCCCAGTGTTGATCAACGTATCTTAATCGTCCAAGAGCTGATGACACGTTTTAGTGAAGGTGTTTTGCCCACGTTGAAATAATAAAAAAACAATGCTATTACGATGGGTGCATCTGGAATAGTGAGTCAGGTAGAGGTCTTGTGGTATTTTGCTACTGTGCAGCCTATTACATTTGCAAAAAAAATAAACCCAAAAAATATCTTTTGGGCAATTTGAAATTTTTTTATTTGTTATTTTAGTAGCTATAATAATCCAGAAATAATAGTCCCAGACTATTTTTTGAGTTTTAAAGTATGACCTTACCCCTCCGAATTTATTTAATTAATATACCCAAAAATATATACTTTGGGCATTCTAAAATTTTTATGCCATATTTAATAATCAATTTTAAAAATATATATTAATCACCAGATGATTTGAACAGTTTTTAACAACCCCCAGATATCTGCCAGCAGCTGGCGGGGCCCCTGGCTCCTCGGGCTGTGATTGGTCACTCTAAGACCACGTGACCACTGTTTACCGTGTAACTCGAAGTCAGCATACACAACAGAGTATTTTTCAATAAAAAATGATGAGTGTTTTATAAACAAAGTGACAAGATACCATATACAGCAGTACCACACACCTGGTTGTGCTTATATGAGTCCTCAAAATGCAGATGCAGGATTTCATAAAGTGGTTAAAACAAAGTGGCAGAGAACAATGTGCACACCTCACTAAAGCCACATTATCACATTCCAAATCACTTTCACGTTCACGAAGTACAATATCAAAAGCCACACTAATTACAATTTTCAAATGATAATGTTGGTATGTCAATGTCATAACCTTACTTTCGCCAAGCATATTGCAACATGATTAATAGTAAATCATAGAGTGAAGTTTCATGATGAAATAATGATCATGTATCTTCTCTTGTGGTTTGGCACATTATAGTCTTACTAAATCAGTAATCCTTCTGGTATAGAGCTTATATTGCCAAAAGAAGTAAACATCAAGGGGTTGGCAATATTTTGTTATTTTTGTTGACAATATCTTCAGCACAACATCTTTGTTTAGAAAACTTGCATCTAGAAGGGTACAATCTGTATGACCTACCAGGAATCACACAACAATAGGCTCATTTCACTTGTTACATGTTCGCCAAGGACTGAAGTTAGAAAAGTTTCATGTGTTGTTTAGTCATTTTTCCACTTTTGCTTCCCTCTACATGAATGTTTCATGGACAGGTTGTTTCAAGTCTCTTTGAAATATTTGGGCTGAAAGTACCTTGCATCTCTTGAAAACTGATGTAGAACTTGTTTTCTAGTCTGCCTGTCATTGATAAAGCTACAACTACACACAAGCTGTATTTCCCTCTCCTCTGTGGGACAGTGTTGATCTGAAGACATTTCATACTGGAATTGACTCTGGCCACTGTTCCAAACATTACTTTTCTTCACACCCTCCTCTGTAATATAAATGTTCACTTCCTCCACAAATTGTTGTACCTTCTAACTGCACACCATTGTCATTGTCCTTACATGTGACAAATGTAGTAATATGCCTGGATGAATTGTCATATTCAGCCTTGAGATGGTCGATAAAGGAAATGGAAGCTTTGAAATTGTCCAAGCCAACCATTTTAGCCATTTGTAGTGCCCACATCTGTAGATCCATACCTCCTTGCACTATCAAATTGTGAGATTACATGCTCTTTTATAGTTTGTAATTGCGACAGTCTGTTTCCTTTAAAATGACTCCTGCTTGCCATTTGCTAGGCACATAATTTAGAATTAATAAGCTATTTGGTTTACTTTTAATGCACTTATAGCACTTCATTAGTTTGCTGTAGGAATTGAAGCCACAATTATAATAGTCTTCATAAATGTTCTCTAATAATGCTGTCATCAATATCTTCTAATATACTGGACCTCGACTTTATGGGTGAAGAGAGTTCATACTCACTTTGACTTGACTGTTCCTGTTGCTCTGGGGATGAAAGTCATCTACTGCTTGAACAGCCACCTTCAGCTTCAGGTTCCTCTTGTCTTTCAAAATCAATATATCTATCTAACGTAACATCATGTAGTTCTGTGTCATCCCCATTATATATCAGAATTACTATTAAGTTATATAATATATCCGCAAACTCCATATCCTTGGTCCTGATGTCATTTCCATACTCAGAACATCGCAATTATGTGCCTAATATTTGCACCATATTCATAGGATTAATTCTCTTCATGATATCATTGCACTGTACACAGTTTACACAGTAATCCGCTTGCAAACACTCCAATAGAGAAATATGTACTACAACTATACGATTCATGCAGCTGGAGCACTGTTTAGTGCAGCTAAAATATGCCATTGTCTAATAGTGCCAGCAGACAAGTGCAGAGTTTTGCATAAAAATGACACAGACCACTATTGTTTTATTGATAACTTGTTATTCTAAGCATTTTTTGTGTGGATCTGTTCGTTCAAGGTCAAAGGCATCCCTTTGTCAGTCATCAAAATAAGTAATCAATTGAGTTGGTGTTTACTTGATGAAAATCCATATTTATTAATTAAATAAAAACTTTTTATTTTTATTTAATTAATAATCAAGATAAATGCTTGGTTGTAATATTTTTTATTTATTTATTTATTTAACATCCATTAGAGCATCATAGATGATTTAGGACGTGTCCAGATTATAAACAGCAATATAAAATATAACACATAAATACATTAAGTTATATAGATAGGAAATAACACTATGAGGTTTTTTAATATTGTTTATTTTTTTATTATTTCACTCACCTCATACTTCATAATTCATAGCAGACCCAGGGTTTCTTCACATCTTTTGTGACATTCTCAATGCTGTGTCACGTTCACAACTGACGTCCAACGGCCTTCTATACTGCAGACTGCTGGATAGAAGGCCGTTGGACGTCAGTTGTGAACGTGACACAGCATTGAGAATGTCACAAAAGATGTGAAGAAACCCTGGGTCTGCTATGAATTATGAAGTATGAGGTGAGTGAAATAATAAAAAATAAAAACATAAATACATAATAAAACCAATTTACATTGCAACTAAAATACACTATAATATCCTTTCACGAGAAAGGATAGCAATACAATTCCAATCAAATATTACTTACAGTTTTAAATTTAGGTATTCACCCATACTTAATGGTATGTAAGACAATAAAATATTCTTTACAGCAAGTTTAAATTGTCTGCCCATAAAAAGTTTAATATTGGAAGGGATCATATAGATTGATTCCTCTATGTGATAGGCTGTTAATACTTCTGGTAAACCTGTGACAATTTAGATGTATATTATTAGATATTCTAGTGCTATGTTCATGTAAATCTGAATTTATTTTGAAGAGTTTTAAATTTTTATAAATAAAGCAAACCGATTCTAAAATGTAAATACAAGGAACAGGTAATATTTTGAGATATTTGAAGAGTTTCTTACTTTCTGTTCAGATTGGTGCTTTTTTAATGATTTTAATAATTCTTTTTTGTAATTTGAGTATTTGAGTAGATTTTTGGTGATGATCCCCATAGTATTATACCATATGTTAACTGTGAATGTATGTATCCAAAATATAAAGTTTTTAATACTTCCTCTGGTAATATTCTAGTGAGGATGCGAATCGCATAGCACAATCAGTTAAGTTTTTCAGATAAGTATTGTATATGGCATTCCCATGACAAATTGGACCCAATCCATACACCTAAAAATTTGGTACAATTTGCTTCTTTTATTAAGGTGTCATTAAGCATAATGTTGATGGGATTTTTCAGATTTTGATTGAAATACATGTACACTGTTTTGTTTACATTTAGTTTGAGTTTATTGTTTATTAGCCATTGTTCTAGATTTGTTGATGTTTTATCTATCTTCAGTTGTAGATCATTATTATCAACGTCACTGGCTATGATATTAGTGTCATCTGCAAATAATATAGTTTTGGCTTCGGGCATAATTATGGGAAGGTCATTAATATATATAAGAAAAAGGATTAGACCCAGAATTGATCTGTGGGGTACCCCATACTCCATAGATGTTGAATTTGATCGGATATTGTCAATTTCAACTATTTGTGTTCTGTTACTTAAATATGAAATAAACCATTTTTCTCCCAGTCCCCTAATACCAAATGTATTTAGTTTTCTGATTAAAATTTCATGGTTAACCATGTCAAATGTTTTACTAAGATATAGAAAAAGCCCTATTGTTCGTTCTCTATTATCTTTAGCTTTGAATATTGATTCTGTAAATGATTGTATAGCATTGTTGATTCCTATACCTTTACGAAATCCATATTGAGAACCAAAAAGCACATGATTAGATTCCAGGAAGGGAATCAGTCTATTATATATAACTTTTCCAAGAATTTTAGAGAAAACTAATAGTAGTGATATAGGTCTATAATTTTCAATATTTAATTTATCACCTTTCTTGAATATTGGACGAACTTACGCTGTTTTAAAAAATTTAAGAAATTTCCCTATGATCAGTGATGAAGGTCCCAAGTTCAAACCTGACTTATGTTACTTCTTGTTTTTACTCAGTCACAAGACAAATGTTTGGTTGGAATTTCAAATTTGGCAGGCCCCACTTCAAACCCCTGTGTTGGTCAACCTGATTTAAGATACTAATTGTTTTTACTCAGTCATCAATACAAATGCATGATTGGAATTTCATAATTATAAAATCCCCAGTTCAAACCTCCGTGGTGATCAACCTGACTTAACTTACTTCTATTTTTCGTCAATCACAAGACAAACATTTGTTTGGAATTTCAAATCTTGAAGGCCAAAAGTTCAAACCCCAGTGTTGATTAAACAGACTTAAGTTAATTCTTGATTTTACTCAGTCACAAGACAAATGCTTGGTTGGAAATTCATATTTGGAAGATCCCAAGTTCAAATCCCAGTGTTGATAAACGTGACTTAAGTTACTTCTTGGTTTTACTCAGTCATCAATACAAATGCTTGGTGGGAATTCCATATTTGGAAGATCCCAAGTTCAAACCGCAGTTTCGAAGAACCTAAATAATTTAATTCATGGTTTTACTCAGCCTTTAAGACAAATGATTGGCTAGAATTTATTTATAAGATGCTGAGTTTAAATTCCATTTTGATTAATTGCCTATTAATGATAATAATAAATTTTAAGGTAATATAAGAAATTACAAATTAAACACTTTGCAGTGTTATCTTGTTCTGTAATAAATTATATTACATGAACAAAGCACCACTGAGCTGTCAAGGGAGGGAAGGTATACTTAACAACATTTCCCCTCATGTCCTCATCCATGTGGTTGCTTACCCTGCAAGTATGCTGAACTGAGTTCCTCACAGTTGATTATGGGTAGTCCAGACCCACTAAAAATGTGTAATCATGTAAATTTAATATATTAGATATCAGAAGTAATTTGTAAAAACATTTTATTACAGACGACTCGAAGAACTTAGCAAGAAAAGAGAAAATGATCTGAATGAAACAACAGATAATTATGAGACTCTTATAAAGGAACTCAACGTACAGATTCAAGAGGTATAACTTTCAAGTGTTTATTTTTAAAATATGATGGATCAAATGTATTAACACCAATTATGAATGGCTTCTATTTATTTTTCTTCTTTATCCAAAGGCTATTAATCTTGCATCCCAGTACAGTTTTGTAATACAATACAATTTCTATTGCATCACCTTAATTTATATCCCCATTTAAACTTAAAAAAACAAAACAGTTTTAAATATTCTGATTTTTTGGTACCAACACTATAACATCCCAGTATAGTTTGGTAATACAATACAATTTCTATTGCATCACCTTAATTTACATCCCCATTTAAACTTAAAAAAACAAAACACTTTTAAATATTCTGATTTTTTGTTAACAACACTATAACAAACATCTTAAAGAAATCAGGAAGTCAAAATATTCAAATGCAGATTTTGGGAATCTTACAACCGAGATTAAATCCCAGTCTTAACGTAGCGTAAAAAAGGTCTCTATATTTTAAGTGATCTTTGGTCCGAGCGGTTGGCCTTGGTTTTGGTGGGAATGCATCACATGGCACATAAAAATATATTAAACCATAAAATAAACATGTTTATTTTGAAGTTCAACTAGACATAAAACATATATATATATATATATATATATATATAAAACATATAAAACAAGTTGTTAAAGGAAGCTAAAAAAATCGCCATGTTGAATTGTGCCGAATAGATTGAAAACTTGATAATACTCAGAGAGAGTTCCATTAAAACAACTTTAGATTATTAATAATTAATTTTTTGTTTGTTCGACCCTTTGGTCTTCTCATGATAAAGCATATTCTTAATAATTATACAAATTATTCTAAAGTTATTTTTCTTCGACAAAATGACCATTTTGAAAAAAAACATGATTTTTTAGTATGATAATATTAAAGGATGCGTCTTACCCATGGAGAGCTCCACTCGTCCCGGAGGGGGGCGGTTCGGTTCCCCAACTCCATTCTGATTTTTCCCCAATTTTTTTGAGTTTATATACTATAGTTTTTTTTTCCTTTCTCTACTTTCAAGATTTGTGGAAACCCTATTTTCATTACCCAACCTTTAGCAATAATCCTGGTTCTGTCAGAGCCAAATTGTATAAGATGTTTTTCCACTTATATAATGTGTTAGTCAAAAGGCATAAATGTTTACGGGTTATATAAGCTTTCGTAAGTGTGCCCCCATAGTTTGAAGCTTGTGTTAGTCGAAAAGGTAAACTTGTTTACTGGATTATATAAGCTTTCGTAAGTGTGTTCTCATAGTTTGAAAAAACATGTTGATGTGAAATCACTTTTGGTCCAAGATATTCTATTTTATTATAATTTTTTCCTCGTTTTTTAATTTAAAAACCCCTTGTATGAACTTTGAGTGTGACTCCAATCAGCATTATAAAGGTAATTATTTATTTCCTATCTTCTGGTATAATAAACAAGTATATATCGTATATGCTTTATAGTTTGTTATCATATTTTATTATCATTGCGGTTAGGCCCAGTCGTGATCGCAATAGGGAAACATTTCAAGCTTTCAAATCTGTTTACCTCAAAATCAACTTTTAGGAGTTTACACATTACATACCCTCCCACCACATTATTTACAGTTACTATTTCAAATGATGGAGTATCTCAAATGAATGCTGAACCACGAAAATATTTTCCCCTACCTCTCTCGATGCAAGGAAAGAAATATACAGTGGTGTGTTGCCATGTCTCAACTAGGCATTGCCACAAAGTGAGAATTAAGTGTTTCTTCAGTAGTCCCATATGCCACTCATCTAAGGATTAAGAATTATCAAAACATTTTCGTTTGAAATAAATTTTGAATTTTCAAGTATTTTAGATAGAGCTACCATTGAACTAACTAACTCTTTCTAACTGGCACTATTGAACCTGTAGGTTCATGACCACGCGGACATAAGTTCTCCATACATCCCTATCCTGAGCCAATGTTTTCCAATCATCCCCTGTATAATCTACTTCCCTTAAATCATAGTTAATGTTATTCTCCCACCTCATTAGTGGTTAAACTAGGCATTTTCCCTCTGGTTTTCCTACAAGAAGCTTCCATGCACGTCTTTCATTCCCCCATTTGTGCCACATGTCCTGCCCAGTGCAGTCTACGAGATTTAACTGTTCTCATTATATCTAGCTTCCTATATAGACCATGTAATTCATTGTTATGCAGTCTTCTCCATTCACCTCTCTGCTCATCTCACTTTGGTCCAAAAATTTTCCTAAGAACTTTATTATTCAAATACTCGTAATCTCCTTTCCTCTCTTAAAGCAAGAGTCCATGTTTTGCATCCATATAATATAACTGGTAGAATAATAGTTTTATATGATGATCTTGAAGAATATTTTTCGGGCTGTAGGCCGTGGTCGTGAGGCTTGTACTTCCCCGACGTTTTGCCAGAGACTGCGTCTGGTATCATCAAGGGTTGTCTTGTAACTACAAGCCTCATGACCACAGCCTACAGCCCAAAAACCTTCTTCAAGATCATCATAGCAACTCCGGCTATGAAACTCTACGTGAATACAATAGTTTTATATATTTTCAGTGTAACGTTTTTTGAAATGAGTTGGGATGTCAAGATTCTCTGTAATGCATAATAGCACGAATTTCCAGAATTGAGCCTATGTTTAATTTCCTTGTGCATCTCATTCCTATTTGTGATTATTGTTCCTAGGTACCGGTATTTGAATTCAGTCACTTCCTCAAAATTTCCCTCATTTTGTCATTAGCTTTCCATTTCCATTATATAATGTATTTCTATGTGTGACCATGTATTTAGTTTTATTGATATTTACTTCTAGTCCAAATTTCTTAGTGTTGCTCAGTGGTGTGCGCCTGTTGGCCTTTAGTATCTCCTCGCTATCACCCAATAGTACTACATCATCAGCATAAACTAACAGCTTATTAATACCATTGAGTTGTAGGCCTTCTTCATCCTCTAAAGATTTGATGGCATGCTTTACTACAAAATTAAATAGTAGAGGAGATAGTGCATCTCCTTGCTTCAACCCATTGTGAATTTCAAAAGCATCTGAAAACTGTTTGCCTACATGCACCCTACTTTTTGTGCCATTTAGACACATTCGTATAAGTCTAACTAACTTTTTATGAATTCTGAACTCCATCAGGATACTATATAACTTCTCCCTCTTAATTGAATTGTATTTATTTTTTGCAGTCTATGTATAGTTGATGTACAGTGCCATTATATTCCCATTTCTTTTCTAAAATCTGTCTTAAGCTAAAAATCTGATTTGTTGTGAACCTGTTTCTTCTAAATCCACATTGATGATCTCCTAGAATGTCATCAATATAAGGTGTAAGTCTGCTCACTAATATATTTGTTAGAGTTTTGTACGAAGTTGAAAGTAATGAGATGCCCCTATAGTGGTTGCAATCAGTTTTATCTCCTTTCTGACATATTGGTACGATAATTGATTATTTCCATTCATCTAGAAGTGCTTCTTTTTCCCAAATCATATTAAGCAACTGGCGTATCTTTTCCATCAATTTTTCTCCCCCTGATTTTATCAGTTCTGCTAGGATCTTATCAGAATCTGATGCTTTATACAGCTTCAATTTTTCTATCGCCATTTCAACCTCTAATGCACTTGGTTCTGCGATTAGCATTCCTGCTGTCTGTAAATTATCTTCTTCAATATCCTGTTCTGTATGTACATTTAATAGTTGATTGAAATAACTTTTCCATCTGTTTAATATACATCTGGAATCTGCAATCATATCCCCATTTTCATTCTGAATTATGTTTGTTCTAGCCTGAAACCCGTTCTTCTCTATCCTAGTTCCCTGATATAATTCTCTAATGTTCCTATTTTTGGCATTCATTTCAAGATCATTAATCCTCTCTCTCAAGTAGTCCCTCTTTTTACTCTTCAGTAGCCTCGCGGTTTTCCGTCTAATACTACCCAATTGCTCCAAATTTACCTCATTTGGCTCGTGTAACCATTTAATTTTTGCTAGCTTTCTTTTCTTTACATTGTTGTCACATTCCTCATCAAACCATTTCGTGTTTTGCCTCTTTCCATTGAACATGGATATTCTCTACGCTTTTTTGGTTCTCAATATAAAGATAGCTCAATTTTTAATCAATTATTTAAAAAATCATATCACAATTGAATTATTATATAAATAAATAAAATTATATTTTTTCATAAGTACCGGGTAATTCAGTCTTCGTCAAATGCAAAGATTTTAATTCCTCGAAGCCTTTCAGATAACCTATCTACTGCCCAAGAATTTGGATGATCTCCACATCCCAATAAAGCTTTGATGCACTTCTGTAGGTGTTCTATTGTCATTATTGAATTAACCTCAAATTGAGGTGATGGAAATCTTATGGAGACTGCTTCATGTCTAGGGGAAACTGGAATTGATGAACTACTGATGAAGAAAATCTCTTGTTACTTTGAATTCTATAATGTCTACATAGATCCTTTTTTTTTCTATTAACTATCAATTTAGCTTTGTGTCTGGTCTTGAGAGTCATGGGTTCAAACCTAGCCTGAATTGATGATTTTTTTAGGATGGAAAACTCCAAAGGACAAGTCCTCTGGGAGGGATTTTAAGTTGTGGGTCCGACTCTGAAGATTTCTGGGCTCATAAATGAACCTTAAGCATAAATTAGAGCCTCTGAGCAAAAATTAATCAACCTCCAGTCAAAGTAATACCTTAACCAAATCAAAGGCCTACCTGGACCAACGGCAGCTGAACATGATCCACGAACTCGAGCATTAGAACATCGCATTCTCCATCGAGGCAAGCAGACACGAACCCTGTCCTCCAAGCTAGCCACAGCAGACACAGCAGTTCTGACAATTTTTTAAAAAGTGTTCAGGTTCACGAAATGGAACCTTAGAAGTGAAAATAAAGAGGTAAACAAAAAGAAATTGGTTATGTGCGTCAGATGTGAATAAAAGTGAATAGTGCATCGTTTCGGAAGATACCACAAGAAAAGTTAAAAAAGGAAAAAGGACGGAGATCAGTAAACATTTTTAGTGGAAAACTATTTTTTATATAGTGTATGAGGCACATTCGACATTTTGTTTTAGAGCCCAGGAAGGCATGCTATATTGTAATGTTTTTTTTTTTCGAAGAAGTATAGTGTTCTCACTAAGTAAACTGATCTTACCGATATTACGGCACAATTAAGGGTATCCGGTGCACTTAGCAAGTAAAAGACGATCTAACCTCTTAGAATGAGAACAAAATACTTCCAGGTTACAGATGAAATCGCCATTTTGATGACATCAGTTCCACTCCCACTTAAAGTTAAGTCAATAAGATAACTGTCAGGACAAAACCCCCGGGAGGCGAGAGATATCCTACAAGGAAAAAAAGACTTTCGGTTTTTCAACCCTACAGTCTTATTTAGGGGGGGAATGTTATGCCTACACTAGGGCCTAACTGCCATAATAATAAAATACTATAAAAAACCGATAAAGGATATACATATATATTTGTTTATTATATCAGAAAATAGGAAATAAATAACCGCATTGAAAGACAATTCAGTCATACACAAAGGACCTTTTAAATATAAAAAAGCGAGTAAAAATCTATAATGTTTTATCACAACCATGTCACAAGATTCCAGGATGTAGAGTCATATCAACATTGTTTAGTCGAAAAGATCAGAGATGACCACATTAGATAAGGGTGAAGTGAGTTGCAAGAAGTGAAAGTGGAACAAAGTTTTCCATTTTGACATAGATGAAGGTTTTGAACTAGATCATGTGAAAGTATAAGTGAAAACGATGAAAAAAAACCCACATGTATTGTAGGGAAAAGCTAACTTTCCACCCAAGTTTCCCCCGATTAGAAACCTAAAATTTATCATATAAATATTCGCAATTTTTTTAACAAATTCAGAACGGTGAGGGGGACCGAAGGGTTTCGGTTCCCCCTGCGGACGAGCAGCTCTACATGGGTAATATGAATCTTTTATCTTTTTATTATCATTCTTTAAATGGTCATTTTTCATACATAGATTTAATTAAAGGGCCAAATGGTCCAAAGAACTTAGAATAATGAACAAAGTTGATTCTTTTAAATGATTGTTTTCTCTCTCTGAATTTTATCAGTTTTAGTAATTTGACGCTTTGCAATATGGTGATTTTAGCTGATTTTAATAAGTGTTTTATATGTTTTGATTTCAATATGTCTTTCTGTTTTATTCTATTTAAATAAATTATGATTATATTTGTTTTTGACATGTTTAAATATGGAATTCATCCTCCAAAACCAAGGCCAACCGCTCGGGCCAAATACCACTTAACTAGAGAGATCTTTTACGCTACGTTACGGCTGGGCTTAACTGTCCCCTGTAACAGTTAAATTAAAAAATTTAAATAAATATTGTTGTATTGTTGCTTAGATCAGTTGGAACACAATTCATAATTTGTTAACATGTCTGAAGAAGGTACAGTGTACCGAAACAGCTGTCACTGAATTATATAATAAATATGAAAATGAAATAAAACTATGTTTTATTTTTATTTAATTAATAAAACTGAAAAATAGTTTATCTTGTGGAATTGATGAAATACCAGACCTTGCTGTTAAAAGATGTTCCAGTTTACTGATAACACCGCTTCTAGACATCTCAAATTCATCACTGATCCACAGGGAAATTTCCTAAAATTTTTAAAACAGTGAAAGTTTGTCCAATATTCAAGAAAGTTGATAAATTAAATATTGAAAATTATAGACCTATATCACTATCAGTTTTCTCTAAAATTCTTGAAAAAGTTGTGTATAATAGACTGGTTGCCTTCCTGGAATCTACACATGTACTTTCTGGTTCTCAATATGGATTTCGTAAAGGTATAGAAATCAACAATGCTAAACAATCATTTATAGAATCAATATTCAAAGTTAAAGATAATAGAGAACAAACAATATGGTTTTTTCTAGATATTAATAAAACATTTGACATAGTTAACCATGAAATTTTAATCAGAAAACTAAATACATTTGGTATTAGGGAACTGGCAGAAAAATGATTTATTTCATATTTAAGTAACAGAACACAAATAGTTGAAATTAACAATATCCAATGAAATTCAACATCTATGGAGCATGGGGTACCCCAAGGATAAACCGAAAACTAAATTAACAACTTTATTTGGCACTTATATAACTATTCATTCATTGTACTGTACACAGTAAACTTGAAAGAGATATTTTTTTCTGTTTTTCTAAGAAAATATTTCAAGTTTGAAGCGAATTCTTAGTTATGTTTCTTTAAATATTCTTAACAAAGATGGGCTACTAACAGAGATTTACATTTGCTTTTTGTCGATTTAACCAAAGCATATGATAGTATTCCCCAAAAAATGTTATGGGAAACTTTAGACGATTCTAACATTTCCAAAAAATTAGTAGAAGCTATAAAAGCATTATAAAAAGGATCTATTTCAAAAATAAAAGTTGGAAATCATATAACAAAGGGATTTACTATTACAAAAGGTTTAAGGCAAGGTTGCAGTTTATCTCCAACTCTATTTAAAATTAATCTCAAAAGAGTACTAAGAGACTGGAGGGAAAAATGTCAAAAAATGGGCATACCCATCCAAAGTACACATGTATATTCACTAAATTTTGCAGATGACCAGGTATTAATAGCACAGGACGATGACATATATAATATATATATATATCATCATCATCATCATGAACAAATTCGTTTTAGGCCATGTGGCCTGTACGGTAAACCTAGCGAAGATGGTCTTGATCTTTCCACCGATGTTTTGGTATATATATATATATATGACATATATGGCTAAAAAACTAAAAGAAGAAATTGAAAAATGGCACTTTATATAAACATTGAGAAAACTAAATACCCGTATAGGAGAAGAAATGGAAAATATAAATTTCAACAATGGAGAAGAACTAAAACCTAGTATTGAATGCACTTATTTAGGAACAAAATTAGACCATTCAGGTGATAACACAGTGGAAATTAAAAATAGAATTGCACAAACAAAACAAGCAATAAATGCTTTAAACTCTGTTTGGTGGAGCAAAAATATTACAAAAAATAGAACATTGCAAATATATCAAACCATAATTCAGAGCATTTTAACATATGGTGCTGAAGTCTGGCAAATTCCCACCAGGGAAATGAAAAGAATTTTAAGTACAGAAATAGATGTTTTAAGAAGATCAGCTGGAAAATCTAGAATGGATAGAATACGAAATAAAGAAATAAGGGAAATTATGGGTGTACAAGAGGAGCCGGACATCATAGACATTATAGAAAAAAAAAGATTGCAGTGGTATGGTCATGTCAAAAGAATGCCAGAGCAAAGATTGCCAAAAATTGTTATGGAATGGATCCCAATGGAAAGGAGGAAGAGAGGAAGACCGAAGAAAACTTGGATAGAAGGGGTACAAGCAGCTATGAATATCAGAGGAATGGAGGAAGATCAATGGATGGACAGAGAGGAATGGCATTTGGTTTCCGGAAGACGGCGGCAGCTGCCATGGTACTGGATGATGATGATAACAAAGGTGCAACACATAATATAAAAAATATAAAGCAATGGGTCTAAATGACTGCTTTACTCAGTCCTTCTAATGTTAAATAAGCTGGCATCAAAAATTGAGTTTCTCAAATTTAACAAAATAAATATATATTTCATAAACCAGCAAGATGGGACCAGAAATTCAACTTGCTGAGGAATTCAGTTAGTTTACACAACAGACATTTTCTATTATGTGTATAGTTACCTTCTGCATATATGAAGTAATCCACCACTGTAGTCTCAGGTTGATGCCATTGCCTAGTATGCAGCGGGCCTGGGTTTGATTCCCAGTTGGGACAAGTCTCCTGGATGAAATTTTTTTTTTTCAGATTTTTCTAACCTGCAAGTCAAATATCAAGAAACTTTTAAGGCCCATAGTCCCCAAATATTATTATAATCAATCTTCATATTCATCCTGTTTAGTTAAATATATGAGTGATTGGTGTGTTTTGTCTTAAATGTTTTGTATGATCTTGGAGACTAGCTCCGCATTGAGCTGATCTCTCATTTGTGGAGACATCCATGTCTTTGTGTGATCAAAAAAGTACTTATGTGATCCACAGTTTAGACATCCTCTCCTGACCATAAGGGCTGGATGGTTTGGGGCATGAAAAGTACCTAAAGCTAAGAATATAAAGATATATTCCATAATCATTGTGTTGGAATTTCTATTACTTCTTCCAACATAAAATTTTAAAAGAAGCGGCAAACAAAATACTATTCTATAAAAATATACCAATTGATCATAAACCATAAACAAAGTTAATTACAACAGAATCAATAAATTTTTGAAGATGACAAGTTATCCAAAAGTCCTTCAAGGAATTAAAAAACATTGGAGTTGAGAAATGTTGAATGAATTATTTACGGTAAAATATATTTTTATTTATTTAAGACTTTCATTTCCTGTAGATGAATGTAAAAAGTTTTATAAAATTAATTTTCAGCTGCAAGTAGCTGCAAATCTGCGTACTAAGGAGCATGAGTCCATCAAACAGCAGATCGAAGATGATGCAGATCGTGAGATTGTTGAACTCAAGACCAACTATGAGAAACTGCTGTATGAGGAACAGGAAATCAACCTCAAGCTGCGAGGTGAAGCTGGTGTCATGAGGAAGAAATTTCACAGGTTTATATCATCAGATTAACCCTAGATCACAACTCGCCTCGGTAGCTCAGTTGGTAGAGCGTTTGCCCCGGCAAGCCAAAGGTCATGGGTTCGAGTCTCGGTCTAGGCGAAAATTTTTCTCTTCAAATATAATTTATCTTTCAGTGAGAAATGTTAAATCAATAATAAAAACATCATTAGAAGCCTTACTAGCTTTATAAAGTAATGTTAAATTCCCAATAAATGTCTTCTTAACTAAGAAGCCGCCATTTGCAAAGATAGAAGCAATGGTTTCAAAAGCATTTGGCAAGACGGAATTACAACGTATATAAGAGATAAATTTGCGTCTAGATCGCAACTTGCCCCGGTAGCTCAGTTGGTAGAGCATTTGGCCCGGCAAGCCAAAGGTCCTGGGTTCGAGTCTCGGTCTAGGCGAAAATTTTTCTCTTCAAATATAGATTAACCATAACTTAATCAATTGATTTGATGAAAATCCATGATGCTTTTTTATTAAATAAAACTATCAAAGTTTTATATGATTTTCATAAATGTTTATTTTATTCAACATTCCTAACAGCTGTTTCAATACACTGTATCTTCTTCAGATGAAGAAGTGTATTGAAATAGCTGTTATGAAGGTTGAATAAAATAAATATTTATGAAAATCATATAAAACTTCGACAGTTTTATTTAATAACTTACTTTGTTAGGTTAGAGACGGGCAAGTTAATATACAACAAATTACTTTACAATGTATTAAATAATATGAGAAAAGAAAAAGAAAGGGTATTTTAGAAATTATTAGATAATTAGTTAAATTTTAATAATTTAAAAGTGGCATAAGTCCAGTGAACACTTCTATTCAATTACCCTACCTTCAAATTTTGTTGGCGAAGTGTCAACTAGCATGGATCATCCTTCCATAGTAATTCTGCCTGAAGGCAGGTCCTTCACTGCAGTCATAGCATTTTCATGCTACACTTGCAGCTTTACTAGGGAATTGTAGGTGTGGTAGCTTCCCGTTGCTTTCCACACTGGTGAAGGATGATGATGATGATGATGATGATAATGATAAGGATTATGATGATGATGGCCATATGATTTCGGGGACCGTTTGGGTCTTAAAGTTTTCCTGACATTTGTCTTACAGGTGAGGAAAAACCCCGATAAAAACCTCACCCAGAAAAACTGCCCCGACCGGGGATCGAACCCGGGCCCGCTGCGTGACAAGGCAGCATGCTACCTCGAGACCACAGCGGTGGACAGCATGGATCATAATGTACCAGAAATCAACTACAAGGTCCTGAGATTAAGACTGGCATGGCAGATCAGCACTAACACTTGGAAAAGATCACACTGCACTCTGTCTCCTTCACTCAGACCTATCTGCACAAGGGCTTCCTAAATGTAATGTTTAAATTTCACTGCTTTTTTAAGAAATTGGAGCCTTGCTTTTGACTACTGGGCCAAAACAGTACAGTGTGGTTTCAAAATGAGAACACTGACTGTTCCCTTTTAGACATAAGTCAGTCCTAGTGGACTAATAGTTATTATACTAGTCTCTGGTTCTTAAGTTTATAGGTTCAAACCCAGTTTGAGTGATGGGTTTTTTTTCACGGTGTAAAAATCCCTAGCTTGGCTTCCTTTGAAAGGGAAGTAAAGCCATATGTCTTGTCATAGATTTTATGCACATAAAAGAACCTCAAGCCCAAATAAGAGGCATCTGAGCAAAATTTGGTATAGAGGCCTCTGGGCAAAATTTGCTAGCCATTTCATGTACAGATTTGGATTACACACTAATGATCTGTTAAATAAAAATAACATTACTTCCTAGAATGACTCTGTGCTGTAACAATAAATCATATCACCTCCGATGGTATTTTTACCTTGTTCATAATGGAGGGACTTGTGTGAATGACTTTAAGAGCTATGCCCATGGTAGATTTGCTACCAGAAGAATCATCCATGTTGAACAGATTAAAGGCAAAAGGCAGCCTAAGAGAGAAACTTTGATCAAAAGATTGAGAATCTTTCACTGTAAAAATGTAACCATCAAGAAATGCGGGTATGGTGTAATAGGGTCTGTATTGTAATTAAATTATAAATTTGTTCAGTTCACAGAAAGATATAGAAGAATTTAAACACCAGGTCCATTCACTACATGTTGAACAACAGAAATTGCAGCAGATAATTGTGGGTTTGGGAAGAGATATATCAGATCTGAAGAAGGAGATCATCGAGAGAGATGCAACCATCCAGGACAAGGAGAAGAGCATTTCCGATCTCAAGCACAAGAACCAAGAGCTTGACAAGTTCAAATTTGTTCTTAATTATAAGATTAATGAATTAAAGGGTCAAATTGAACCAAAAGATCGTGAAATTAAACTAAAGAAGGAACAGATACTTGATGTAAGTACATGTCAAATATTATGATTAATATCAACTCACTTGTACTCCATGGTCTATTTCAACATAATATATATGTATTAGGTTCAATGGACTTGCTTCTGGTCCTAAGGGTCACAGATTCAAATCTGACTGGGATCAGTCTTTTTTTAGGATGGAAAAATCCAGAGGACAAGTCCTCTGGGAAAGACTTTAAGCTATGGAGCCTGACTCTGAAGTTTGTAGGACTTGTAAAAGAACCTCAAGCCTAAATTAGAGCCTATGAGCCTTTCCTATTCAAGTAATAGGCCTGGGTAATTAGAGTAATTAAAAAAAAATCTGGTCTTTTTCAATGTGATGATTACACTAGTCTGCGATTAAATTCCTGCCTTCAAAGTCTGAATGGTTTTGGGGTATTTTTAGCATGCTGAAATCAAATTCAAAGTCAGCAAGTTCCTGTCATGTACCATTTCATTTTTAAAATTTTATTTTCCTTATAGTGTAATGTTCTTATGCCCAAAGAGTAATTATGCAGCATGAGATATTTTAATGCAAATAAATTAGCTCAAATAACTGAACACTTACTAGTTTTTGCATATCATGTACAGATTTTGCATGATTGTACTTTTAACAAAAAATGACAGTGCGCGGTCCACCATTTGTATGCGGTATATACATGCTGTACTAAAATATGTAAATGCCTAAAATATAATACAATTTTATAATATAATCATTTATTTTATTCATACTCGTTTGTCATTGTGTTTAACTGAGGCTAGGTACATTCTATGACTCTTTCCTGGCGAAAAATTGCAGAAACAATAAGCCGCCAGCACATGATCAAAATATTGCAATTCCAATACCACCAACAACACTACAAGAAAGTAGTACCAGCACTTCTTCCATCCTCAGCATAGAAGATGATTTCAATTTGTCCCTAGAATTAGAATACAACAAATCAGTTAATCAAAATTAAACTATTTGGTATGCAATTTGGGTCATACAAAAGAGAAAAGTGAAACTTTTAGATTCGAGATTTAAAGAAGACAATATTTTAGCTCCTGGTACAACCTTTTTTTGGTATGGACATAGTGAAGAAGAATTTTAAAAATATTTCATAATGGAGGGGGGAAGTAGTGTACTGTTATTATATCTCTGGCTTAAATGGTCATCTAGGAACAGTTTATAAACCGCACATTGGCATATATTTAATTATTCTAGCAAAAGATGTCTGTATAATAGGAATAAATCAGCTTCTGCTCAGTCGGTGTACATGAAATAAACATACATATTATTCTAGAAAAAATAAAATATAATGAACACAAGTGGTATGTGTGCTGTGGTCTTTATGTGTGTGGTATTCTATTGGGGCAACAAAAGAGGGTACACAAAATTTTTGTGATTTTTGTGCAAATGAGACTCTAGAGCCAGGGAAAGTTGCTGGAAAGTTACTGATTGACGAAAAAGAAAATAACTGGTGCCAGAGACAAAAAAAATTAATAAATTGCCCATTAGATGATTCTGAAAAAAAAAAATGCTGCTACCTCCTTTGCACATAAAACTAGGGATTAATGAAGCAATTTGTTAAAGGTTTAGGCAAAAATAGTCCCTTGTTACCAATATATTGCTAAAATAGTTCTGTTACTGTCGGAGGCAAAAGTGAAGGAAGACTTTTTGATGGCCACAGATTTGTAAACTTATTATGGATGTTACATTTAAAAACTACATGGATGAAAATGTTGAGGGCACTGGGATGTAATAAGAGCTTGGAGTTGTACTTCCTCCACTCTCATCAACAACATTTCCCAGAACATTTAGGTGCATTAAGAGAAGAACATGGTGAAAGATTCCATCAAGACATAAAATAAATGAAAATGAGATACCAGGATTGATTGGATGTCTCCAAGATTGATACTCGGCAGGAGCATAAATGTCAATCAACTTACCATTCATTTCTTGCTAAGTGGAGGAGAAAATGGAGATCTTATGGCCTATTATTAATTTTTATTTATTTTAAACTGTTTTAACTGAAAAATGGATACTATATCAAACCTCTGTAGTCTTTACAGCAGTTATTACAAATAATGCAAGTAGTAATAAATATTTAATTTCAACATGATACGAAAAAACTGTTAAGATATTTGAATTCAGTACACTAAAATTAGGTTTAGAGATCTATTAATCCCTGTGCAGATGAAAAAAGAAATTAAATTCACAGGCCTGTGTTATCATAAAAATCACAGCAATTCAATGCATATGTTTTTGAAAACATCAGTGCAGGGCAATTAGGTGCTAAAAAATCCATAAATGTGCCAAAACGTTGTTTATTCACTTTTCAGCTATGAAGAAAAATTATTTGGAAGAATTTTCTTCAATTTTCTTTTTGTTTTTCCTGTATAAATTTTGTCACAATCTCTGCATTTGATCTGGTATGTTCCCAATTTATTTGATTAATATTAAGAAGCTAAAACTATTAACTGTGATTGAAATAAGTAAATTAATGTGCACAACTAAGCTATTGCAAACAATAGTAGAGAGCAAAATGTTTCTTTTTTTTTTAATGTGGAAGCCTTTCAATGTGTATTTCTGATTGATAACACAGTTCCGCATTTTAAAACTTATTTTTTGTTTTTTTAAATCTGATAGGTGATTCTAAATGGATTTTTTGTGCTGAATTCGAAAATGATCTCCATTTTCTCCCATCATGTCAGGTTTTCAAAATATTCATGAATAACTTGAAATTAAATTATAGCTCTGTAAAACGTAATAAAAATTACTTTCAACAAGAATTTTGCATGAAAAACTAGGCCAGAATATATTTGCGACTAATTAATCATTACTTAATAATAATTATAATTAATAATTATCAGCATTCCAGGCATATTTCACTTTTCGACTCATAGTATTCTCGAACTGACTGTCCATCATCAGTTTTCGAATTTGTGGGCCAACTATTAAAACAGCTTTAATTTTTTTCATAGCATAATGAAGGAAATGTGTAGTGCAAAGGTATTTAAAGCACTCACTGTCTTTATCTAGAGTTTTCACAAATTGTTTCATTGAACCTAATTTTACACAGAGAGGCGGCAACAATATTTTTGAGGGATCAATAAGAGATTTACTTCTTACATTTTTTTCGCCCGGTATTAAATTAGTCCTACGTGGCCACTGTTCCCTTTCCCAGTGTTCTGACCTAGCTCTGCTATCCCATTCACGTACGAAACAAGGGTATTTTGTGAAACCAGCTTGCTGACCAACTAATAGTCCAATAATCATGAAATCTCCACAGACTAGCATATATTATTTTCGTACTGCAGTTTTTGTAACAAAAACTTTACATTTTCACATGCATCCTTTAAAACAAAAAATGGGCCATAGGAATTAGAAGGATGAATGTTTCCATTATGAAGTAAAACACATTTAAGACTTTTTTGAGAAGAATCTATGAAGAACCTCCACTCTTTGGAATTATTGTTTGTTATCAAATTTTAAGACAGCAGGGATGTCTTGGCAATATACTAAATTTTATTTTTTAACAAAAAAAAGGAACAAGTTCCTTCTCAGGATGCCTGTAATATGGAAAAATATCTACTCTCAGTCAATACTTTCTTTACTTTTAACCTAGAGCCTAACAATTCTGCTGATTATTTAGGCATATTTAAATCCCTCACTAAGGGTTGAATGTTTGAACGCATTAGACAGTAAAAGGCATTCTCTGCCGAGAAAGTTTTATCCAAATACATTTTGCTTACTCAGAAATCTATTCATGCGATACTAATTGTAAACTACCTGACGAGGTACCTTAAGATCATAGCTCAAGATAGAAACTTATCGTGAAAATCCCGAAGGGAACCAATGGGAACCAATGTAGTTTGAAACCTTTGCAGCTCTATCCAAGATGTCGGACCTTTAAGACTTCGATCATGTTTTCGATATACGCGGAGAAGAGGAATTTGATAGAGTCTACCAAAGAATTCAACTGGAAGAACAGGAGAATCAGCGTAATATTGCGCGATGCAGACGTCGTTGTGTACGGTATTATTTGTGGGACGCAAGCATAAATGCGTTCCTCTATAGCAGACGAAAATAACGGAAGTGGTTTTATCGCTGAGAATTCTGGGTAATTCGTTGTCAATATTACGAAAATGTCAACATTCATGCATGACCGGTAAGTGGCCGTTAATTCGATCTCAGCAATTGCTCACGGAAAGTCAGCTCACCAGTGATTGGAAGTAATTTGAGTAGAGACTAATGTATTTGCATGCGGCCCTTAATCATTAAGCTCACTTTGATTAAAACATCTATTATGATCAGAATTATATGGTTCTTCATCTACAGGAAATTCAGTTTCAGTGCTACTGGATGCAGACGGCAATATATCTGATATAGGGTGTAAGGAAACTGGAATATCAGGACCATGAGGTACAGACTGAATGGCAGAGGGAATGTTAGGACATACAATATCTTTCTTGTTTTTAGCATTTATCCTACTACCTTAACTGTGGAAAAATAACAATCGTCTCCATGATTTGTAGGTTCCCTCCAAATCATAGGGATACCAAAGGGCAATGACTTCTTTTATTCATTTTTCCAACTCCTCAATTTTGCAACACAACTACGACACACCTTGTGAGGGCACCACGATTTATCCTGGTCTCCTAACTTAATGTGAAAGCGTTGAAAGTAATTTAACTTTTATAGGAATTAATCACTATGAGGTTTAATTTATGGTGAAATTAAATGTTTCTTACCTCTCCTCATATAATTTTTTTAAGTTGATCGCGATTTTGAGACCACAACGGTCTCATCTTCAGCACTTTCTTGGCGACTGATGTTATGTCAGTCGGAATAAACTCTTCTTCTTCCCTCTGTTGGTGGACAGATGAACCTCTGGATCCGGTCAAAATTTGCGGGAATTTCGAAGTTCATAACCTGTTCCAGAGGTTCATCGGTCCACCAACAGAGGGAAGAAGAAGAGTTTCTTCCGATCGACATAACATCAGTCGCCAAGAAAGTGCTGAAGATGAGACCGTTGTGGTCTCAAAATCGCGATCTACTTAGAAAATTTATATGAGGAGAGGTAAGAAACATTTAATTTCACCATATATTGAAAGTAAGTTTTCTTTACAAAAGCAGTTATATTCTTCGTTTTACTAAAGTATATGACCCACATATAATTATTATAGCAAAACAGATTTGGATCATTTACACAACCACACATTTTTGTACGGACCTAGGGCAGATATAGTTAGTAGATTTTAAAAATGTAAACATAATTTAAAACATAAATATAATAATAGTTATATTATTTCACATTTTAAGTAATAAAGTCGAAATTATAATCTATTGGGCCTTTCTAACAAACGATAAGCACACTGTAATATTACTACAGTACGTATATTACGAAAAATATTCAAAATATAAAATGTTGAATTGTAAAAAATTCTGACGTGGTATGTGAAAATGGATTTCATTTTTGCAATCAGTGTGAAATTGTGATTCAGAAACGCTCATTTATTTTTAAAAATCCATGCAGAACAGTGTAATTCATTGCATTGAATGTGGGACCAAGAGAGTAAGGTAAAGGGAGGATGGGAATGTAGCCTGAATTAGCTCAGTGGTCAAGCATCAGCACGTAAAGCTGATGGTTTGGGGTATGACTCCTGGTTCAGGCAAATTTTTTTTCTCTTTACCATTGATTGAAATTCCCAATTTGTTTTTTTCTTCAATTTTGTCATTTTTGTCGATTTTAATTGTCCTATTGAGGCTTTTTAAATTTTTTTTAAACTTGTGGTGTTTCAATAGATGGTAAGTGAATTTCTTGAATTTTATGTTTTCTTCTGTTTCTTTTATAAGTATACTTTGATTAATTAATTTTTACCTTTTAAACTTATATATTTTCTTGTGTACCATATTTTCTTCAAAGCCATTTTCTATTGCTAAATTAATTATACATTATTTTTCTTTTTCATAATTTTCACTGCTAATAGGCATATTTACTAATCTATGTGTCAAACTATTGAACACTGCCTCTTTGTGAGTAAAATGGTTAAATCCCGAGAACTTAATATTGTTATCTATATGTGTCTTCTTTCTGCGTATTCCAAATTCTATTTATTTTCTTTATTTCTTGTCGAATTTAGATCTAAAAATGGAATTTGTCTTTTAATTTCAGTTTCCATTGCAAATGTTGTAGTTCTGCTCTGAATATTCAACAGTTTTAAAGCATCATCTTTTTGTTTATGATTCATGATAGCATCAACATATCTGCAGCAGAATTTGAAAATTAAAGGTGTCCACTTATTAATTTGTGCTCAAAATTCCCCATAAATAAATTAGCTAAAAAGGGGGATAAGAGGTTTCCCATAGAAAGACCAGAATTTTGTTTATAGAATTTTCCGTTGTATGTAAAAAACATTTTTGCTATAAAAGTTCAAAACATAGCATGTTATAGTACTTGAAAATGAAACACTACAAAGAAGTATCAATCTTCATCATTGTATTACTAGATCCATAACCATTACAGAGATCGGGGCTTAAATTTTAGCCTTTTTTATGGCATGAAAATTATTTGCAAGAATATCTATACCTTTCTGCACAATTTACTAAAATGTAAAAAACAGGTGTCTCAGTAACATGCCAGCTGTATGACCAGTAACAATCTCATACCAAATCTTCAAAATGATTTTTGTTCTTGACGAATTGTTCATAACCAAAAGTACTTAAGGAACAATTAAACACCTAAAAATTACTAACTAATCAGGTTATTTCTGTATGACTTACTGCCAAAGGCTGACATGGTGAGGGAACACGCGAGATCACTTTTTTGTTCAAAGTAATTAAATGAAGATTATAAACACATTCTTCAGAAAACCTATAAAAGACAAATTTACATGGGCACCCCAGATGGAAGCACAAAGAACGAGATTGATTACATCAGAAGTGACAACCTATCCTTGGTGACAAATGTGAACATTATGTATGTATGTAGCTAATGCTCTGGAGTTAACAACAAAGTTATTCTTCTTCTTGTTTCCCAAAACTTGGATGTCACATCTTGATAATTTTGTAGAGCTACACAGTTTGTTAAATGTTCTCTGTCCATTTCCACACCTTGAGAACACAATATACACTCAGCAGATATCTCTATGAAGATGTTTTCTTAAGCAGTCATGTCCTGTAGTAAGTCTCAGTAAAGCAACTGCAGATTTTCGTGGTAGTTCCAGAATTATAGATGGATTTTCTAACAGTATTTTTATAATTCTGTTTCCGACTTTTTCAATTCAATTGGAATTGTAATTATCACTAATTTTTTTCTTTATAATTCTTTATCTAATATATAAAAATGAATGTTTGTTTGTTTGTGTGTTTGTACTTTATGCGCTGCCATACCATTGATCCAATTGTGATGGGACTTTTGAAAAATGTTCAGGGGATTCCCAGGATGAACATAGGCTATAATAGTGCACCTTGCGTTCTGTTACCATTTTTGCAACCACTAACGTGCAGTGCAAGATCATACCAATCTTTTATAATTACCTTGAGTTTAAAAGTATTGAGTGCCTAAATCAACATTCCTTTGCCCGGGCCCATAGAAGGGAAAGATTAATCCACCTTTCCTTGGTAAATTATTAAACATATAGTATTGTATGCTAAGCAGTATTATAATCGTGGAAGCTAGAAAGAAAAAGGGGATTAAATTGGCTTGAGAAAGCTTTTGAATTTAAATCAATACCGAACATGACTAGCTATGCAATTAGTAAACATAAGTTAACTAAAATAATGTAACTTTAATTAGAGTCATAAGTCAGATAAGTGAAATACAAATAATCTAATAAAATATTATCTTCTTGACCATTGAAAGAAATAATAATATAAATATATCGGTCATCAAAAGAAAAAGTCAATAACAATAATAAACATACATACATACATGCACTCAATCCAGTCCAGCCAAGGGTTAGGGTTAACAGTCCTAGTTGCCCTACCCTGGCTTATAGGACTGATTAATCCAAACAGCTCCTTCGAGCTATCAACTTGACCCCGACGAAAACAAAGTTGATGATGACACTGATATTCTCTTGCACAACTTATTTGAGGGCTTCGCTAGCAAAGGGGAAGATGCGCAGTCACATGCGGCGCTTAAAGAAGGAAGGGGGTACATAGGAGAGAGGACAACAATACGATAAATTGACAGCTCTATTACTCTTTAATTACACCAAGTGAAGACTTGAAATTCGGTTCAGATATTCAGTATATCATAAAGTTTGACTGTAAAAAAATGGTAAACTTTTAAAGATGTGAGTTCAATTTTCACAATTTTTTTGCCGATTTTCGTATGGAATGTCCCCGCATTAGATGTAGGAGTTCACCTGAAATGAAAATTTTAAAAAAATCACTCTAGCAGTCACAATTTTTTTTTTTGTTCCACAACGAAACTCAATATATAATATATAATACTAAAGTAAACTGAGGAAGAATTAATTATAAATAAGTTGAAGAAATTCAAACACAATAAAAGACTTAATGAATATACTACTCTACAAAATTGTAAAGAAAAGAAAAAATACAAGAAAATTACTTACCATCCTGAAATGCATAGGAAATTTCAAAAAATTTTTGACAAATACAACATTTCTTTGGCACCAATAAATAAATTTAGTCTGGGTAATCTTCTAAGTACCAATAAAAAAGTCAATGTTCCAGACAGTAAGAAATCTGGAATTTATCAAATAAATTGTGAAGATTGCAATAAAGTTTATATAGGAAAAACAAAAAGGAATTGGAAATTCGGACAAAAGAACATTTCAGAATATTAAAAATTGTGAAATTGAAAAATCTGCAATTGCTGCACATAGTTTATTAGAACATCATAAAATTGGAAGAGAAGACTAAACTTTTAAAACAAGTAGAGAAACCTTTGGAATTGACAGTTTGGGAAAAAATATACATTCAGAAAAACAAAAATAGATCAATGAATTTTGATATCCCTAACGAAATTACATTAATTTCGAAGTTCATAAATTCAACCATAGATGGCAGCACTGAAGATGGCGACAATAGAATAGTTGACGGCCGAAGAATTTTATCAGTCGGAGTTATGGCTGACGATGAACATGATTATGTTTGAAATCGCAATATCATGGAAGCATGAATCCTATGAGGCGAGTTGTTTAAACAATATGTTCTCCGATGAATTTTAATGAGGAAGATGTTATTTAAAAATCAGCAAAATCCGACCATTAGAAGTGGGGGCTTACCTGAAACCCAGAGTTAAAAATTTATTCTAGCAACCACCACATTTGGTTCATCACATTGTATACCCCAAACTAATAAATTAACCCTTAAATTGGCTATGTATCCTATAAGATACATTAGTTTAATTTATTTAATATTTTAATAAAGTAATGGAAAAATGAATTGGTAGATATTATTTAAATTGGTGTCAAATTATACAACAATATGCAAATAGGTAATAACTTACACTTATTGATTTGTTTTCACTGCAGTGACACTTTTAAATAAGGTGGCATGAAAAATTGGGGTTATCCAATTTAATAAAATAAATACATATTCTGTAAACCAGCAAAATTGGTTCATAAAACTACTTGGTGAGGAATTCACTCAGTTATGCAGTTCCCACGTTATGACTTCCAAACTTGCATATAAACAAGAATGTTTCACTGTTCTATCCATATTATTAGATCAGTAAAGAAAAATAATTATATTATTTTTAGTCTGGACATCTTACCTCAATATTAATGTTGATTTGTTCTTGAACAACAGACTGGGAATGCTGACGATAAAACAGAATTGTTTTGAAACATGTTCAAGAACAAATCAACATTAATATTGAGGTAAGATGTCCAGACTAAAAATAATATAATTAAAATAACCTCAAAATATAACTTCCTAAAATTAAATGTTAAAGAAAAATGATTTGCTTTATGCAAAAATAACATTTTAAATTTAAAAGTTGATTTGTGAATGATTTTCTTAAATTAATTGATTTCCAAGTATTTTTGTAACTAACTTGTAAGTTAATATTTAAATTCTTAATGTCTTCATACTTGCACCATAGTGCAGAGATGTGGGACATACACTGATTCAAATCTACTTGGGGGAAGAGAGTTTCTCATTGGAATTTTGGCCAGTATGGATTGGTGTCCAACCAGCATTGTAGGAATTTATATATGTAATGATTTTTTAAATATGTGAATGTGAGGTCAGCAGCCAGCTGGTAGGACTATGGCCTTCAAACCTGTTGTGCTATGGAGCTTGTTTTGTTAATGTCATCATGTGAGGGGGAGGGAAAACCCTAAGTAAGTCACTTTTTATGAAACCTAGAAAAAAATTTTCAGTTATATAACATACCTACTTCTTTACCCTTGAAGGTAAATAAACCCATTACAAAACTGTTTCTTTTACTGTTTCACATTTCTAATGTATAGTCCTTCCCATGGAGAATCTCAAACTCCATTTTGACAAAAAAATTACATCTGGTTTTTTTGCAATACCCTTCATGTGTATTAAAGGTGGTTTTTGTGAGGGTACCACAGGCTGCCAACTCTCATGTAGCAACTGCCAGCAAAATATTATGTGGAAAAAATATCACCAAAACTAACTGAAATTTATAACAGATGTTTCACAGATGAATACATGTATTTCAGAACTGAACTGCACTGCATGTTATACAAAAGCAAATTTACAACTGAAGGAACACAAGTGCAAGTTCCAGGTGAGCAGTTATTCTATGGGGACAATTTAATTCTAAAATGCGGGCAGCGATGCTGCTTTGTGGACATCCAATTTTCACATCTCCCTGCTTGACTTGCTGAAACACCTTGTACTATATAAGCCAATACATTTACTCATAAAGTCGTTTTCTTTGACTATGTCTGTACTCATTAATCTGGGATATGTTATAATGGCTACAATAGATTTGCAGCTCAGGCAATAAGGTGGATGTCCAGAACAGTGGGGAGGGGGGTAAATATTTTGTTTTAATTTGTTCATCTCCAGATAGTCTTGGAGTCCACCCAGCCTCCAAAAATGGTCTGTCTCTATGGTATAACAGTGTGTCTGACTTGCATCCCAAGGTCCCAGGTTTGATTCCCAACTATCAAATATATTTTTTTTTTCTTAGCTTAGCTTTGTGAGGACAATTGAGTTTTGACTTTTTTACTCCCCTGTGACCATAGGGTGTGGCAATAAGCTTCCTCTGCCTAAGTCAGTTAATTTCCCTACCTCTCTTGCCTCCAGTCTAGCTCTTCCTCTTCCAGTTCAGAACTACCTTTAATACTTCACTATCCACTTTTCTTAGGGGAGAAAATCTTAAGAAAACTGATAATAAGATTGGTGTTAACCACGTAACTCTTTGTACAGTCATCTGCCAATCGGTAAAAGTAACCACTTTAATCTGTCATACCATAGACATAAAGTCAGCTGAGTGGAATTAATGGATCTGAAAGCAACTGGAGTTTAGAGGGGTAGAAAGTTGCTGCTATTATATGAACTCTAGTGCACCAAAATTTTAAATTAAAATTTGAACACTCAATTCTCAAATAATGAAATGTTAAAAGCCCAAAGAGCCATTAATTCCACCTCCAGCTGATTGCATTAAGACCAACCTTTAACTGATTATTAATCAACAATTATTATGATGGTCTGTCATCTTATTATTGATACAAGCTTTTGTATGAATGCAGATGGAGCATGAATTGGAAAACCTGCAGAAGATAAATTCAAGTTTAGATCTTCAGTTGGTAGAACTACGAGAGAAGCTTAATGCAACTAATAACGAGTTTATTGCAGAGCATGAACAAAACAGAAGCATAAATGCACTATTGAGACGAATTAGAACTGATATTCATAATGCATCAGAGTTCGTTCAGGAGCCTAAGAAGCTAAAGGATGCAATCAAGGTGACTTACTCTTGAAACATTTCTAAGATAAGAGATTGAATCCAAAATATAAACCTCACCTCATATTTTGTTTTCCTACTTAGAAAGAATACTTTAGCAAACATCTTCACCATTTTCAGCTATAATTTAACTGTTACTTCTACTTAAAATCATCAATCATCATCATCTTCCATACAAGACCTGATACGATCTCAAAAAGGCTGGATTTTCAGTCCATCTCTTCTTTGGACAGCCCAAAGATCTCTTTCCATGTGGGAAGCATGGCTTTGGGATTCTATTGTTGGACATACATTGTAAATGAGTTTTCCAATTGTATTAGTGCTTGTTTATAAAGTGGATAACTGATTCTAACTAAGTTTTTGCAGGACATCTTCATTTCTTTTGTGATGCCATCGGGAATAACCTGCTGTTGATCTCATGAACTTTATCCCACTGGCTGTTATATGATGTTCTTATTTCTCATTGTCCATTTCTCACTTCCATAACTAGTACTAGTTTGTTAATGTTTTATGTAGGTGTATTCATGTGTTCCTTGTGTCCTGGATTACCACATTGTCATTCTCATGTAATTTTCTCATAATAAAGCGTGATAAGTGTTCATGTAAAATCTCATAATAGATTCATTTGATTCACATAACATTTCAGTGACACCTTACATACAACTCTCTGCAATAATTAATCTTGTTTCACAGTTTATTTGTTTATATAAACAAATATTTCCAGTCACTGACAATTTCACTTGGTGGAATTTCTTCTTATTTCAGTTCACTGTATAACTGTCAGAACACAACTGACTCTCTCCCGACCTTGGCAACAGTTTTTATAAGATAGGAAAGGAAATTTCTCAGCTTCCAATCGAGACTTTTCTAAATGGAAGCTTCAGGAGTCGACACCTCTTGACAGGAGGGATAGACGCGTAGAAAACCTTCAGAAATGATAGAATAGATGCATATCAAAATTTCTGTGCTGGTCTTTTAACTTGTGAGTCTTCAATTTGCAATTTTTCCATCCACTCGCAATGCATGATTCATACTCCTGCCATTGCCTGCAAATTTTCAAATGCTATTATACAATGCGTCACATTGCTCCCTACTTAGAGCTGATCGGGCTCCTCTGTACGCCTCTGTCAATCGAGATGAACCAGTCATTTTCCCTCTGGGTTGCCATTGAATCCTGTAGACCACATCATTGATTCTCTTCACCACTTGGTACAGTCCATCCCAGGAAAGTGGCAGCTTTGGTAAACTTCCTCTCGTCTGGGTCGAGCGGTACAGCCACACTCAGTCATCTTCATTGAATCCAGCATAGTTGACCAGACGGTTGTAGCGCACCTTCATCCTGTCACTGGCTAGTTTAAGGTACTCTCTAGCATGCTGTTGAGCTTCTCTCAGTCTGTTGGTCAACTCCCATATGTAGTCTGTCGCTGGCTGGTCTGCATTGGGTGGAGAACCAAACTGGAGGTCGCAAGGCAGTCGCAACTCTCCCAAAGACCATCTTGGCTGGAGTCATATCACTGGTGTTGTGGGTAGATGCACGGTAGGATAGGAGGAACAGTGGAATCCTGGTGTCCCAATCTCACTGATGGCTTGACATCAGCTTGCATTGATGTTCCTCGAGAGTCTTCACATAGCATTCTACCATCTCATCAAATTGTGGATGAAGGGGGGTAGTCGTAGTCTTATGTACCCTCAGGCATTGCAGCAACTCCTTCAGCTGGGACTCAAAGTTGTGACACTGGTTGCTATCCATCTTCATTGGTACTGCGTAGCGATGCACGAAGCTGTTTACTAGTGTGTCGGCTATGGTTAAGGCTTCTTGGTTGGGGATGGCGAGAAGTATAAGTCTTTTAACTTCACTAACAATGCAACATTCCTACTCTTGCCATCACCCGCGCAATTCAAATGCTGTAATTACAATGTCTTACAGTTCTATGGATGTTTCATAATTTTATTAATTATTCTCATTGTTTTATTATACTTTTGGATTTTATCAATATCTAATTCATAAAAAAAACAATTTATACTCTAGGTAAGAAAAATAATATACTATTTAACACAATTGATTTTTAAATAAATTTTACTTACAACAGGGTATTTCCCATGAAATGCCATCACTTTCGTTTTTTTTCTATACTGATCTTCAACTATAATGTTTAAATTATATATTGAATATGATCATCTTCATTAGTTGCTCAAGAGCCAAGTTATCTGCAAAAAGAAGTGCATCAATTTGTAAATTTCAATTGATTGGAATAGATCCATGACGTATATATATATATATATATATAAATAATAAACAGCAGTGGTGAAAGACCACATTCTTGCCTAAAACCTCTGTAAGTTTCTCGCCATTATGGTATGTTATTCTCACTCCTGATTGTAATTGAAGTTCTACATACAATAGAAACAGAAAATAATAAAGATTAGATTCATATTGCGACTACGACAGGGCATAATCGCAATGATAATAAATATATGATTAAAAAAAAGCTATAAAAATATACGATATACACTTGTTTATTATACCGGAAGATATGAAATAAACCACATTCTTGCCTAAAACCTCTGTAAGTTTCTCTGGTATTCCAGATTAAGTCGTACTCAAAATTCATACAAGGGCTGTTATGAAGTAAAAAATGAGTAAAAATTGATGATATTTTATATGTATCCGGGAACCATTGTTGGAATTTGTTACAACAAAACAAGGATGTAGTTCAAAATATCAACATGTTTTGATAGGAATACCAGAGATTTCTACTTTGGAAAGAGTTTGGACTACATCAAGCAAAAGTTGAAAGTGAAACTTATGTGTAAATCCCATATGTATGGAAATGGAAAGTTAACTTTCCACCCGGGTTTTCCCACGAATTAGAAACTTAAAAATGATCATATAAATATTCACGATTTTTTTACGAAAAGCAGAGTGGAGACGGGGACTGGAGTATTCACTTTAGTCTCCCATGGGACAAGTGGAGCTTCTTCATGGGTAAGCATAATCATTCTAACATCCCCATCATAAAAGGATCTTTTTTTAACTTCAAAATGATTGACAAATGTACCATTAAACGAAGAAAATTTCAACAAAGAGTTTAAACATATCTTAAACACTGCTAGATTAAATGGTTTTGATAAAGAATTAATTATACATAAGTTGAAGAAATTCAAACACAAAAAAAAGACTTAATGAATATACTACTCTACAAAATTGCAAAGAAAAGAAAAAATACAAGAAAATTACTTACCATCCTGAAATGCATAGAAAATTTCAAAATTTTTTTGACAAATACAACATTTCTTTGGCACCAATAAATAAATTTAGTCTGGGTAATCTTCTAAGTACCAATAAAAAAGTCAGTGTTCCAGACAGTAAGAAATCTGGAATTTATCAAATAAGTTGTGAAGATTGCAATAAAGTTTATATAGGAAAAACAAAAAGGAATTTGGAAATTCGGACAAAAGAACATTTCAGAAATATTAAAAATTGTGAAATTGAAAAATCTGCAATTGCTGCACATAGTTTATTAGAACATCATAAAATTGGAAGAGAAGCTAAACTTTTAAAACAAGTAGAGAAACCTTTGGAATTGACAGTTTGGGAAAAAATATACATTCAGAAAAACAAAAATAGATCAATGAATTTTGATATCCCTAACGAAATTACTTTGATTTCGAAGTTCATAAATTCAACCATAGATGGCAGCACTGAAGGTAGTGACAATAGAATAGTTGACGGCCGAAGAATTTCGTCAGTCGGAATTATGGCTGAAGATGAACACGACTCTGTTTGAAATCGCGATATCATGGAAGCATGAATCCTATGAGGTGAGTTGTTTAAACAATATGTTCTCCGATGAATTTCAAAATGATCGTTTCTTTAAATTTAGTAACTTAGATTAAATTGAACATGCATTGGCAAATATGAAGACCTAAGGGTCGAATTAAATTAATTAAAAATTAACATTAATAAACTACAGTTGACTTAATTGATTCTCTCATGTGCCCATGGTAAAGTTTCAAATCAAAGTTCGGTGAGATCCAACATGGCGACTTTAGCTTCTTTGACCAAAAGGTTTTTAACTGATTTTGTTTTTTAATATATTTTTATGTATTGTTGACAGTTAGAATAAATGTGTTTTGTTTTATATGTTTTTATGTACAATGTGATGTTTTCCCGCCAAAACGAAGGCCAACCGCTTGGGCCAAGGTCAATTAAATAGTTGAATCCTTTTTTATGCTACGTTATGACTTGGGATAATCTCGGTTATAACAATTCAAAATTATTCAGGTATGAAAAGAGAAGAAACTAGAATTAGATAATCATAGGAAAGATACACACTAAGATGATTATATAAGAGCATCAGGATTCAACCAATGGAACATAAACAGGCAATATTCTGCAGTTTTGCACTTAGACTAGAATCTGTATGAAAATTATTAGTTGGCAAAAGTTGGAAATGTGATCTCAAAAGAAAGTGACATTGCCTTCTCTAGGCAATAAGAATCAGTTTTTGTTTAAAGCTTATGCATTGAGGTGCCTAATTGTGTAATGTTTCTATTTAGGATTTCCTTTGCTTTTTAAAACATTTTACCAGTATATTTTAATGTAAAAACCAAAGCTCTGTAGTGTAAAGTTTTGGATAAGCAATGATGTATAAAGTATATGTTCTTTTTTTTAATATCTGAAGGAAGTAACACTATGAGGTTTCATTTAATTATTATGACTTAGGGATTTAGACTCACCTCATATTTTATCATTTTCTTGCAGACCAAGGTTTCTTCACATGTGTGTGATATTGTCAACACTTCCTAATTGTTGCTTTTGTGTTTGTTGATCCTATAGGTTGATTTCTGCTCCCTCTGTTGGCTGACCAATGAACCTCCAAATCAAAGTTTTTCTTTTTCCCCAAAAATTTCAAAATTCATAGTTTTATCCTTATTCTTGTGGGTGTAAATTTTCTCTCAAATTGTGAGTTCCTTAGATTTATCTAACGTTTCAGTAATTTGGCCTTAGTTTCTATTCTGTGTTTTTCTGACCATGCATGTGTAGGTATTGCAGACTTTTCCCATTTTTAACAAGTTCCTTTTTGTTCTTTCTATGTATATTTTTTCCCAATCTATTTAGGCTGTAATCATTTTTCAGTGCTAATTTAATGTTAAATTTGCTCAAAATTGTTTTGAAACTTATTAAATACTAAAGATGGTATGTAAATTTCCTGAGTTTTTTTACCAATTTCTTATCTGTCTGAAGAGTACTTTAATTTATCAGTTTTTGTTTTTGAATTTATTTATTTTCTTATGAATCATCTTTTCCTCAAAACCATTCTCTTTTGCTATTTTAATGTGTTTTTTTTTCTCTGTATTAAAATTTTCTCTGCCCATGGGAACATTCACAAGTCTGTATGTCTTCTTCTTCCTTTCATGTGATAGACCTAGGGGTCTGTTATGGCCTCAATCCAAAGTTTGAAGGGTCTGCCCAAGGATCTCTTGCCTGGTGGCTGGTAATTTAAGATTTGACATGATATTCTTGTTCGGCTCATTCTTCTTACGTGAGATTTCCAGTTGTTTCTATATTTTTGTACATATTCCATGATTGGTTCTGTTTGTAAATCTCAGAATTCCTTTTATGGTCTGTTCTTGAATAACCTGTAGTACACCTCATAAATTTCATTTCTGCCACAGTTAGTCTTTGTTCATCTACACTGCGAATTTCCAGGCCTCATTGCCATAATATATGGGTCTGGCTAGTGTTTTATAAATTCTAGTTCATGTGTGTTGCTGTACTGTGTTTGGCTTGAAAATATTATTTATCATTTCTATTACTCTGTTTAATTTTATAATTTTTTGATTAAAATCTTTTTTCTCTTCGTATGTAACTTGGTATCCGACGTAGTTAAATGTGTTAGTATGTTCTAATATTTTATTATTAATAATAATTTTACTGCGAACTGGGTCTTTTCTTAGGAAAGCCATGACTTTAGATTTTTCTGTTGAGATTTCCATGTTGTAGTTTATTGCAATTTCGTGAAAAGAGTGGACTGAATGATGTAGGTCATCTTCTGAATTCGCTATAAACACAATGTCATCTGTAAATAATAGGGTGTCTAAATTATATAATCTATTGTGGTATACTGCCATCAGGTTGTAGTCTCCATTCTTTAATAATTGAGTTCATATATTATGAAGAGCATTGGTGAAAGACCACATCCATGTCTAACTCCTTGTTTATTGGTCTGCATTCAGAGATTTTATTTTCAATCTTAACTTGGATGTAATTATCCTTATAAATTTCATATATAGCTTTTATCAGTTGGTCTGGGATTCCATCATAATTGAGGATTTCTAATAATTTGTTTCTATTTACTTTGTCAAATGCCTTCTTAAATCAATAAACACCATATGTGTTTCAATATTAAACTCTCTGTGTTTTTCTATTAGAATTCCTTTCCGGAATCCATTTTGTGCTTCTTCTAATAAATTGTCATAATAATTAGTTAATTTTGTGCGTTAAACTATTAAACATTGCATGTGCAATATAGTTGAGACTTGTTGCTTTAATATAATTACACTGGTCAACAGTGATTTTGTTACATAAAAGATTTTGGGTGATTCTTATGTATTTTCATCTGCTGATTCCAAAAATGAAGTCAGAAATTTTCCATCACCCACCATTTTTTTGTAATTTTGAAAATAATTATTTACCTATTTATTAGGATTTTTGGTATATAACATGATGATTAGAAGGATTATTTTACATTTATATTTAATTTCATTGTGCCAACAATGGACTTATAATGTTTTGCGATTGTTGCCTTGAATTCATAACTTACAACAATGATATTCTTCTATAAAACTGTGATTGTATGTTTTAAGTTCGAAGTTGAATAGAAGCTTTCTTAAAAGAAAGAAGCTAATTCTGTGCTCACTTCCGTAGTCAAGTGAATTGTGATAGAAGTGTATTGTATTGTAGTGTATTGTAAAGAGAAGAGTAAAATTGTATTTGTATAAGAAATATATCTCGAAAGTGTGTTAACGATAGAAACAACTTCTGTTTTGTGTGTGGTGAGCTCACTTTCAAAGCGCAGAAGTGAAAGTTTACTCCTCTAATAAGAAGAGCTTATCACTGTTATTTTAACAACAAAATAGACCAGAACAAGATATGGGCCCCGGAAATCTGTTGTACCAAATGTGTAACACTATTAACTGGCTGGTTGAAAGGATCCCGTCATATGCCTTTCGCAGTCCCAATGATATGGCGCGAACCTAAGGATCATTTGACAGACTGCTACTTCTGCTTGACAAATACATCTGGAATAACTTCCATGTCAAGACACGCCGTTAAATATCCAATGTTAGATTCAGCAATTCGACCGGTACTTCATGGACCAGGTTTACCCATACCAATTCCACCAGATCACATAACAATGATTGAAGAACTTTCTGATGTCCAGGATTTACAGAATGATTCAGATTTTGCGGAAGATGATGCTATAAATGAAACTCACTTTCTAACACAGGAGGATTTAAATGATGTTTTTATTATTAATTTAACATAATTATTAATTTAATAGAAACAATGGTTTCAAAAGCATTTGGTGATAGGGAATTACAACGTATATAAGAGAAAAATTTGTGTCTAGATCGTAACTCGCCTCGGTAGCTCAGTTGGTAGAGCATTTGGCCCGGCAAGCCAAAGGTCCCGGGTTCGAGTCTCGGTCTAGGCGAAAATTTTTCTCTTCAAATATAGGATTTAAATGCTTTGGTTCGGGATCTTGGTTTAAGTAAAAGCAAGGCAGAATTACTTGCTTCAAGATTGAAAGGATAGAAGCTACTGCAGGATGACACCAAAGTAACTTTTTTTCCGCAATTGCCAAAAGGAATTTGAGGATTTCTTTTCTAAAGAGAAGGACCTAGTTTTCTGCAATGATGTTGAGAATTTGTTCCAGTCATTGGGTGTTGAGCATAAATCTGAGGATTGGCGTCTATTCATAGACTCCTCAAAAACAAGTTTGAAAGGAGTGTTACTACATAATGGAAACATATATCCATCCATTCCTTTAGCCCATGCAGTTGGTATGAAGGAAAATTACGAGAATATGAAGCTCTTACTATCCGCTATAAAGTATGACAATTTTTCTTGGCAGATATGTGGGGATTTGAAAGTTATAGCTATCTTACTTGGGTTACAGCTTGGCTATACTAAATTTTGCTGCTTCTTGTGCAAGTGGAATAGCAAAGATAGAAGTAATCGTTATATTAAAAAGAACTGGCCAAAGAGAGAGTCACTTAATCCAGGACAAATAAATGTTCTTCACCAACCACTTGTACATTCTGAAAAAATCTTATTGCCTCCACTACATATTAAACTAGGCTTGATTAAAAATTTTGTGAAAGCAATGGATCGTGATGGCAGTGCATTTCTCTTCCTCAAAAATAAATTTCCAAGGATCAGTGAAGCTAAATTGAAAGAAGGGATATTTGTTGGCCCTCAAATAAAGGAACTGATGAAAGATACGCAGTTTCAGAACAAGTTAAATATGCAAGAAGCAGCTGCATGGCAATCTTTCAAAAATGTTGTCTCAAATTTTCTGGGGAACTTCAGGTCTGATAACTACAGAGAATTTGTAAATGAGATGATTGAGAACTACAAGATAATGGGATGTAATATGTCTTTGAAAATTCACTTTCTGCACTCCCATCTTGATTTCTTCCCTGAAAATCTAGGGGCTGTGAGCGACGAACACGGGGAGCGCTTCCACCAGGACATCGCGGAAATGGAAAGGCGCTATCAGGGTACATGGTGTCCAAATATGTTAGCAGACTACTGCTGGACACTGAAGAGTGATATTCCTAAAGTGAAGTACAGCCGAAAATCAAATTCACATACATTTTGGGTGAGCAAATATAATTTCAGCTAAGATATAATAAACTGTAATGTATAGACACGAAAAATGTTTTTCATGTGATTACTCGAAAACCCTGGGTGAGGTGATGGAAAGTTCCGTAACAAAAGATTTGAAAATTCAGCACAAAAAAGTAAGTTTAGAAAAGAAAAAAAAACACACATTTCTCCCGTTGTAACATAAAAAAGTTCTCATTTTCATACCATTTGATATGAATTTCTCTCTTAGGAATGGGGGAAGTGAAAAAATCTGCAGTAGCTGCTCATGGCTTGTAGGAAAAAAATTCCAAACGAAGTGAAATGGCTCGCTTACGCGGGGGACTACTGAAAGTCATGAGCCACCTTTTTTTAAAAAAAAATTGTATTTATTTTAGACAAACCAAGTACATCATCGTAATCTACATGCTTTTGTGCCACTTTTCAACATAGTCTCCATTATTTTGCACACATTTTTCCCATCGTTCTATAAGCTTAAAATATTCTTATGGTAGAAGTCTATTCCAGCTGTTCAATGACACTGGCGCACTGCTTTCCAAATATCCTCCAGCACCTCATAGCATTGGCCTCACAGTTGATCCTTCACAGAACCGAAAAGATGATAATTGGAGGGTGCCAAGTCTGGACTGTAGAGAGGATGCGAAAGAGTTTCCCATCCAAATTTTCTGATCTTCACAGTGGGACGAGCAGTGTGAGGATGCACATTATTGTATTGGAGAATGATCTTCTTTCCAGGTCGTTTGTCGTGCAATGTACGATGAAGCTTCACAAGTGTGGACATAGCAGGCAGCATTTATGGTTTGTCAGGTTCAAGAAATTCAATCAGAATGCAAACTTTTGCATCCCAAAAGTCACTCCCCATATCTTTCCCAGCACATTGCACTGTCTTTGCTTTTCTCTTCGATGGCAAATTCAAATGGTGCCATTCCATACCGCAGTGTTTTGTTTCAGGCTCATAATGATGCAACCAGCTTTCATCACCTATTTTACTTACTTAATTACTTACTCACTGGCACTATCGAACCCGTAGGTTCATGGCCGCGCGGACATAAGCTCTCCATACATCCCTATCCTGAGCTAATGCTTTCCAATCATTCCCTGTATAATCTACTTCCCTCATATCATACTTAATGTTGTTCTCCCACCTCATTCTTGGTCTACCAACTGGGCGTTTTCCTTCTGGCTTTCCTACAAGAAGTTTCCATGCACGTCTTTCATTCCCCATACGCGCAACATGTCCTGCGCATCGCAGTCTACGAGACTTAACTGTTCTTATTATATCTGGCTTTCTATAAAGACCATGTAGTTCATTGTTATGAAGTCTTCTCCATTCACCTGTCTGTTCATCTCTCTTTGGTCCAAAAATCTTCCTAAGAACTTTATTCTCAAATACTCGTAATCTTCTTTCCTCCCTTAAAGTAAGAGTCCGTGTTTCGCACCCATATAATATAACTGGTAGAATAATAGTTTTATATATTTTCAGCTTAACGTTTTTTGAAAGGAGTTGGGACATCAAAAGTCTCTGCAAAGCATAATAGCATGCATTTCCAGAATTGAGCCTATGTTTAATTTCTTTGTGCATCTCATTCCTATTTGTGATTATTGTTCCTAGGTATTTGAATTCAGCCACTTCCTCAAAATTTCCCTCATTTGTCATTAGCTGTCCATTTCCATTATCTACTGAATTTCTATGTGTGACCATATATTTAGTTTTACTGATATTTACTTCCAGTCACAATTTCTTAGTGTTACTCAATAGTGTGTGCGTGTTGGCCTTCAGTATCCCCTCGCTATCGGCCAGTAGTACTATATCATCAGCATAAACTAACAGCTTATTAATACCATTCAGATGTAAGCCTTCCTCATTCTCTAAAGATTTAATGGCATGCTCTAGTACAAAATTAAATAGTAGAGGAGATAGTGCATCTCCTTGCTTCAATCCATTCTGGATTTCAAAAGTGTCTGAAAACTGTTTGCCTACACGCACCCTACTCTTTGAGCCATTTAGACACATTCATATAAGGGACATTCCATACGAAATCGGCAAAAAAACTTGTGAAAATTGAACTCACATCTTTAAAAGTTTACCAATTTTTTTACAGTGAAACCTTATGATATACTGAATATCTGAACCGAATTTCAAGTCTTCGCTTGGGATTATTAAAGAGTAATAGAGCTGTCAATTTATCGTATTGTTTTAAATAGTCTCTTTTATAAAATAAATTTCTCGAAGTATAACTACTCCCTCTACTTGAAAAGATAGTCACATTATAGATGATTTTATACTCTATCGCTTGAAAATTAGTACGTTAATATTTACGTTTTTCTGAAGGGCGTAAATGCAATTAATATGCAATTGACCTTCCTCCCCAAAAATTTTATAAAATCAAAAAGTGGCACATTATTACCTGAACACCAGTTAATTTTTTGTAATTAGTATTAAAGTGGAGTCTTGAAAGGAAACTACCAAAAATAATTATTTTTCCTAAAATCCCCTATGTGTAGACTGCCCGCAATACCTTTCGCGTGAGTGGAGATCGCTCGCTCGTACAAACAATGACGGAGCTACTTGGTAATAGTCCTTTGCGCACTTACAAATATTTTTTATTGTTATTATCATCATTACATTATTTTTATTATCATTATTACATCATCATCATCGTGGACTAGTGGTTACTCTGCACGCCTCCGATTCCGAGGTTCGCGGGTTCAAACTCGATAGGAATCAATGGCATTTTAAAGGCGTAACAATTCTGAATGTAGCTTTCTCCAGAAGAAAGGAAATCCCTGAGTCCCGTGTCGTAAATTTATGGTACGTAGGAGAACCTCGCGCTTGAAATAAATTGCTACATAATAAACGTCATTAAATTTAACAATCTTTATTGATATATTCAGTAGGCGGTTAATTTTGTGCTGATTTTGGCTAATGAGTAGTTTAATTTAAATTACTAAGCACTTACGCATTCAAGCTGGTAGGCCTATTAAAAATATTTTCTAGAGAGTAGTTTTGTAATTTGTTGTAATATTTTGTACTTGTACCCTACACCAATGTCTGATGTTGAATATTGCAAGTAATGTTAAGCTATCGATAATAATTTATAACAATTTTCATGCCGTTACAAGTAATATTTAAGAGGTATAAATATACAGTATTTTATTGGCTTGGTATCACTTGATCTTGCATCCCCTACTCATGACATATCTAAGATGATATTAAAATGCACGATAATATTAGCTTTTATTATAAGCTAAATTATTATAGTATTTAATTTAATGTCTAAACTTCCCATTATTCTCCTTTTATAACACAAAATGTATATCTCTAAGATTATTTTCTCATTCCAGAAACATTTAAGAAATTGTAAAATTATATATTAACACATAATACTGTTAATAACTATTGTATACTAATATATGCATAATTAAAATTATATTTAACTTCTAACTCACCATTGAGTCTTTGTAGATCTGCAATAAGATATTTTTAATTTGACTGTGACACTTAAAATGACGAGATGCATTAAACAAACACACTGATGTAAATCAACTGTCTAGTATGTAATCTGAACTTGAGAATTGTTGATGTAAAACAGATGTTTAAGGAAGACTTGCTGACATTGCATTATTATCTTTTGGTAGGAAGTGGTACGAGTATTAAAACATTCGGTTTTATTTGGAAGTGACATCTTATAACAATACTATTTCGTCAAACTTATCATGGTACAATACAATACACTGAATAAAAAGTTATTTTAAGACCGAAATTAGTAATTATAACAGTTTATTCAATTAATGATGAAATAGTTTTTATTATATAATATTACATTTAAACTGTAATGAAAAATTTGTAACAAAATAAATAATTTGTTTTAAAAAAGGACAGAAGATTACGAGTATTTGAGAATAAAGTTCTTAGGAACATTTTTGGATCAAAAAGGGATGAACAGACAGGTGAATGGAGAAAACTACATAATAGTGAGCTACATGATCTGTATAGGAAGCCAGATATAAGAAAAACAGTTATGTCTCGTAGGCTGCGGTGGGCAGGAAATGTGGCATGTATGGAGGATGAAAGAGGTGCTTGGAAATTTCTGGTACGAAAACCGGAGGGAAAACGCCCAGTTGGAAGACTAAGAATGAGGTGGGAGAATAACATTATACATGATTTGAGGGAAGTAGATTATACAGGGGATAATTGGAAAACGTTAGCTCGAGATGGGTTGTATGGAGATGTCCGCGCTGCTATGAACCTACAGGTTCCATAGAGCCAGTGAGTGAGTTAGTTATAAATAATTTGTTTAATAATTCACAGTAAACGTAAGTAACAGAGCTCTTTACTTCTCACTTCAGCAATAAAATTTGATAAATAAATATCTACTGCGTAAGAATTAAAATATCGCCACTTTTATAAATTTACGGTACTGTTCCATTAAGAAGAACATATAATAATCTATTCGATTTAATGGCAGTTGAAAAAGTCACTGATGAAGCTCTTTCAATAAAGTACGCGCGCGACCTTGGTCGTGAAATGAATCTGCTGCGCCGTGGACCCGCGAGTTTTTTTACGAAAATAGAAAAAAAAAATTTATATTGTCTGAACTATTCAACTCTCCAAAAAGGTAATTGCTGGAAATTAATCCTTATTACGTGAGTAGTATCCTGTATTTTTTCCGTTTTCATTTTTTGATATGTACTACAGTAAACCGCCATAAAACAGAAAATTGACACCGAAAATAAAAATATCCTAAATATAAAAATAACACCCTTAAACTTCATGATATCACCTATATAAATATGTTTGAAACAAATTTTTGCTGTTTACTGTTTCAGAAATATCAGTTAGTAAACGTTTTAGTTTATCATATTTACGATACTTTTAGATCATCATAACTACGAACCTATAAATGATAAACATTAAATTTCTGTATTAATACGTTTATAAATGTATTCACTTAAAAAAATAAATTGCAAGATTTTTTGCTGCCCGATTTGATATGGATTGTCCCATAAGTCTAACTAACTTTTTAGGAATTCTGAACTTCAGCAGGATACTATATAACTTCTCCCTCTTAATTGAATCATATGCTTTTTTGAAGTCTACATATAGTTGATGTACAGTACCATTATATTCCCATTTCTTTTCTAAAATCTGTCTTATACTAAAAATCTGATCTGTTGTAGACCTGTTTCTTCTAAATGCACATTGATGATCTCCTAGAATGTCATCAATATAGGGAGTAAGTCTGCTTACTAATATATTTGTTAGAATTTTGTAAGAAGTTGAAAGTAATGAGATGCCCCTGTAGTTGTTGCAATCAGTTTTATCTCCTTTCTTATAAATTTGTACCATAATTGATTCCTTCCATTCATCTGGAAAAGCTTCTTTTTCCCAAATCCTACTAAGGAACCAGCGTATCTTGTCCATCAATTTTTCTCCCCCTGATTTTATCAGTTCTGCTGGGATCTCATCTGAACCTGATGCTTTATACATCTTCAATTTTTCAATCGCTATTTCAACCTCTAATGCACTTGGCTCTGCGACTAGCATTTCTGCTGTCTGTAACTTATCCTCCTCAATGTCCTGTTCTGTATGTACATTTAATAGTTGATTAAAGTAACTTTTCCATCTATTTAATATACTCCTAGAATCTGCAATCATATCCCCATTTTCATTCCAAATTATGTTTTTTCTAGCCTGAAACCCTTTCTTCTCTATACTAATTCCCTGATATAATTCTCTAATGTTGCTATTTTTTGCATTCATTTCAAGATCATTAATCTTCTCTCTCAAATATTCCCTCTTTTTACTCTTTAGTAACTTGGTGGTTTCCCGTCTAACACTACCCAATTGCTCTAAATTTACCTCATTTGGTTCGTGTAACCATTTCATTTTTGCTAGCTTTCTTTTCTTTACAATGTCGGCACATTCCTCATCAAACCATTTCTTGTTTTGCCTCTTTTTTAAACAACCAATGCTTTCTGATGCTGACAATTTAATAGTATCTCTTATACCCTCCCATTCTTTATTTATATCAGTTTCTTCTTCGTTTGCCACATTGTCATCGGAAGATTCCAGTACTTCAAATCTATTAGCAATTTTGATTTGGTATTCTTGCCGCATTTCATCATTTTGCAAGTTTTTTAATTCATATTTTACAGAATCATCTTTAGCGTTTGTTCTTCTCATAAGCGATAGCCGTTGTCTGATTTTCACTCTGACCAGATGATGATCCGAATTACAGTCTGTCCCTCTAACTGATCTAACATCGATGATGCTACTGTGCCAGCGTTTATCCACTAATACATGATCTATCTGGTTCCGAGTTTCTCCACCTGGGGACGTCCAGGTGTATTTATGAATATCCTTATGCTGAAATGTTGCGCTCTTAACAATGAGATTCTTTGATGTGGCAAATGTGACTAATCTAACCCCGTTGTCGTTACTATCTTCATGAAGACTGAATTTGCCTATTGTTGGTTTGAATATATCTTCCCGCCCCACTTTTTCATTAAAATCTCCTAAGACAATTTTCATATGATATCGTGAAAGGCTATCAAATAAGCATTCTAATTCTTCATAGAACTCATCCTTGATCTTGTCATCTTTATCTTCTGTGGTGGCATGTACATTTACAATTATAAAATCATGTCGTTTACCCTTTAGAATTATGTATGATATCCTATCACTAACAAACTTAATATCTCGGATAGCGGATAGGATCCTCCTTCTGACTAAAAAACCCGTTCCAAATGCAGGTCTTTCTGCACCCGCATAGTATAATGCAAAGCTTCCTAATTCCTGACTACCTACTCCTGGCCACCTAACTTCCTGTAAAGCGACTATATCCAAGGGCGATTTATCTAATTCCCGCATTAATATCTCTAGTGCCCCGCTATTGTATAAAGTCCTAACATTACAAGTTCCTAGGACCATGTCCCTGTGTTTGAGCCTTTGGCATGGGTTCCCTGAAGTAGTCCCCGCCCGGAGAACCGAATGGGGGACTATTTGACCTCCGGAAAATTTTACCCCAGATGAACCCATGTCCGCATTTCTTGACGGTTGTATTTTTACAGTGAAAGATCGTCACTCTTTCGCCCAAGGTACTTATTTCGTCTGGCTTATCACCTTCGACCAGTCCGGCATGGGTAACCCTATCGGCAGCAATGCTACCGCCAGCATAGCTCTCAGGATCATTTAAGCATGCAAGCCACTCCACCACGACAAGGTAAGGATACCATGGAGGGTTCATCACCTATCACAATACTCATTAAATAAAATCATCGCCTTCATTTTGAAATCTCTGAAGAAGGTCATAGGTGATGGTTCTTCTCTGAAGTTTGTGGTCTTCTGTCAAAAAAGTGGGACCCAACAGGCACAAATGTTTTGGTAACACAAGCTATTAATCATTTCTTGCACTGCACTATGTCCTACGAAAAGTTTTGTAGCAATTTGATGCATAGTGATACACCTGTCATCTCTAATGAGCACATCAGTTCTTTCTTTGGTGCGATCCGTAGAGGCAGAACATGGCTGACCACTATGAGGCTCATGTTGGATACTTGTATTCCCATCTTTCAAATGTTTTACCCATCTCCTAACACTGCTGGTACCCATGCAGGCATCTTCATATGTACGTTAAAGTCTGAGGTGAATGTAAGCAGCTGATTGTTCCTCTTTAACTAGGAATTTCTAAATGGAATGCTGTCTCAATGAAACACTGATGTCTGCCATTTTAAAACTGCTGAGTGTGGTCACGTGATAGAAGCTAATGATGTCACAACTCGACAACTTGTGGTTTAAAGTCTGCAGTTTACTATCCTGTGGTCTTTTTGTTACATTGTTGGAATCTGAATTTTAACAATAGGTTGGTCATGACTTTGAGTATGCCCCTTGTAATATTGTATTAAACAAAGATAAAAACCTAAACATAGTTTGGGAAAAGATCTACATTTAAAAAAGTCACAACTAATGAATTTTGAAATTCCCGAGGAATGGGATTTGATTTGGAGGTTCATTGGTCAACTAACAAATGGAGGGAGACACATTGAATTTCTAATGACAAAACAACAGTCAAGTAAAAGGTGAAGATGGAGGATTATTAGTTTCTCCAAAATCGGTCTTAAAAAGAAGATTAAATATGAGGTGAGGGATAATATTAATAAATTTAATTGTGTATTTGTCTTATTTATAAAAACTACATGTCATGTAATCTCTCATCTCTTATTTGCCTTCTCAAATTTTGGACCCAATGTTTGCCACTGTAATCAATATAGTATCAATAGCAAATTATGAGTAAAATTATGAAGGAAAAAGATCTAATGGGTGTTATGCTATATTTGGTGAGTTTTTTTAGAGTTGGCAACACTATGCAGAATGGCAAATAAATTGTTAATAATGACTCTACCCTAATTAATAAACATATTTATTAAGTGATAAGTTGTAAAACTAATATGACTAATATTGATTGTAGACAATGTATCACAAGTATTGTCAAGATAAAGACTTTGCAAGCAGCTGTGGACAAGACATTGAAGCACAAATGGAATTCCTGAGGCAGCGTGAACATTTAGAACGTACCATTTCATCTTTAAAGCATCAAATTTCAAAGGAGGCTAGTGGCAAGATGGATACTTATAGAATAATGGAGGTAAGAACAATATTTTGTACTTTAGTCTAGCCAATGATACTATTAATAAATTACAATCAGAAGTAACATTATGAGGTTCTTCTTAATAAATAAGGTGAGTCCAAGATTTAAATTAAACCTCATAATGATTTTTTCCTATAAAAGTTCAATAAAAGTTAATCTGATCTTACCTCATAAACTGTTGTGTTCTTTTGGACATGTTTCAATATGCTGTATGTTACCTTCAGCTTGGTCAGTCTATTCAATAATCGGTTGTTGGCCCTGGATGCCGACTTCCCCTCCAACTTTTGGTTGACTAAGAGCTTGCAAATCAGATCCTTTTCCACGGGAATTTAAAAATTCATGTTCTTCTTGATGTACAACTTCTCTCAAACAGTCAGTTCTAACTGTTTCAATAATTTTGTGTTTCACATTGATTTTATGTTTTTATTGAAACAGATAATACAAAATAACTGACAGTTGGGTAGAAGATTTATATCCAGAAGAACCAAGATAGATCATGAATTTTCAAATTTCTGGGGATGAGGATTGATTTGCAAGTTCTTCTGTCAACCAAGAGATGGAGGGAAAGTCGACATCCAGGGCCGACAAACCAAGCTGAAGGTAATATGCAAGCATATTAAAACATGTTCAAAAGAACACAACAGTTTATGAGCTAAGATGAACAGACTGCTCACCTTATTCATCAATGATGTAATTTTTTGTCGCATACAGTATTATTTAACATTTTCCAATACTGTTATTTTAACACAGTTCCAATAATAGATCATATTATAATATTATAATGCTATTGTGAAAAGAAAAATTATTGTCTGAACCAGAAATCGAACCGTGGACCTCTCGTTCTCCAGACGAGTGTGCAGCCCACTACACAATTCTAGACATGGTACAAACACTAACAATTCTTTCCACATATACAAATCTATATAATTCTCATTTCGTCCGCTGCCAGGTAGGTGTCATTACCAATGCCAACGGCCAGCTTCATTTAGAAGTATCTAAGTTTGAGAATTTTACACATCAAAACATGTTCAAGTAGAACGCAACAATTTATGAAGTAAGATGATTCTAGATTCACCTTATTTATTAATCACGTTGTTTAATATTAAATGTATCACTTCACAGCTGGTTATAAATGTGATGTTGATTCCCATTTAAAAGTCTTCTTATTTAAGAAGCCAATTAGTGGAACAAAGTTCATTGCTACCTGGCACATGGGAATCATATTAGTATAGAGAAAAATCTATGAATACATTGGATGCTTAATAGCTCAGATGGTAGAGCACTGGTGAACAGAACAGCCTCAACTATGAGGCTTTCAGTTAAATCCTGTAGCATATTTTTGTAAATAGACATCCATTGTTCTGCCAGAAAAATTTAAAAGTATGATCTGCTAAAGACAAATGCTAAGTTGAAATTTCATTACCATTAAAATTCATCGGAGAACATATTGTTTAAACAACTCACCTCATAGGATTCATGCTTCCATGATATCGCGATTTCAAACATAGTCTTGTTCATCGTCAGCTATGGCTGACGATGAACATGACTATGTTTGAAATCGCGATATCATGGAAGCATGAATCCTATGAGGTGAGTTGTTTAAACAATATGTTCTCCGATGAATTTTAATGATTATACCTCATAATGTTTACTTCCCAACATTAATTAAATATAATTTCATTACCATTATTTATCTGATAAAAATATTTAAATTAAAATGAATAAATGTGACATTACAGGAGAACTCTTCACTTATTCTGGATATCAACAACCTGAGGATGGCTCTCAAACTAGCAACTCGTAAAATCACCGAGATGGAATCTATTCTGGGTCTCAACAGTAAAAACATTTCACCCAAAGAAGCAAAAGCCAAATTGCAAATGGCAATACAGAGTCGCGAAGAGATTCATGACTACTATCAGAGTAAAATCAAGGTGCAGTATCAAAGCATATTTCCATACCTGAGAAGCCAAAGGACATATGTCCATTTTTTATCAATTTTAGTTATTCATACTTTTGTGACAAGCATGAACATAGGCAGTGCACTCCTTGTGATTTCAACACATTAACAATAGTTGATGCATTTTACAGAGCTATTCCATAAAAACAAAAATATCTCCCAGAAGAATAATTACTTTGTTATTGTGGAGATTCATAATAAATAACTCTGCTTTTTGGATTGTACGTGTACAGTATAAACTCTTGTGAACCCAATATCATTAGAAATACATATTGTAAGCTGGTTTGAATAAATATGTATATATTCAGAAGTTTCAATTTATATTGTCCACAAAGAGCACATACATGAATGTAAACACCTTGAAAATATTTTGTGGAAAAAGGGATGTATGTCCATATTATTTAAAACAAATATTATTTTTTTACGTAATTTATAATTAAAACATTACATAAATATACACACAATGCTACTGTATGTCAAATAACATATCTAAAAGTCACAACTCTTGAGTATTACAATGCACAAGCAATGTGCAATTATTGTAGGCTACTACACAAATAGTGTCCCTTTGCTTCTCAGGTATGGATTTCATGACCATAGTATTAAAAGAAGAGGCAGTATGCATTACAACTTCTTCACTACAACCCTTCATTTGCCTTTTCAGCAAGATGTCTCCTGCATGTATGACCTTGGATCTCCATTCATTTGATATCATTTTTTCCATCTCTTTTTTGGTATATCACGTAATATTGTGAATATTGGTTGCCATTTAAATATTCTTTTGACATCTTTCATTTGGCATTCTGTTAACATCACTAGTCCCTTAGCTATAATAAAAATTAACAATGATTTAATTTTTAATTTCCAGGAACCATCAATATTTTCGGTATGGTCAAAATTTCTTATCAAAATTTTCTTTTTGAATACTAGTAATTTTCATTGGCTGGATTCTTTCAATACCCATGATTCACATGCATTAGTTTTGCATTATAGAAAATTAATTATTCTTTAAAAGTGCAATAATGGCATAAATGTTTTATTCCCTAGTGCAATTATTTCTTGAATCTCTTCTTCTATAGTACTATTACTCTTTACAATGGAACCTAAATATTTTAATGATCTTACTTGCTTCAGATGTATATGTTATTTTATATTCAGGTTTTGTAAGTTTTCTGGAACATTTTAATATTTTGTTTTTTGTTCAATGATAACACTGTTCTGCATGGATTTTTTTTTTAATAAATGAGAGTTTCTGAATCACAATTTCACACTTATTGCAAAAATGAAATCCGTTTCCGCATACCACGTCAGAATTTTTTACAATTCAAAATGTTATGTTTTGAATATTTTTCATAATGTAGTAATATTACAGTGTGCTTATCGTTAGTTAGAAAGGCCCAACAGTTTATAATTTTGACTTTATTACTTAAAATGTGAAATAATATAACTATTATTATGTTTATATTTATTAAAATCTGCTAACTATATCCGCCCTAGGTCCATACAAAAATTTGTGGTTGTGTAAAATGATCCAGATCTGTTTGCTATAATAACTATATATGTGGGTCATATACTTAAGTAAAACAAAGAATATAACTGCTTTTGTAAAGAAAACTTACTTTCAATACTTTGGCATTAAGTTAGGAGACCAGGATAAATTGTGGTGCCCTCACAAAGTGTGTCGTAGTTTTGTTGCAGAGTTGAGGAGTTGGAAATATGGAAAAAAACAAGTCATTGCCCTTTGGTATCCCTATGATTTGTAGGTTCCCTCCAAATCAGATATGATTGTTATTTTTGCACAGTTAAGGTATCTAAAAACAAGAAAGATATTGTATATCCTAACATTCTCTCTGCCATTCAGTCTGTACCTCATGGTCCTGATATTCCAGTTTCCTTACACCCTGTATCAGATATATTGCCATCTGTATACAGTAGCACTGAAACTAAATCTCCTGTGGATGATGAACCATATAATTCTGATCATGATAGATGTTTTAAGCAAAGTGAGCTTAATGATTTAGGGTCGAATGTTTGAACGCATTAGACAGTAAAAGGCGTTCTCTGCTGATAAAGTTTTATTCAAACACATTTTTCTTACTCAGAAATCTATTCACGCGGTAATAATTGTAAAGCTACCTGACAAGGTACCTTAAGATCGTAGCTCAAGATATAAACTTATGTGAAAATCCCGAAGGGAACCGATGGTAACCGATGTAGTTTGAAACTTATCCAAGATGTCGGACCTTGAAGACTTCGATCATGTTTTCGGTATACGCAGAGAAGAGGAATTTGATAGAGTCTACCAAAGAATTCAACTGGAAGAACAGGAGAATCGGTGTAATATTGCGCATCGCAGACGTGTTTGTATACGGTATTATTTGCGGGATGCAAGCATAAATGCATTCCTCTATAGCAGACAAAAATAACGGAAGTGGTTTTATCGCTGAGAATTCTGGGTAATTCGTCGCCAATATTACAAAAACGTCAACATTCATGCATGACCGGTTAAGACGGCCGTTAATTCGATCTCAGCTCACCAGTGTTTGGAAGTAATTTGAGTAGAGAGTAATGTATTTGCATATGACCCTAGTGAGGGATTTAAATTTGCCTAAATAATCAGCAGAATTGTTAGGCTCTAGGTTAAAAGTAAAGAAAGTATTGACTGAGAGTACATATTTTTCCATGTTACAGGCATCATGAGAAGGAACTTGTCCCTTTTTTTGCTAAAAAATAAAATTTAGTGTATTGCCAAGACATCCTTGCTGTTCTTAAAATTTTATAACAAACAATAATTCCAAAGAGTGGAGGTTCTTCATAGATTCTTCTCAAAAAAGTCTTAAAGGTGTATTACTTCATAATGGAAACATTCATCCTTCTAATTCCTATGGCCCATTTTTTGTTTTAAAGGAGACATATGAAAATGTAAAGTTTTTGTTACAAAAAACTGCAGTACGAAAACCATCTATGCTAGTCTGTGGAGATTTCATGATTATTGGACTATTAGTTGGTCAGCAAGCTGGTTTCACAAAATACCCTTGTTTCGTACGTGAATGGGATAGCAGAGCTAGGTCAGAACACTGGGAAAAAGAATGTGGCCACGTAGGACTAATTTAATACCGGGTGAAAAAAAATATAAGAAGTGAACCTCTTATTGATCCCTCAAAAGTATTGTTGCCACCTGTCCATGTAAAATTAGGTTCAATGAAACAATTTGTGAAAACTCTAGAGTGCTTTAAATACCTATACGCTACCGTATACATTCCCTTCATTATCCTATGAAAAAAATTAAAGCTGTTGTAATCATTGTCCCACAAATTCGAAAACTGATGATGGACAGTCAGTTCGAGAATACTGTGAGTCGAAAAGTGAAATATGCCTGGAATGCAGATTATTATTATTAAGGAATTATTAATTAGTGGCAAAAAAATTCTGGCCTATTTTTCACACAAAATTCTTGTTGAAAGTAATTTTTATTACGTTTTACAGAGCTATAATTTAATTTCAAGTTATTCATGAATATTTTGAAAACCTGACGTGATGGGAGAAAATTGAGATCATTTTCGAATTCAGCACAAAAAAATCCATTTAGAATCATCTATCAGATTTTAAAAAAACAAAAAAATAAGTTTTAAAATGCAGAACGGTGTAATACGAGGGCCACTTAGAAAGTTTCCAGACTTGAGTAATCTGTTTGAGATAAAATTAAGCCAGATGTACCATGCAATAGCCCACTTTTATCTATATTTACACATAATTTCCCTCCCTTAACAGTGGGGGTTGAAACAAAGTAGAATGCCAGTAACTCAGTGTCTAGCAATGGAGGTGCAACATGAACATTTTTGTTCCATGATTTATTATGATTTTAAAATTGGGTTACATCAGTGAACTACAGACCCACCGGGCGAAGAGACCCCGGAAGACCTAAGAAGAGATGGAGGGATCAATTTCTATCCTGAAGCGGAACAGGCCAATGGCCTAATCCATACCTGCAATTGATGATGATGATGATGAAAGACTAGACAATTTTCTCAGATGCCTCTTAAAATCAACTGGTTCCAGCCAGGTTTGAACCCATTGAACTTGGAACCAAAGTGAGCATGGTATTACTGAACAAGTGGATTTGGCTAAGTTAGACCCTCCAGACTTCACTGAAATTCACCCCAGAGGTTAAATATCAGTTCCATCAGGATTTTTGACCAGATCAAGGATCCGGAAATCCCAATTAGTATCAGCCCCCCCATTTAAGATATAAGATACGCAAAAATCATAAAAACTAGAGCACATTCAGCACTTTCATGAACATATTCGTAAACTGTGCACTTGAAAACATAAAAATTTGCTGAGATATTCAGGCCAACAAAAAATTATTTTTTTGTAGAGCTGTGTAATGGATAATGTTATTCTCCCACCTCATTCTTAGTCTACCAATTCGACATTTTCTCTCTGATTTTCCTACCAGAAGCTTCCATGCACCTCTTTCACCTCTCATTCGTGCCACATGTCCTCCCCATCGCTGCCTACGAGTCTTAACTGTTCTTATTATATCTGGCTTCCTATACCTGCATATCATGTAGCTCACTATGATGTAGTTAGTCTACCATATTAAAAAAAATGTTATTTTCAAATTCTCGAAAGGAGTAAGGAAGTTAACATTTAAATTGGTAAAACACTAGACTAGACGAAAATTTGGCATCCTTTAAGACCCCCGGTAGATGATGGACTTATTTGTTGCCCTTTGCTAACCTTGTTCTTGTGTTTTGAAGTATTCTTACGAGTCTAGGATGAGGTTCTATGTTGTTTTTATAAAATTATATTGTGTATAAGGCAGAAAAAGCGCCAAAATTTGTCCAAGTTTATTTCAAGTCTTACTGAAGCTTTCTTCTGAAAGAAAGGTTATATATGTATTTTGTGAGGATTTTTGAGCTCATTAGAGGTGTGTATACCCAAGGAGGGATAAAAAACCAAGAAGAGAACAGATTTAGACTAGGCCCATAGTATTTGTGTGTATTGCTTTGGAATTGTAATTTATTAAAATATAGTGTTGCTTTTACTGTTGTTTATTGATTTAGTGTTTAAGTTATTTATTTGTATTATAGTAATTCATTAATTTGGAATTTAGATTAATATTTTATGATTTAAGCTAGTGACTGAGATAGTTATATGTTAGGCCTATTATGTTTTATGTTTAAGTGTCCACATATTATGTGTTACTTTTAATGTATTGGTGTATGCTGTTTTATTCTGTAAGTAGGTGGTATTTGTAATGTATTTAGGCAGGCTTCTGGGAACCTTGTTCCCTCCTGTACAACAGTTTTCAGTTGGTTCGTGGAACTTAAGAGGGGATGAACTTCCCTCAAAGACGAAGAGAAGCAGAAGACCCTCAATGGCAGTTACTGAGGAAAACATCACCACTGTGGAGAAAATGATGCAAGAAGATCCACGAGTAACATACAAGGATATTGAGGCAACTCTTGGTGTATAGGATTGGAGAGTGTTAAAAAAAATTTTGCACGATTTTTTAAGGGTGAGGAAAATTTCTTCTCGCTGGGTGCCCCATCATTTAACGAAAGGGCAAAAGGTAGCTCATGTGAAATGGTGCTGTGAACTGCTGCAAAGATATGATAATGGGAACTCTTGCCGTGTTTCTGAGATCATAACAGGTGACAAAACATGGATATACCAGTACGAACCAGAAACAAAGCGACAGTCATCATTCTGGGTCTTTCCAGATAACACACCTCCGACCAAGGTCAAGAGGGCTAAGAATATAGGGAACAAAATGGTAGTGACATTCTTCTCCATTAGTGATCATGTGGCAACAATTCGTCTTGAGGGTCATAGGACAGTTAATGCAGTGTGGTATATGACAGTTTGTCTCCAGGAAGTTTTTCGAAAAGTGTGTGAAAAGCGACTGAGAACTGCACCATGACAATGCCTCTGCCGACACAGACAGTGTCACAATTAATTTTCTGGAGAGTATTCCCTGCAGTCCTGATCTAGCACCTTGCAACTTCTTCGTGTTCCCTTCCGTGAAAAACCAACTGCGTAGAAAGCGGATTGCAAGCCCGGAAGATGCTGTCATTGCATATAGAGAGGAGCTTAATAACATTGAGAATGTTGACTGGCGTCAGTGCATCCAGTCTTGGGTTCGAAGGATGTCCAGATGTTGTATAGAGGCTGAGGAAGGGTACTTTGAGAAGATGGAATGGTAAATTTTAGATTATCTCTAAAATTTTGCCAGTATCCGGAAAAAGCGCAATTTTCTCTGATTGATCTTTCAACTTTTAGAATGTTTCTGTAGCAGCTTATGTAGTTGTAACAGTTAACATATATATAGATGCACTCATGTGTAATCAGAGTACTCAGGTGGAATTTATTGAGAATTCATATTCAAAGCGAGATTGGTGACTCACAAAATTGTTCATCTGGTAAATAATTACTAAATCAGTTATAAGTTACTCGCCGAGCCTGCTTAGTGCAATCAAGAGGAATATTATGAGCAACTCTACCACAATATGGCAGTATTAAATATACTTGTTTTTCATCATCATCATCATCATCCATGCAAGTATTAGGCCGTGTGGCCTGTTACGGTCTCAAAGAGGAATTTTCCATCCAGCGCTTTTTTGGACGTCCCAGCGATCTTTTACCTTGGGGGCAGTAGCGAAGTATACTTACTTACTCACTGGCACTATCGAACCCGTAGGTTCATGGCCGCGCGGACATAAGCTCTCCATACATCCCTATCCCGAGCTAATGCTTGCCAATCATTCCCTGTATAATCTACTTCCCTCAAATCATAGTTAATGTTGTTCTCCCACCTCATTCTTGGTCTACCAACTGGCCGTTTTCCCTCTGGCTTTCCTACAAGAAGCTTCCATGCACGTCTTTCATTCCCCATACGCGCAACATGTCCTGCCCATCGCAGTCTACGAGACTTTACTGTTCTTATTATATCTGGCTTCCTATAAAGACCATGTAGTTCATTGTTATGTAGTCTTCTCCATTCACCTGTCTGTTCATCTCTCTTTGGTCCAAAAATTTTCCTAAGTACTTTATTCTCAAATACTCGTAATCTCCTTTCCTCCCTTAAAGTAAGAGTCCATGTTTCGCACCCATACAATATAACTGGTAGAATAATAGTTTTATATATTTTCAGCTTAACGTTTTTTGAAAGGAGTTGGGACATCAGAAGTCTCTGCAATGCATAATAGCATGCATTTCCAGAATTGAGCCTATGTTTAATTTCTTTGTGCGTCTCATTCCTATTGTGATTATTGTTCCTAGGTATTTGAATTCAGCCACTTCCTCAAAATTTCCCTCATTTGTCATTAGCTGTCCATTTCCATTATATACTGAATTTCTACCTGTGACCATATGTTTAGTTTTACTGATATTTACTTCCAGTCCTAATTTCTTAGTGTTACTCAATAGTGTGTGCATGTTGGTCTTTAGTATCTCCTCGCTATCGGCCAGTAGTACTACATCATCAGCATAAGCTAACAGCTTATTAATACCATTCAGTTGTAAGCCTTCCTCATTCTCTAAAGATTTAATGGCATGCTCTAGTACAAAATTAAATAAAGTAGCGAAGTATGACTTTTGGAATTCTATGAGATGGCATTCGTTGAAGATGGGCTTTCCAGTTGTTCTGGTAGTTTTGTATATGGTGAAGAATGGGTCCTACATCCAACTCTTCCATAATTTCCTCATTTCTTTTATGGTCCCACTTTGTGTAGCCCGCTGTACGGTGCATAAATTGCATCTCATTTGCTGTTATTCGGCTTTCATCTCTTCTTCGTATTGTCCATGCTTCACTACCATATCTTAATACTGGTCTTGCAAGAACCTTATAAAGCCGTAATCTTGTGTTCTTCTATATTAAAGATAGTTACATTATACTGTTAATTATCCCCGTTGTTTTTGTAAAATTTGTGATTTTCTTTGATATATCAGTTTCATCTTGAAATGTTAAATTATAACCCAAATAATTAAATTTGTTTACTCGTTCTAAAATTTCATCATCCAAAACAATTTTGCTAGGTATAGGGTATTTCCCACAAAAGGCCATCACTTTAGTTTTCTTTGTATTGATTTCCATGTTGTACCTTTTTGCAATTATATTGAAATTGTACATAGAATACTTTAAATCTGTTTCTGTTGGAGCTATTAATACCAAATCATCTGCAAAAAGCAAAGAGTCTATTTTATGGTTTCTATTAATTTGGATAGAACCGTGTCTCACCTGTCGCCAATCTTGGAGTATTCTATCCATGTATATGATAAAGAGCAAGGGCGAGAGGCCACATCCTTGTCTTACGCCCCTATTAATTTCGGTCCATTCTGTTTGTGTGTTATTGATTCGGACTGAAATAAAATTTGTTTTATAGATATTGTATAAATTTAAAATATGCTGGTGAAATTAAATGTTTCTTACCTCTCCTCATATATATTTTCTAAGTTGATCGCGATTTCGAGACTATAACTGTCTCATCATCAGAACTTTGTTGACGACTCAAAACTTTTTCCTTCCTATTTTTATAATCTTTATTATCCATGATTACTAACTGATTACCTTTGTCGGCCTTTGTGATTATTGCATTTTTATTGTTAATTTCTTTAATAATTTTCATGTTTCCCAGTCCTCTTTTATTTCTTGGTATTCATGGATAACAAAGATTATAAAAATAGGATGGAAAAAGTTTTAGAATCTGTAGAATATACTGAAATGAAATCTGATCCACTTCCAAAATGCATTAAAGAAGTTAATAACACCTTAAAAAACATAAACAAAATTTTAATGAAACAAGATAAATTCAAACTGAAAGTCCCTAATCCTAAAAATCCACAAATGCATGGTCTCCCAAAAATTCACAAGAGCGGAGATAAAATGAGGCCCATTATCAACAGTATAAGTTCACCTACATACCTAATATCAAAATGGTTATGCAATGAATACAAGAAAATGGAAGAATTTGATAACCTATCAATAGATAACTCGATTCAACTAATAGGAAAATTAAAGAACACACAAATAGAACCAACAGACAGATTAGTGTCGTTTGACGTAGTTTCATTGTTTCCCAGCATTCCTAGAGAAACCACTCTTGAAATTTTGGAAAAATGGTTAAATAAAAACAAATTAGAAAAAGAAAATAAAAAAGAATTTATAATTCTAACTAAATTGTGCATTGAACAAATGTTTTTTACATATAATGGAAATTTTTTCAAACAAAATTCTGGGCTTTCTATGGGAAATCCTCTATCACCCTTTTTGGCCAATTTATTTATGGGAAGTTTTGAGCAGAAAATAACAAGTGGACATCCTTTGATTTTCAAATTTTGGAGTAGATACGTTGACGACGTAATTGCTATTGTGAATCACAAGCAAATAGAGGATGCTTTAAAGCTGTTGAACATTCAGAGTAGAACTATAAAATTTACCATGGAAACTGAAAATGAAAGACAAATCCCATTTTTAGATCTCACTTTAAGAAGAAATGAAGAAAACAAGATAGAATTTGGAATTTATAGAAAGAACACACATATTGACAACTATATTAAAGCTTCAGGATTCAACCATTTTGCTCACAAAGAGGCAGTATTCAATAGTTTGACACACAAATTGGTAAATATACCTATGAGCAAAGAAAACTATGAAAAAGAAAAAGAACACATAATTAATGTTGCAATAGATAATGGTTATGAAGAAAATATGGTACACAAGAAAATAAATAAATTCAAAAGACAAAAATTAATAAATGAAAGCACACTTATAAAAGAAACAGAAAAAATAAAATTCAAGAAATTCACTTACCATCCATTGAAACACTATAAATTTCAAAAAATTTTCAAAAAGTTTAATATAAGATTAGCACCAAAGAATGAATACAGCCTTAATAGGATAATTAAAACCAATAAAAATGAAAAAAATTGAAAACGAAAACAAATCAGGAATTTATAAGATCAAATGCAGTGATTGTGACAAAATTTATATTGGAAAAACGAAAAGAAATTTGAAAACAAGGGTGAAAGAACATCTTAGAAACATCAAAAATGGAGAAGTGGAAAAGTCAGCAGTAGCTGCTCATGCTTGGTCCGAAAAACATTTAATTGAATCAAAAGCCAGTCTAATTAAACAAATAGACAAACAAAAGGAACTTACGGTTTGGAAGAAGATCCACATTCAGAAAAGAAAAGAAAACTTATGAACTTCGAAATTCCCGCAAATTTTGACCTGATCCAGAGGTTCATCGGTCCACCAACAGAGGGAAGAAGAAGAGTTTCTTCCGATCGACATAACACCAGTCGCCAACAAAGTTCTGATGATGAGACAGTTATAATCGCGATCAACTTAGAAAATATATATGAGGAGAGGTAAGAAACATTTAATTTCACCATAAATTAAACCTCATAGTGATTAATTCCTATAAAAGTTAAATTAAAATATGCTGTTGTGGCAGATTGTTGTCAGCTAAAATTTCCAATGGTTTATTCCTATTGATTTTGTCGAAGGCTTTTTTTGAAGTCCACAAAAGCTAAATGTGTTTCTACATTGAACTCCCTGTGTTTTTCCCTATTAATAATTTCATGGAGAAATAACCTCACAGCAGGATCGACCTTTACGAAAGCCATTCTATTCTTCGCTGAGGAGGCTGTTAAGATGTTTGTATAATTTGTTCTTAATTATATTGCCGTAAATTTTATATCCAGTTTTTAGTAAGCTGATGCCTCTGTAATTTTCACAGTTTTTCTTGTCTCCTTTTTTAAATATTGGTATTACAATAGATTTTGTCCAACTTACAGGAATGTCTCTCCCTTCCCATAGTTTATTTAGGAATGTTAGAAATCTGTCTAAAAACAGAGGATTTGCATTTTTAAATAGTTCAATACTGATTCCATCCTCTCCAGGAGCTATACAAGTTTTTAATTTTCAAAGTATTTATGTCCTTTTAACTAGTGTATTATAATACTGCAGTAACCATTATCCTACAAAATACCATAGGCCTAACATATTTCAAATTAATTTTAAGATATTTGAATGAATCATGGCCATACAGTAGCTAAGAAACATGAAAACAGAATCCTCTAATATACATTATATTTTTGCAAACTGTGAATATGATTTATGTGTGTTATTTTATAGTATATTGCAATACAAGTGAGGTAAGCACTTGTTACTGATCGAGAAAAAGTTTGAAAAAACGAGGCGCTTGCGCCAAACAAAAGGAACTCACGGTTTGAGAAAAGATCCACATTCAGAAAAACAAAAGAAAACTTATGAACTTCGAAATTCCCGCAAATTTTGACCTGATCCAGAGGTTCATCGGTCCACCAACAGAGGGAAGAAGAAGAGTTTCTTCCGATTGACATAACACCAGTCGCCAACAAAGTTCTGATGATGAGACAGTTATAGTCTCGAAATCATGATCAACTTAGAAAATATATATGAGGAGAGGTAAGAAACATTTAATTTCACCATAAATTAAACCTCATAGTGATTAATTCTTATAAAAGTTAAATTCAAGAAATGTTTTATTTTACCTACCAAAGGTGTGCTTTTTGAGTCCATATCAGCATTGCGATTTCTTTTGTTTGCATAGCAACCAGGTTAGATGTGGGAACATTGACTTACTTCCAGTAACAACAATATTGGTATGTATAAGAAATTAGTCACATCGACCAAAAAATAAATAATTTGTTAATATTGTATGTCTCTTGAAATAAATCATAACATTCTGCTATAATTTTTAGAACTTTTAGGTTAGGCCTAAATAATACATTTGAAACTTGGTTAATAAATCACCTTTAACTCTTTTATGCTTGTAATAATATGTTATTGTAAATTAATGCTCTGAAATATAATTGCCCACTTTTATAATGCTCAAAAATTACAATTTTATTGCCTATAACAGAATATCCCTAATACTTTGATCTGAATTACTGTATATTGCATTGAATTTTTTAATTAATTAATGATTTTTATTATTTTACATGTAATTTTAGTAAGTTAACCCGAGTTTTTGTGGCCTTACTATTGGTATGTTTCCTATATTACCTAATTTTTTAAATTGTTTTCCTTCTCTATTGTCAAGTATATTATAGTCACTTTTGGCACACCCTATTTGGAGTTCAATGAGAAGTGTTAAATTAATAATAAAATCGTCAATAGAAGCCCTGCTGGCTTTATATTCCCAATAAATGTCTTCTTAACTAAGAAGCCGCCATTTGCAAAGTTAGAAGCTATGGTTTCTAGCATTTGGCGCAAGGGAATTACAACGTATATAAGAGAAAAATTTGCGTCTAGATTGCAACTCGCCTCGGTAGCTCAGTTAGTAGAGCACTTGGCCCAGAAAGCCAAGGGTCCCGGGTTCGAGTCTCGGTCTAGGCAAACATTTTTCTCTTCAAATATAATTTATCCTTCAATGAGAAGTGTTAAATTAATAATAAAATCGTCAAAAGTTACTAATTTTATTATAATTCAGATGTGGGCTCTTTTTCCGTGCACTAGCAAGAAGGTATAAGTCTATTTGACACAATTATAGTGAGAGGCATTAAAATAGTTATCACAAAAAGTATTAATAGTATGTCCAAAATGTGGCATAAAAATTCCATTTTTATGATGCATAAATTGCGGCCCGAAAATTAAGTCTAATAATTACTATAGAGAATAATTTATTTGACAGATTCACATCCTATATTTGTGTAGAGGACTGTTCCGGTTTTTCCCCTCTAATGAAAAGTAAAAATTTAGATTTTTGCCGATTTTTTTGTTTACATTCTGAATCACTGTGCAGTGTAGGGGTGACATGTGGTCAGCATGTAAAGTCTCCCAGCCATCATAGTTGGTTTTCTCAGCCTGGAGCAACTACTTAGTGTAGCTACTCAAGTTCCTCACTATGCTGGGTGGGCACCAGGCCGAAATTCCATGAGAAAATTTCTTCCCCTATGGGGACCCGAACCAAGACAAGTCCCAGAGCTCTGCGCCAAGGCCTCTTGCCTAAACCACTCAGCTATGGCATGGGACTTAACCATGATTTGAGGAGGTGAATTATATAGGGAATGATTGGAAAACATTAGGTCAGGATAGGAATTAATGGAGAGCTTATGTTCGTACAACCATAAACCTCTGGGTTCAATAGTGCCAATGATTTATTAGACAATAGCATTGCATTAAATATGTGATTTATAAATATGGTACATGATTTTTACAATATTAAAAAAGCTGTCAAAAATACTTCAGAGCATTTACATAGCATAACATTTGACAGTGGCACATAATATTGCAGGTGTAAGTGAATTTAATTAACTATTTATTAACTAAATTTCCTGTGGAGGCCCAATGTAAGAGATTAAAATTATGGCAAAAATGTTATGACAATATTTCAATGGCTATATCATATCAACAGATTATTTGATTTTTTTTTTTAGAATAGGCATAAACCCCAACCACTCACAGAATAATAATGAATCAGATATAAAAGTTGTAAAAAAATTTTGTTTATTAATTTTGAAACTACATTAGTAATTTCTGGTTGAGGATATGGTATTATCTTCTGTAAAATTATTAAATATTATATTGTATATCCAAAAATATGTATTATTGAAATATCCAGAAATATCTGTAGGCCTATGTCACAGTGTGCACATTCCGTTAAAATTTGCTCCTTTTAAATGGATATATATTTCTTTTTACATATTGTATTTTACTTTGTAACCATTGCATTTGTAGTTCTAGGCATTTTTTTTAAATGACTTGCATACATTTTATTTTGATAGATGACAAGATCTCCATTAAACAAATTTTCATAACACAAAGTTCTTCTGCTAGCAAATATAACTCGAGGCACGTTGGAAAAAAGTTCTCTGTGGACATTTATTGACAACATCATGAAAAAAAAAAATGAAATCAAGATTCATGCTTCACTGACAAGTTTCTCTGCTAATTTGATTCTGATTGTCCCATGAGCAGCTCATGCATAACTCAGCTAACCAGAGTATGGAAAAGTTTGAGAAAAGAGTAATGTTTATAAATATGGCAAATAGTGAAAATGCAGCGCATTGCTTTATTTCCTCTTAGGTCTATTTGTTTTAATATTTTGTCCATAACTACAGCAATAAAGTTGTTGATAGTGGGTCTCCTTGTTTAACATCACTTTATCTTTTTTTTTTTTAACTTTTGCTACTGTATTAGTTACGGCACTCAGTTTTATTAATTTGGGTAGGATTTCACATTGTGTCAGATACTGTATTAATTATCTTATCCCTGTTTATAGAATCAAATCCATTACATCCACACAGCTTCTACAACTAAATAATATATTCTTGTTAATCTGAAAGCCCAATTAATCCGAACTGCAAAATGAAAACTGTTTATAATGAAATGAAAGAATGCATTATACAGAATGAAGATTAGTTGCAAGCCAACTATCACACATACAACAAATCAATACAAATATGGAAATTCTAGAGCAAAATAGCCGTCTATGAACCTTGTAACTGAAAAAAGTGACTAAGCATGTGGATATTTTGTTCTATTATCAACATATTTCTTCATTTTTCAGCCATGTACTTTCTTCCTGTGTATAATAACACTTGGTATGGAATTAGCTACCAAAAATGTGTGTCTACAAATTGACCAAGGAAAGGCAGTAAACCCTTGAATATTGATCCATGGAAATAAGACCACATTTTGATCAGTAATTATAAATTTCATCATTATCATCTTTATATGGCTTGTTCTGGTCTCATTCTTTAACACTGTTGAGCCTATCTAGTTTTTGGTTTCATTATCTGTTTTAATATGCGGTCACCTTTCATTCTTTCTACATGTTGTTTCCAATCTTTTCTGCCTTGTTTTATTCTATTAATAATAATGATACTTTTAATTCTGTAAATAATTTTACACTCTTTAATGCATTCAATGATTGCTCAGAATAAATTAAAAAACACATTTTTCAAGCTAACGGACGTCTTTATGGAATAAGAAAACAATTAAGATAATATTTATTAACAAGTGTGAAATTAAACTTCAACTGGATAACGCTTATGTATACAAGTAAAGAAACATCAAAATTAGCCAACACACTAAAGAGAGATCGACAAACATATAAATATAGCATACAGAACAGGAAAAAAATTAAGTAACAATAAAAATAACATTGTAGAAAAAAATTATTTCAACAAGGACCAGCGGAAGTTTTAATATTAAATTTAAAGAACATTTTAAAAACTTCAAACATGGAGAAGGCAAATCCGGTTATGCCAAACATATCATTGAGACTAGACACTGACAGCACCCTCACAATACTACACATAGAGAATAATTCTTCAAAAATAAAATTACTAGAGAAAAATTGAAATTATAAAGGAAATCACCAACAATAACTTGATTCTAAATGAGAATGTACCCAGTACACACAACCCTCTCTAAAAAAATTATCACAAATATGCTAGTACTTTATCGAGGGTCAATGACAACAGACCTACCTTCTGCTGATGGTGGGACTAGTCCTGAAAGGCCTACAGTTAATTATTACTTTAAAAGTTTAGAAGACAGACCTGCAAGATACATAATTTTAATATTGTAAAAAACCTTGCACTAACTTATGGATTTGAGGCATAGGTCCTAAGCAAAAATCATTTAAAACTTCTTAGTATTTTCAAAAGGAAAATCTTCAGTCGTATGGTCCAATAAATAATGATGGGGAATGGAGTATTACCTATAACAAGGAGCTATATGGTATGTACACTTAGCAAAAATAAAAAAGAACTCTTGATCTTGAATACTAAGGCGCGATTCATATGAGTACACTAATTGCACAGTATAGCTATAATACATTTCCCTTCTTCCTTAGAAGAGCATTCTTTCAAGCACAGCTAATGCTTAGCTTAGTGGCTTGATTCGTATGCAAGGGGCCAAAGGTTCGATTCCCGATGAGGTTAAATTTCTTAATTGTTAAAATGCTTTCTATTTTATTCTGTATTTCTACTCTTAAAAAGTGAACTAACTATTATTATTATTATTACTAGTACTAAGAGTGGACGTGTCCACCATGTTGGTGTATTTCAGAACTCAATTAATAATTTAAACTGAAACAGTATATTAAAAGGTGCAAATTAACATCAGTGCAGTGAAAATTAATATCAGTGTTTTTAATAATAAATTATTATTTATTAAAGGTATTTATTTTGACTATAGAATATTACAACCTTTTGCTCTACCATGAGTTTCCAGGGAATCATTAATCTACAATTTATAAACTACGGTAAACTCCGCAGTCGGAGGAGACCCCTCTAATTTCTATTACTATTACTACTATTATTAATGTTATTATTATTATTATTAATGTTGTTATTATTATTATTAATATTGCCCACCATCTCTATGGACTACTATTAGGCTGGACTTGACATAATATATATAAACCAAAAATTTTAAATGAAGGGTGAAATTTTTTCCTCACTAAGCCAATATATAAAATTAATGTTTGTTTGTTCGTACTTTATGTGCGGCCATACTGTTGATCCGATTGTGATGGGGTTTCTTGCAAATTGTTCAGGTGAATTGAAAGGTTGCCTCACAAGACAGAGTGGAGGATGATGCCAGTGCAGGAATTGGAAGGTTACCTCACAAGACAGAGTGGAGGATGATGCCAGTGCAGGAATTGGAAGGTTACCTCACAAGACAGAGTGGAGGATGATGCCAGTGCAGGAATTGGAAGGTTGCCTCATAAGAGAGTGCTGATGATGCTAGTGCAGGAATTGAAAGGTTGCCTCACAAGGCAGAATGGAGGATGATGCCTGTGCAGGAGTTGAAAGGTTGCCTCACAAGACAGAATGGAGAATGATGCCATTGCAGGAATTGGAAAGATGCCTCACTAAACAGAGTGGAGGATGATGCCAGTGCAGGAAATGGAAGGTTCCCTCACAAGACAGAGTTGAGGACGATGCCAGTGCAGAAATTGGAAAGATGCCTCACAAGACAGAGTGGAGGATGATACCAGTGCAAGAATTGGTCAGTTACCTCACAAGACAGAGTGGAGGATGATGCCAGTTCAGGAATTGGAAGGTTGCACAGTTAGGACGATGATGCCACTGCAGGAATTGGAAGGTTGCTTCACAAGACAGAGTGGAGGGTGATGCCAGTGCAAGAATTGGAAGGTTGCCCCACAAGACGGTGTGGAGGATGATGCCAGTGCAAGAGTTGGAAGGTTGCCTCACAAGACAGAGTGGAGGATGATGCCAGTGCAGGAGTTGGAAGGTTGCCTCACAAGACAGAATGGAGGATGATGCCAGTGCAGGAATTGGAAAGATGTCTCACAAGGCAGAGTGGAGGATGATGCCAGTGCAGGAATATGAAGGTTGTCTCACAAGACAGAATGGAGGATGATGCCAGTGCAGGAATTGGAAGGTTACCTCACAAGACAGAGACGAGGATGATACCAGTGCAGGAATTGGAAGGTTGCCTCACAAGACAGGGTGGAGGATGATGCCAGTGCAGGAATTAGAAGGTTGCTTCAGAAGACAGAGTGGAGGATGATGCCAGTGCTGGAATTGGAAGGTTGCTTCACAAGATAGGGCGGAGGATGATGTCAGAGCAGAAATTGGAACGTTGCCTCACAAGATAGTGGTTGATGATGCCAGTTTAGGAATTGGAAGGTTACCTCACAAGACAGAAAGGAGGGATGCTAGTGCAGGAATTGGAAGGTTACCTCACAAGAATGAATGGAGGATGATGCTAGTGCAGGAATTGAAAGGTTGTCTCACACGACAGAATGGAGGATGATGCCAGTGCAGGAATTGGAAGGTTGCCTCACAAGAGAGAGTGGAGGATGATGCCAGTGCAGGAATTGGAAGGTTGCCTCACAAGACAGAATGGAGTATGATGCCAGTGCAGGAATTGGAAGGTTGCCTCACAATAGAGAATGGAGGATGATGCCAGTGGAGAAATTCGAAAAATGCTACCCTAGACAGAGTGGAGGGTGATACCAGTGCAGGAACTGGAAGGTTGCCTCACAAGACAGAGTGGAGGATGATACCAGTGCAGGAATTGGAAGGTTACCTCACAAGACAGAGTGGAGGATGATAGCAGTGCAGGAATTGGAAGGTTGCCTCACAAGACAGAGTGGAGGATGATACCAGTGCAGGAATTGGAAGGTTACCTCACAAGACAAAGTGTAGCATAATGCCAGTGCAGGAATTAGAAGGTTGCTTCACAAGACAGAGTGGAGGATGATGCTAGTGCAGGAATTCGAGGGTTGCACGGTGTGGAGGATGATGCGAGTGCAGGAATTGGAAGGTTGCTTCACAAGACTGAGTGGAGGATGATGCCAGTGCAGGAATTGGAAGGTTGCCTCACAAGACGGTGTGGAGGATGATGCCAGTGCAAGAATTGGAAGGTTCCCTCACAAGACAGAGTGGAGGATGATGCCGGTGCAGCAATTGGAAGGTTGCTTCACAAGACAGAGTGGAGTATGATGCCAGTGCAGGAATTGGAAGGTCGCCGCACAAGACAGAGTGGAGGATGATGCCAGAGCAGGAATTGGAAGGTTGCCTCACAAGGCAGAGGGGAGGATGATGCCAGTGCAGTAATTGGATGGTTGGTCAGAGGGGAGGATGGTGCCAGTGCAGGCATTGGATGGTTGCACAGAGTGGGGGATGGTGCCAGTGCAGTAATTGGAAGGTTGCCTCACAATACAGAATGAAGGATGATGCCAGTGCAGGAATTGGAAGGTTACCTCCAAAGACAGAGTGAAGGAATTGGAAAGATGCCTCACAAGAGAGAGTGGAGTATGATGCCAGTGCAGGAATTGAAAGGTTGATTCACAAGACAGAGTGGAGGATGATGCCTGTGCAGGAATTCGAAGGTTGCTTCACAAGACAGAGCGGAGGATGATGACAGAGAAGGAATTGGAAGGTTGCTTCACAAGGCAGAGTGGAGGATGATGCTAGTGCAGGATTTGGAAGGTTGCACAGTGTGGAGGATGATGCCAGTGCAGGAATTGGAAGGTTGCCTCACAAGGCAGAGTGGAGGATGATGCCAGAGTAGGAAGGAAGGTTGCTTCAGAAGACAGAGTGGAGGATAATGCTAGTGCAGGAATTGGAAGGTTGCTTCAGAAGACAGAGTGGAGGATGATTCTAGTGCAGGAATTGGAAGGTTGCACAGTGTCAAGGATGATGCTAGTGCAGGAATTAGAAGTTTGCCTCAGAAGACAGAGTGGAGGATGATGCCAATGCAGGATTTGGAAGGTTGCCTCTCAAGACAGAGTGGAGGGTGATGCCAGTGCAGGAATTGGATGGTTGCACAGAGTGGAGAATGGTGCCAGTGCAGGAATTGGAAGGTTGCCTCACAAGACAGTGGAGGATGATGCCACTGCAGAAATTCAAAAGTTGTAACACAAGACAGAGATGAATCGGTAAAGTGGAGGATGTGTGGTGGTGCAGGAATTGGAAAGTTGCCACACAAGACAGAGATGGATTGATAAAGTGGAGGATGATGGCAGTGCAGGAATTGGAATGTTGCCAAACAAGACAGAGAGGATTGATAAAGTGAGGATGATGGCAGTGCAGGAATTGGAAGGTTGCACAGTGTCAAGGATGATGCTAGTGCAGGAATTAGAAGGTTGCCTCACAAGACAGAGTGGAGGATGATGCCAATGCAGGATTTGGAAGGTTGCCTCACAAGACAGAGTGGAGGGCGATGCCAGTGCAGGAATTGGATGGTTGCACAGAGTGGAGAATGGTGCCAGTGCAGGAATTGGAAGGTTGCCTCACAAGACAGTGGAGGATGATGCCACTGCAGAAATTCAAAAGTTGTAACACAAGACAGAGATGAATTGGTAAAGTGGAGGATGTGTGGTGGTGCAGGAATTGGAAAGTTGCCACACAAGACAGAGATGGATTGATAAAGTGGAGGATGATGGCAGTGCAGGAATTGGAAGGTTGCCACATAAGACAGAGATGGATTGTTGATGGAGTATCAGGCCCAAGAAAGGCTGTAGTGCCTATGATGATGAAAGAATGAGGTAAACATCAGTAAAGTGCCAAAAAAATAAGGTTTTTGATTCACATGTTATTCATGGTTTCCAAGACAGCTCCATGGTGCAAGTTATTAGTTATTTGCCCTCCACATGTGGGTCCAAATTTACTTGTCATGTATGGCTTTTAGTATAGGAATCAAAGCAAAAGGGGTTTTGTGGTTTTTTTTCCATTTTCCCCTACCAAAATGATAATTCCACTAATTGTCCATTTAATCCCTGTGATAGTGTTTGGTCATGGTTTATCCTTGTAATTCACAGAACTTCATTATTAGGTTTATTTCCCAAATAACTATAGGAATAGAACTAGAGTGGAGTAACGCTTTGCACTGCACAGTCTCAAGTTTCATTAGATAGAATTACAATGCAAGAGTATTCTTTTACTCATTTGCTTCCCTTCACCAATGTTGTGCTTAACCCTTAAATTCGTAATGTATCCTTTTAGATACATCAGTTGGTTTAATTAATTCAATATTTTAAATAAATCAGAAGAAAACGAACAAAAATAAACAAGTTAAATATGTGTATAATTATACAATACACCTAATAATAACAGTAATACAAGATTCTGTTTTCACTGCGGTCCGCCACATTCAAATATCTAACAGAAGAAATTTGTGTTTTACCAATTTAAGGGTTAAGGAAGTCCATATTAACCAAACACTAAATGGTGCTATTGTTCCATATAATGGATCAAAATTACATTCATCATCCTTCCAATTGTTAATCCTAGAAGAACTGTTATGGTCTGAATAAAACTGTTCTCTGGTTCTCTCTCCTAGGGATGACCCAAGGATCTCTTGCATGTGATGGGTCTAGGGATCCTTTCTCTAGGTATTCTACTAAGATATTCCTGGCAATTTCTTTGGTAACCACTAAAGCTAGGATTTGTATGTAATTACATATTCTTTCTCTTTGCTCATACGCAGCTAAAAATTATAAATGTCCACAAATTAGGAACTTTATCAAATATCAAAAGTTATCATTACATATTTCATCATAATTACATATTTTAATATGTTTTATGTAAAACTACATATTCTGTCCGTTAATTTAAAATAATGTTTTTTTTTTTTTTTCCATAAGCAGAATAAAATTTTAAACTATCTGTACGACAGTATTTTATTCACACTAGAAACTCAGGTACATGTACACTGAAACAAATTTTGCAAGTTATCCAAAAGCTACAAAAAAGAGGTCAAGGAAGAATTCCATTCAATTATTGACACCATAAATGTAGCTATACGAAGACACTGTGACTTGGGTAGGATACCACATTGAAGATCTCTTAAATTACCACAGACCCATCTGTTTTATGAATGAAATAGTAGAAACATAACAGTTTCTCACTCACCATGTGTTAACAATTGTGTATCCTTCCCTCATCTCTGCTCTTCTATCCCTTGGAATAGAATACAACCTGTTTTAAAAATGTTTGTTTCGTTGTAATATGAGTATAAAAAATTATAATTTTGTACTGTATTTATAAAATTGTTTGTTGATGGAATAGAGATTGAGTCCATGTAGAAAAAACTTAAAAAAATAGCACAGGAGTAATTGTCATTGTCTCTCACCCATCAAATCCAGGATCGATTCAAGTTAATTTTCTGGATAGGGTTTTATCTGCGTCCCTCCCAATTCTAATATAAATATCAGGTAATTTAGCCACTTGCATTTGCTACCCCACTCATCTAAACATATTCTTTTCGTTTACTGATGTCCCCATAACAAATTATCATAAAATAAAAACAAGAGGTAATCAACATTTCTTAAAATTGAAATTATGCACTATAATTTGTTAAGATACAATGAGATATTCTAAATATCATATCAGGCTTAACATATGTTTTATTTATTTAATTAATTCAATTTTACACCATAGCTGTTTGATCTGTAACAAGTACTGAAAGTTGTGAAACTTCTTATACATCCATTCAAACATTTCCGTCCTTTTCTGTTCCTACCTCTTTTCCCCTCTCATAATAAAAAGTAACATTGCGATGCTTTCTAGTTTTCTTCCACAAGACTTTTAGTTCCAGTGTCTTCATCAGTATTATTTTGACTGTCACAGTGTTTCATTGAATTTCGTGTGATGGCTCCTGTAGCATCAAAATTATCGTCTAAGTTAAAATCGATGATTCGTTCACTACTGATGGAGATGTGGTTCTGTGCCAGGCTTGTAATAACCAGGTAGGTTGTTCAATGATATCTCAACTTGAACAATATGTTCGCAATGCTCTGCATGCTAAAAACAAAGGATTACAAACTCTAAAAAGCAAGTGCTTCTATCCTTCTATCTCAAATGCAACAGTCTTCAAATGTAAGGAGTGAATTCTTCCATGACATGTGTAATGCTATGGTTGCCGCAAATATTCCTTGGTACAAACTCCAGGTACCTAAATATCGTGCATTTTTAGAGAAGTATTGTGGGAGGCAGATTCCTAACGATTCTACGCTCTGAAAAAAACTACATGCATTTGTGTTACGATGAAGCAATGACATATGTGCGAAGTGATATAGGCAACAACTATATATGGATTGCTATCGATGAAACAACGGATGGAAAAGGTCGCTATATTGCCAATCTTGGGATTGGTAAGCTGGATGGAAAAGAATCCCCCACACCTTTCCTGATTTCTTCAAAAAACGTTGGAGCATGCAAATCACGCAACAGTGGCTCGTTTTGTGAACGATGGAATTAAAGTGTTCAAGAAGATAAAGTCTTTGTCCTTTATTGTGATGCTGCGGCATATATGCTAAAGGCTATGTGCTATGTGTTTTTTTACCAAAATATGATCCATTTCATCTGTCTCGCATATGGACTGCAACGTGTTGCCGAAGAAGTGCAAAGTAACTATCCACAAATCAATAGCATTATTTCAAACACTAAAAAAGTGTTTGTTAAGGCCCCCAACGTGTGTTACACTATAGAGAACAATTACCAAATGTGAAATTGCCCCCTGAACCTGTCCTCACTAGATGGGGATGTGGATTGAGGCTGCCTGCTTTTATAGTGACTATTTTAAAGAAGTGAAGTCTGTAATAGACTCGTTTCCAAGTATATCAGCAGTTTCTATCAGAGAGGCTCAAAGTGCCTTCAGTGCAAATTGGCTAAAAGCAATTTTGGATTCATTTCTGACAGTATTGTAAAATTAGAAACTTGTGGCATGACTTTGAAGGAATCACTGGACACTGTCGAGGATGTTAAATCTTTTTTAGGGTTGTTCAAGGAAATGTTGGAATAAACATAATGAAGAAATTTGAATCTGTTATGGAAAGAAATCCCGCTTCTTGACATTGACTACAGTGTGTAAGATCCTCAACGGAGAAGAAGAGAATGCTCCAGATGACATCTCTCCTCCTGAAACTTCAATCTCTGCTTAAATTTGCACCAGCAACTTCCTGTAATGTGGAAAGAACATTTTCTGTTTATCAAAACAATCTCTCTGACCGATGACACTTCCATGACAATGGAAAACTTGTATATGTGTCTCATAGTTCCTTGGCAAATTAAAGTGATAGTTTTCTGTATTTCGCTGTAGGGGCTGAAGATTGGTTAAAGAGTGACTACTAAAACGTTGTATAATTATAACTAAAACTACATTTTGCAAAACGTTGATTTTTTTATTTATCCATTTTATTATTAATTGTTGCATTTTTCAAATAAATAAATACAGTTAATACTTTTGATTTATTAAATCAACATGCTTAAATTAATAATTGCCCCACACTTTACTTTTTATCAATAAAATCAGGAATCAAGTAACTTCATATTTGGTATAAATTTACATAAAACTTAAATTTTAATGTATTTAAAATTACATATTTTAAGAATTTTTTATGTAATATTATGTATTTCACCAAATATTATTACATACATATGTACATATTTTGCAAGTTAATATTACATAAAAATCCTAGTTCTAGTAATCACGAATGTAGTTTAACTCTTAGAATCTAGGAAACCAATTGGTTTTTGTGCAATACTACCAGGAGTTGCTGCTAAGCTGAGATTTTGGAACTACCATTCTTACTCCTCATTAGTAACAGTATCTAGTTAATGCAATACAAAAAAAGAAAAATAAATCAAAACAAATAGACTGTATATTAAATTAATGTTGGGAAGTAAACATTATGAGGTACAATCATTAAAATTCATCGGAGAACATATTGTTTAAACAACTCACCTCATAGGATTCATGCTTCCATGATATCGCGATTTCAAACATAGTCATGTTCATCTTCAGCCATAACTCCGACTGATGAAATTCTTCGGCCGTCAACTATTCTATTGTCGCCATCTTCAGTGCTGCCATCTATGGTTGAATTTATGAACTTCGAAATCAATGTAATTTCGTTGGGGATATCAAAATTCATTGATCTATTTTTGTTTTTCTGAATGTATATTTTTTCCCAAACTGTCAATTCCAAAGGTTTCTCTACTTAATATTTAATTTTAGGAAGTTATATTTTGAGGTTATTTTAATTATATTATTTTTGGTCTGGACATCTTACCTCAATATTAATGTTGATTTGTTCTTGGACATGTTTCAAAACAATTCTGTTTTATCGTCAGCTTTCCCAGACTCTTTCTCTACTTGTTTTAAAAGTTTAGCTTCTCTTCCAATTTTATGATGTTCTAATAAACTATGTGCAGCAATTGCAGATTTTTCAATTTCACAATTTTTAATATTTCTGAAATGTTCTTTTGTCCGAATTTCCAAATTCCTTTTTGTTTTTCCTACATAAACTTTATTGCAATCTTCATAATTCATTTGATAAATTCCAGATTTCTTACTGTCTGGAACATTGACTTCTTTATTGGTACTTAGAAGATTACCCAGACTAAATTTATTTATTGGTGCCAAAGAAATGTTGTATTTGTCAAAAATTTTTTGAAATTTTCTATGCATTTCAGGATGGTAAGTAATTTTCTTGTATTTTTTTCTTTTCTTTGCAATTTTGTAGAGTAGTATATTCATTAAGTCTTTTTTTTGTGTTTGAATTTCTTCAACTTATTTATAATTAATTCTTTATCAAAACCATTTAATCTAGCAGTGTTTAAGATATGTTTAAACTCTTTGTTGAAATTTTCGTTTAATGGTACATTTGTCAATCTGTAAATTAAGCTATTGAATATTGCATGCTTATGAGCAATGTGATTGAAGCCTGATGATTTAATGTAATTATCTGTATGAGTTCCTTTTCTAAATATATCAAATTCAATTTTCAGTGTTTGATCATTCCTAATTATACATAAATCCAAAAATGGAATTTTGTTTTCTTTTTCTAATTCAACGGTAAACTTTACTGATTCATCCTGAAGGTTCAATAATTTAAGAGCATCTTCAATATCTTTAGAATTTATTATTGCAAAAATATCATCTACATATCTGAACCAAGTCTTAAACATCCATGGGTATGCTTTAGTGATTTGACACTCCAAGTAACTCATGAACAAATCAGCTAAAAATGGTGAGAGCGGATTGCCCATTGACAAACCCGAAACCTGTTGGTAAAATTTTCCATTATAGGTAAAATAAGAATTACTGACACATAGCTTAGTAAGAATTATATATTCCTCTATTATTTCATTTTTAATATTTAGAGAACTTAACCATTTCCTCAAAAAATGTAGCATTTTTTCAACTGGTATACTAGGAAACAATGAAATTACATTAAATGAAACCAATCTGTCATCATGTCCTAGACTCATATTTTTCAATTTGTCAACCAATTCCAAAGAGTTCTGAATACTTTTAGTGTCAAATTTGGGAAGCTCGTTAAATTTTTGTACCAGCCATTTAGATAAATAATAGCATGGTGAACCAATGTTGTTTGACTATAGGTCTCATCCTGTTACCAATTTTATGAATCTTTGGTAGACCGTACATTCTAGGATTCGATGGATTGGACACTTTTAATTAAAATTTTTCTTGTTTTGTGAAAATATATTTTATTTGTTTCAAAGTATTGTCAAATGATTTTATAGCTTTAGGTAAAGGATTCTTTTTCAATTCCAAATATTCTTTTGATTCTAGGAGATTGTCCATCCTCGCAGTATAATCCAATTTGTCAAGAATTACTATTTTATTTCCTTTGTCAATGTTCCAGACAGTAAGAAATCTGGAATTTATCAAATAAATTGTGAAGATTGCAATAAAGTTTATATAGGAAAAACAAAAAGGAATTTGGAAATTCGGACAAAAGAACATTTCAGAAATATTAAAAATTGTGAAATTGAAAAATTAAACTAAGAAAATTTCAACAAAGAGTTTAAACATATCTTAAACACTGCTAGATTAAATGGTTTTGATAAAGAATTAATTATAAATAAGTTGAAGAAATTCAAACACAAAAAAAGACTTAATGAATATACTACTCTACAAAATTGCAAAGAAAAGAAAAAAATACAAGAAAATTACTTAACCATCCTGAAATGCATAGAAAATTTCAAAAAAAGTTTGACAAATACAACATTTCTTTGGCACCAATAAATAAATTTAGTCTGGGTAATCTTCTAAGTACCAATAAAGAAGTCAATGTTCCAGACAGTAAGAAATCTGGAATTTATCAAATGAATTGTGAAGATTGCAATAAAGTTTATGTAGGAAAAACAAAAAGGAATTTGGAAATTCGGACAAAAGAACATTTCAGAAATATTAAAAATTGTGAAATTGAAAAATCTGCAATTGCTGCACATAGTTTATTAGAACATCATAAAATTGGAAGAGAAGCTAAACTTTTAAAACAAGTAGAGAAACCTTTGGAATTGACAGTTTGGGAAAAAATATACATTCAGAAAAACAAAAATAGATCAATGAATTTTGATATCCCCAACGAAATTACATTGATTTCGAAGTTCATAAATTCAACCATAGATGGCAGCACTGAAGATGGCGACAATAGAATAGTTGACGGCCGAAGAATTTCGTCAGTCGGAGTTATGGCTGAAGATGAACATGACTATGTTTGAAATCGCGATATCATAGAAGCATGAATCCTATGAGGTGAGTTGTTTAAACAATATGTTCTCCGATGAATTTTAATAAATAGACTGTAGCTCAAGGGGGTAAAATTGGTTTTGCATTTACATGATCCGATATATCCTTGGTCACAGGGAATAAGTATAAAATTGCAATTTTTCAGGGAAGCACTGATCTTACAAGACACCAAGATACAAGCATCTTATAACTCAAAATATTGGTTACCTACATCTTCTTCACAGTGTGCAGAAGACTTGTTATCTTACACTTAAGACATAGCCATTTTTCAGCTTATTTCCTCTCATGACCATGCATATATCCATTAGATTTCAGATCCTCTTTGCTGAAGTCTGTAGTTTGATGTATAAACCCCATCTCAATTCTCACATTTCTAAATACTGGATAGGAAAATTACAGATGGTCTAGGATTTATGGACAAGATTAATGAAAATATGATTATTTTATCAGAGATTTCTATTGCAGGAGCAGGAAAACATTAATGCAGCACTGAAGGAAGAACTTCGCAGGCTGGCTAAGAAACTATAACTATATCTGCATAATTATTTATTAAAAACAAAACATATAATCTTAATGGAATGTAACAATGTTAAATTAACTAGCTGTAGTACAATGGAAGGAATGAAACATTGTATTATTAAAATTTTATTTCTATAAAATCTTATCTCTTACCATTTACTTCAAATCTATAAGTTTCTTTTTTTAAGATTCTAAAGTGTATCATGTATGTCATGGTAAATATAACAGCATTTTAAAAGTTATTCCTATGTTTATTAAAACATCCACTGTGCACTTTAATTAATCAATAACTGATAGAAATAAAATATTAAAAATGGGAAATTTAATTAAAGTTTTTTTACCTCTCCTCATATTGTCTTCTAATAATGGTTTCAACATCAGTAATTTAATGACCGATGTTCTGTCATCTAAGAGCACTAGGTTTTGAAACAGGTCTAATTAGAAGGCAGGATATGAGGTGAGGTAAATTTTTTAACATTAAACCTCATAGTGATATTTCCTATAATAGTTCAATAAAACATGGGGTTTTATTTAAATTATTTAGAAATTAATTGATATTTTATTTTAAAGCCACATTGCAAAATAGTGTAAAACTTGATAATTAATAGAAAATAACACTATGAGGTAATATTATAAGAAATTTACATATCCTTTGGCACACAACAAATTTCAACATCACACTTGCACCAAAACATAATTTCAGTCTCAGCAAACTAATCAAAACAAACAAAACTGACAAAACATATGTACATAAAAAATAATCAGATCAAATGTGGGAATGTGAAAAAGTCTAGATTGGAAAAAATAAAAAAACTTGAACATCAGAATGACAGATCACCGCAGAAATATAAAATGTAGGCAAATAGAAAAATATCCAATAGCTTTAAAAATCATCGGAGAACATATTGTTTAAATAACTCACCTCATAGGATTCATGCTTCCATGAAATCGCGATTTCATGGAAGCATGAATCCTATGAGGTGAGTTATTTAAACAATATGTTCTCCGATGATTTTTAATGATTATACCTCATAATGTTTACTTCCCAACATTAATTAAATATATCCAATAGCTGTTCATGTGTGAACATAAAATCACAGAATTGAAGAGAAAGTAAACTTGCTGAACTTAATGGGAAAAAACACAGAATTTACAGTTTGGATCTACATCCAAAAGAATAAGGACAAATTAATGAATTTTAAAGTCCCAGGGAGAAATAAAATGTGTTTCACTCAACTTGTGACCACTAGTGGGAAAAGTGACTGTGGGCAGTGAGTCATCAACTTGCGCTGCTCATGCCTAACAGAGTGAGTCAGTCGTACTACAGGCTTTGTAAGGTGAAACAGTGATCTACTGCAACATTATATTCTCATGCTATAAAGTTAAGTTCTATAGTGGTCTTGGTTCACAGTTAATACTATGCCTCGATCTGTGTTTACAGTATTGGGTATTTATGTACGATAATTATGTGAAAACAGAGAAGTCGTTAGACGATTGAGAACACAATTTCCAGGTGAAAATCCTCCAAGTAGACCATTCGATGACTTGTGAACAAATGTAGAAAAACGGGTTCTGTGCTCTATAAGAAACCAAGGCTAACAAAATATGTGCTGACTGAGGAAAAAATAGATGAAATGGGAGAAATATTAGAACAAAGCCAACAAAATCTCTTACAGTGACTTGGCCAAGAAACCGGTATTTCAAACAGCACAGCATGACGAGGTACAAAACTCTTACATATTAAACCATACAGAATTATTGGACCAATTTTTTTATGATAAAATTAATGGGCAAAGATATAGAGATGATGTACTGACACCATTTTTCGAAGAATTGACTGACATTGACTGTCGAAATGAATATTTCCAGCAAGACTTTGCAACTGCAGATACAGCTACTGACACATTCAAGTTAATTAGGGTAATTTTTGAAGATCAGGTTATAAGTGTAGGCTTGTGGCCATCACGGTCCCCAAACCGTTTGTAATCCCCTTTCAAAAACAATTAAGGAAGTAGAATCTAATTTAAAATCAATTTAAAAAATCTTGTCTGAAAAAGAAAAAAAAATTCAAATTAAAAATAGCAAATCCCAGGAACCCCAACATTCATGGTCTTCCTAAAATCCATAAAAATGGAAAGAAAATGAGATCAGTTATCAGTAATATTAATTCACCAACTTGCAAAATATCGAAATGATTAAGTGATAGATTGAAATGAATGAACAAATTTGAAAATTTGGCTGTGGAAAATTCTTACCAGTTAATAGAAAAATTAAACCTTCAGAAAGATTGGTCTCATATGATGTCACCTCATTATTCATAAACATTTCAACAGATAAAACAATGGAAATTTTGGAAAAATGGCTCAAGAAGAATAAGATAGATGATGAAAGCAGAGAAGAATACTTGAAATTAACCAAATTATGCATAGATCAAATGTTCTTCACTTATAGAGGAAAATACTACAGACAAAGAATGGGACTCGCAATGGAAAATCCACCATCACAATTTTTGGCGAATATGTTTATGGGAAACTTCAAATGCCAGATAATCAAAGCATACCCTTTGATGTTTAAACCGACAACCACAAATACAACAGTTAGAATGCATAGGTATGTGGATGATATTATAGCAGTAGTCAAACAAAAACACTTGGAAAATGCTGTTAAACTTTTGAATATTCATAATGAAACAAATTTACTATGGAAGTTGAAAATAACTAAGAAATACCAGTTTTAGACCTTAAATTGATCAGAAATGAAGAAAAAAAGGAAAACAGAATTTGGAATTTACAGAAAAGAAATGCTTATTGATACATACATTAAGGCAACAGGTTTCAACCATATTGCACATAAACAATAATGTAATGTACAAACTTGTGAACGTTCCCATGAGCAGAGAAAAAAAAACATAATAAAAATAGCAAAAGAGAATGGTTTTGAGGAAAAGATGATTCATAAGAAAATAAATAAATTTAAAAAAAAGTGACAGACAGATAAAGAAATTGATAAAAAATTCAGGAATTTTAATACCATCCTTTGGTATTTAATAAGATTAACAAAATTTTCAGCAAATTTAACATTAAATCAGCACCAAAAAATTATTACAGTTTGAATAAATTAATTAAAACTAACAAAAATAAAAAGATTTATGAAGGCAACAAATCAGGAATTCATTGTAAAAATTGTGAAAGAAATAATCATTGAAAAAACAAAAAAGGAACTTGAAAGAACACCTTAGAAATGTTAAAAATGGAGAAATAGAAGTCTGCAATAGCTGCACATGCATGATCGAAACTAAGGCAAAATTACTGAAATAGTTAGATAAAACTAAGGAACTCACAATTTGGGAGAAAATTCACATCCACAAGAATAAGGAGAAAACTATGAATTTTGAAATTCCAGGGGAAAAAAAAAATGTATTTGGAAGTTCATCAGTCAGCCAACAGAGGCAGCAGAAATCAACCTATAGGACCGACAACCACAAATACAACAGTTAGAATGCATTGATAATGTTGCATAAATGCGACAAATCTGCAGGATATTTTTAAAAAAAGTCTAAATAACTAACTCATAATAATTAAATGTTTCTTGTTTTTTTATTATCCAAAATAAACCTATAATTTTTGGGAAAGTGAACAGGAAAGTTGTTTTCCACTTGGTTTGATTCTGAACACAAGACAGGACACTAAGATTTTAATATAGTCTTGGTTCCATGTACCATCTACGTTGCAAGTTTAACTTTTAATAAACTCATAAAAATTCATGCTATGGAGATGTGTCTGACATGAAGTCTCTTCTCCCACCAGCCAGCTGCTGATCTCACACCCACATGTGTTAATCACACGTGGATGATCATCTAGCTACTATAGGGGTGAGATGTAGTATATGAAATCCCCTAGCCATTATGGCTGATTTTCTCAACCTGTAATATCGTCCATACAGGGACAGAACATTGGGTTAAAATCCCATTTTAGGTGTAAATTCTTCTTCTCAAATATTAACAGAATATGTATTTATGTGAAACTTTTAGAGTAATTTGAATCAAGCTTTTATTTTCAAAATGCTCTTTTTTTTATCAATTAATTAAATATGTATTAAGTAAAGCTGTTGATTGGAGTAAAAATCTGTTGATTATGAATCAATTAAATTTGACAGATAACATCTAAAACTAGTTGACTATAATCATCTGTCAACAGGCTACAGCCTACTATTTGTACTTCATTTATAAAATCCTCATAAAATGTTATGATTATGGAAAAACCACATTGCATAGTGGCATAGCTGGTTAAGGCAGTACACTACAGGATAGGTGGTCAGACACCATGGCCCTAGAGTCAAATCAGCATAACTATATCGGATGAGTACCAGACAGTGTTCTGGGGTAAAAGCAACGTTCATACAGGGCTACAATCCGGCTGACATTTCATACTGATTGTCTACTAGAAAGGTGAGAACCTTAACCTAATACTACCCCAAAGGTCTGCACTGGAATCATTTTTTTTTACATTGCATAATGTGATGAAACCAGATATATAGAATATATCTGAAATATTTCAACCAAGAGTATAAAATTAAAAATGATATTAACAAATTAACTTAAAGTTTAAGTAGAAAAAAATTATGAAAATATAAATTATTGGAGTTTAAAACTATGAACTTGAGACAAAATAATCAACACTTGATTTACTACAGTTAGTACTTTATTTAATGATGCTATAGTTATTAGCATCACAATCAATTCTGGACATTATCAAATTGTGCTTAGAGGTTTCTTATTTCAGGCCTCATATTTGTAATCCACAACACAGACTTTAGTTCTCATCACAATTCATTCTCAGGAGTTGTATGCCCTTAAACATCCATTGACCTTGGGCAGATATGAACCAGTAAACCTTGGAAACAGAGGCATGCATGGTAATATGGAGACAGTAATAGACCAATTTGATGCAAGTCGTGCTTACCCAATCATGAACAGTGATAAGATAAAAGTGGATCATGTTTGCTTTTCTGGGTAATTCTGGAATGATTTAGAGTAGTAGTAATAGTATTCAAATGTTCTGAAGCTCTTGATTTGTCATCATTCGCTTGAGAATGATTTAGAGTGATTGATTGGTTTTATACAGAAACTGAGTAATAGTTTTTTTTGAGTTCCTTTTGTAAACCAAAATACTTGAAATTGAAAAGAAAATTATATGGGGAAACTAACTACAAAATATAAATATTCTGGAAAAACAAATGACAAGTGATATATTTTAAAATTTCTAATGGACATCATGCCCTAATTTATATTTTAAAAAAATACAAATACAAACATTAAAGCAATAGTTTTCAACTTGTACTACATGACATTCATATTTATCCCACTGATGATGTGTCTCAGGTAAATGATTTGGTCTTAATACATTGTTAAAACTTTTGTTTCAGTTTTAGTTTTACTGAACAATATTTTTTTAGGTATTGAATCAGGAGTGCAATATATCAGTGAATCTTTTCAGACAAAACATCATCATCAGCCATAGAGATTATAGTCCTAAAAGAGTTCACAAAACATTTCAGCCCAACTCTTCACTGGACATCCTGCCTCAGGATTGCCCTGGGGATCATTTTGCAGATTTGCAAGCATGTAAGGAATTTTCATCAACTAGTTACTAGCAAGGAGGATGCCTCATACTTATGGACAAACTAATGAATTAATGAATAACACTATGAGGTTTATTTTAATTTTGTTGAGTTGTTTCTTGACTCACCTCATACTTCTTAACTCCCTCGCAGATCCAGATTTCTTCACAGTATTTGTGATACAGCATTGAGAATGTCACAAATACTGTGAAGCAATCTGGATCTGCGAGGGAGTTAAGAAGAGTCAAGAAACAACTCAACAAAATTAAACTAATGAATACTCAAATTTCTTAATGAGATGGAATGGTCATGACTCAGTCCTTATTAAAACAGGTACCACATAGGATTTGAGGTGAAAGGTTCTACTTCACTACAAAATTAACAATTTTTTAAATTGTAGCTAAAAAATGCAAAGTTGTTTTCTTTTTTTCAAAACTGACTTCATGAAAAGGCAGCTCCATGGTGCAAGTGACTAAGTCACTCACCTTCCACCTATGAGTCCTGTATTCACAACTTGGTCACACCATATGAGGTTTGTGATAGATCAGTGTCAGGGCATGTTTTTCTCAGGATTTTACCTGTTTTTCCTGCCAAAAAACTTCATTCCACCACATCTCCATACACATGTCATCCATTTTAGTTTAATTTCATTTCATTCACTCCTGTGTTGATATGATAGGCCCGGATACTTACATATTAGACCTTCATCAACCTGGCATTATACTGGGCATGAAGAGGGTTTCCTTTTTTTAATAATTGAATAATTTTATTTCATATGTTAGTATAATTTTTCATAGATTGTCCATTTGTATTAAAAATAATTAAAGTAACACATCAAAAACCTGACCAAAGACTCCTACTGAAAACAGATTGGGTTAAATTGAAACATACCCTATAGGGAAGTCATGGAAATAGTTGTAGTGAAATCCTTTTATATTTTTTATATTGCACGATGCATTCAAAGCAAATATATTGAATAAATCTGAAATAATTTCACTCAAAAGTATAAAATTAAATGTAATATTGATAAATTAGATGAGAAATGTTTTGCAAATATAAATTAATTGGACAACTGAATGCACGTTTTTAACAAAGATGAGACTTCAAACTATGAATTGGAGACAATGTACCTTTAATATATTTAGAATTTTATTTAATGATGCTTTTAAAAGTTAAAGGTATTATAGAGGATACATGGTCAAAAAACATTGAAAACCTTTTAAGAGATCAGAAAGGCCCATGAAGGATATGAATGCAAGAATCAACAAATTCTTGACTGAGAACAATGAGGCTGAACAAACTTTAAGGATAACTCTGATTAAGTGCTCATTATATCTCTGGTAATCCTAAAAATTATTGAAGTAAAGACTTCAATTAAATCCTGAAGTGTAAATATGGATTATGGCTGCGTGTGGTCTAGTGGTTATGTTTTTTGTTTCTAGTCCCAAGGGTCATGGGTTCAATCTCAGCGGGCCAATGGTTATTTAAAACAGAAAAATATAAGGGACTGGTCCTTCAGGAGGGACTTTAAGCCATGGATCCCAAGTATGAAAGTTTTCATGCTCATAAGAGGAATTCAAATCTGAATAAAAATACCTCTGAGCAAAATTTACCAATCTTCTTCCATTTGAGAAATACCTTAGTTAAATTTAAAATAAATTATCATATCATATCCTGTCATGATGATATTAGGATGAGGTGAGTGACTAAAGAATATATTTTAAATTTAAAATATACCTCATAGTATTACTTCCTAGAGTTCAATACCTTACTTTCCTACTAGAGGCAATGTACTAACCACACTCCACTCACTGACATATGTAGGGAAATAAGCATAACTAAATTAGTCTGGTTAAGAAACTTTTCACCAGGGAATCACCCATGTGAACAAGGCTCAATCCCAATCATATATGGATTGAGTTTTGTACTTTCAAAATTGATAGGAAGTAAAATTATGAGGCAATTTTATCTAGAGATTAGTTATATACATCTGACTTCATATTTTGCTTTCTCATCTGGACATGTTTCAGAGGACATTGCTGTCATTTTCAACCAAAACTTTTACTGCTGGTTTTTGACGAAAGGGGGAAAATGTCCTCTGGAACATGTTGCAGGTGAAAGGGCAAAAAATTAAGTGAGATGGGGAATCTAATGCAAAATTAACAGTCTAGAGCAATTTGAAGAAAGAATTAAATGCACAAATTACTGTAGCTGTATGTGAATAATGATGTGAAAAATACTTGAAAATGAATGAGAAGTTGAGATAAAACACAATACTTAACTATTAATCATTAGTATAACAAAATAACCAACATACAGGAATATGATATCAAATAAAATGAATAACCTACATCAGTCCTAAACTTAAAAAGCTAATCAACATGATCCACACTAACCTTGTGTTTGTCCATTTCATATGTCATATGTTGCTTTTAAGAGTTATTATGCATGGGTGAAAGAAAAATCACACAAACTATACGACAAAAACTTTAATATATGGTAATGTGAGAAATATAATAAGATTCATAAACTGCTATTTGCACTAGAACAGCCCCAATTCAATCTCTAGAATTTAGTATTTATTGATATCCATGTGAATATTGGATATTGATGTACAAATTGTGCAGAAAAATGTCTTCTGCAGTCTGGAATCCATAATTATATGCCTTGTCATCTGAGGTACTTAGCACACCAAAAAAATAATGTATGACTAATATATTGCATTATATGCAATAAAAACTGCATTTTAAATGTAATGAACATATTTTACTCTGTGAGAAACTGAACTCCAATAAGTAGATGAAACCGATGAACAATAATCAGTAAACTGCAATTTATTAATATTGAGTGGAGAATATATTTTTAATAACTCATTTCATACAGTTTCAAATTTCTTTGATTTCAATTACCATTGGTTTTGAATGAATCTTTCATTCATCTTCAGTCATGACTGAATGAGAGATTCATTCAAAACCAATGGTAATTGAAATCAAAGAAATTTGAAATTGTATGAGGCGAGTTATTAAAAATATATTTAGGTAGAAATTTTATCACTCACCTCATATGTAAAAATTCTACCTAAATGGATATACCTCATACTGTGAATTCCTAAAGTAAGTAAAAATATGTTCTCCACTCAATATTAATGATTTAACCTCATAATGTTTTCTTCCCAACGTTAATTTTAATATAAAACTGCAATTTGCTAATACAATAATATTACTCTCATGGTATTCTAAATACCTAAATATTATTCAAAGTTAAAATTGGGAAACACATTATGAGGTTCTTAATTAATAAATTAATGAGTCATTTTAACATCTTACCTCATATTTCATGTTTTTCAAACACGGTAACTATAGTTTTCAAATGATCTTGTCATTCATTTTCAACCGCCATTATGACGGTTGAAAATGGCGGTTGAAAATGAATGACAAGATCATTTGAAAACTATAGTTACCGTGTTTGAAAAACATGAAATATGAGGTAAGATGTTAAAATGACTCATTAATTTATTACCTAAATATTAGTTTTGATTTCATATTCATCCATTGTACCAGCTCAAATAAAAACAAAACCAAAATACCTTCACCTAGGGAAGAGAGACTTGCTCAGAAAAGAACACATTTCTTCTGATGGTTGATCCCAGTTGACAACTAGTTTAAAGAATAAATGGCAAAATTGCCTTGCGACCACGTGGGTAGTTAGGAAATTCTTTCTTGTAGGCTCTATGCTTACCCAAAGCCCACAATGTCATCTGATACATACCTGCAAGGGCAAACAACCCAGCTGCAAAATAATGAAAACAAAAATTAATTTTATCATTTGCTGCTTGCATGATCACAACAGTGCTATAAGACAGAAAATCAGAATGTCATTTAACAATAGTATAAATGTAGATATCGGCTGCGGTGGACTAGTTGTTATGCTCCTTGCCTCTGGTCCTGAGGGTCGCGGGTTCAAACCCGACCGGGGTCGATGGATTTTTAGGACGGAAAAATCCAAGGAGCAAGTCCTCTGGGAGGGACTTTAAGCCGTGGGTCCCGAGTCTGAAGATTTTCAGGCTCGTAAAGAATCCTTAAGCCTGAATGAAAAGGCCTCTCAGCAAAATTTACCGAATTTTCCCATCCTAGTACTACCTTGGTTTCCTAGATGTCAGTATGAGGCGGAACGCTGACCACGGACCACTCAAAATGACATCTACACGAAAACAAGTATAACTAAATTAGTATGGTTCAATTTCTTCCCTGTAGGGGGAGAGCGCCTAAATCTCTGTAAAGGGAAAACATGGGCTTACAATAATAATAAATGTAGATAAGATTAAAGGGCTGGTATGTTGTCTCAGGAGTACATCACCTGTTGATGGCTATAAGTTTAGATTCCTTATATCCCTGGATGTAAGGTCAATAAGCAATCTCCTTACACAATATTTGGGACCTGTCAGGTAAGGGAGAAAATCTCCCACAGAAAATCACTATTCCCTCAGGATTGCCAAGTGGTTAGGTATGGGATCGGATACCCTCTCCTGAAAAAAAAAAAATGCTACAAAACCCAAAGGAATCAAAAAGCCCAGAGGGCCAGAAAGAAGGTTTTAAGGGAAGCCAAAGTTCAAGATGGACTGTTCTGCTGATCTAAGGTTTCCTATTCAGGCCTCTGATGTCTAGGAAATAGAAAAGCCCATCATGCACAAACTGAGTAAACAAAGCAAATTCCTCAGCAAGTCAAATTTATGGTCCCATATTTCTTTTGTTAAATTGGAAAAACTCAATTTCTGAAGCCAGCTTATTTAAAAGTGTCAGATTGCATTAAAAACAAATTCTGCATAATAGTAAGCTATTCCCCATTATATTTGAAGAGATAAATTGATGTCTAGACGTAATTTTTTTCTCTTCAAATATAATTTGTCATTCAGTGAGAAATGTTAAATTTTATTACCTATTTGCATATTATGTAAATTGACACTAATTTAAAAACATCTACCAATTCATTCCATCAATTTATTAAAGAAATAAATTAAACTAATGTATTTTATGGGATTTTATAGAAAGCCAGATATAATAAGAGTTAAGTCTCATAGACTGCAATGGACAGGACATGTGGCACGTATGGGGAATGGAAGACGTGCATGGAAACTTCTTGTAGGAAAACCAGAAGGAAAACGCCCAGATGGTAGACCAAGAAATTGGGAGAATAAATTAACTATGATTTGAGGGAAGTAGATTATACAGGGAATGATTGAAAAGCATATGTCCGCGTGGCCATGAACCTATGGGTTCGATAGTGCCGGTGAGTAAGTAAATATTTTATGGGGTGTACATTGCCAATTTTACCCTTTGCCGTTCCCATTTACCGATCTCCTACTACGACAGGATGGCCGGGTTTTTTAAATGGGCATTTAAATTTAAATACCTATAGCAGAATCTATATTCCCCCTTAAGAAAAAAATCATAAAAATTAAACTGAAAAAGATAGGATCATGATTATTTTTTTATCTAATTCCTAATATATTTACGCATGTAATAACGTATTTACCTAATTTTGCACCTCCACATTTCGCTGCTGGTGGTATTCCAAAAAACATCCCACACGGCACAATGGAAGGTCACACTGTTTACACTTAAATGTTGTCTGTTTACCCTTTCCAGATGGAGCTTTTCTTATTTTTCTCTATACACAAAGCAGACTCTTTTGCACGGCCTGATATTTTTTCCAAAGAATGAAAAAGTTTAGGGGATGCAGTTCCGATGGGCAAACTTCTCTTCCTGCCTGTACGCTTGCGAGACGTGAATGTACTTATTAGCTGACGCACCAAGTTTCGTCTGAAGGTCACTTGCCTGTTTCCGTGTGCTGTACTCGAGGGCTGGTTTGTCAGGTCATATAAGATGAAACCGTTCACAATACACACATTTAGGACAAAATGTAATAGAAACTTCCACCACTTTTTTTGAAATCGGCCAACACCATAATATTCGCGTTTCTGATCACTTATATCCATGAGCCTCCCATGTGCTTCGTGTAATTTATGACGGCATTAGGACATGGAATTTCTATTTCTTCATTGACTTTTCCTGTTTTTCTTGTGACTGAACCATCAGTCCGCAGATCGGAATTCGTGGAAAGAACAAGAACACGTTTGTCTTGCCACACTACCGCCGTCACATCTTCATGCTGCATTATTCTGGACTCGCCCCTTTTCAATTTCAAAAGAGTTAGTTTTCTAAATTCAGCTGGCCAATTCTTTCTGTTTGCCCGTGTAGTGCCACAACTATAAGTGTATCCACGTCTCTTACTCTTTTACGTGATGTGCGAGATGTAGATGTCATGATTTCAACCTCAACTGAGCCCTCAGGAAGTAACTTCATTATCTGTGACCTATATAAGTGTTTATCCTTGGTTCATATTTATACATGTGCAGGAATGCCTACTAAGTGATTTCATCACACCCGCATAAAGAGATCACGTGTTCTGTACGCACGACGAAATATTTTTATGATGCTTTCATCAAGAGCGCTTTAGAGCGTTTAGGCCGGTAGGAGACATTTAAATCTCGAGCGCTTCGGAGCATTACGGCCGGCAAAGAGTTAAAGGTTAATTAAAATGTATGGTACACATTCTCACAAACAAAAATGGTGGTTACTAGAGGAAATTTTTAATTTTGAGTTTCTGGTAAACCCGCATGGTCAGAAAAATACAGAATTGAAACAAAGCCAAATTATTATTGAAACAGTTAGATAAATCTAAGGGACTCACAGTTTGAGAGAAAATTCACATCCACAAAATAAAAGGATAATCATTAATTTTTTTAATTCCTGGGGAAATAGATTTAAATTGGAAGTTTATCAGTCAACCAACAGATGGAACAGGAAGCAACCTATAGGATCACCAACCACCAATTCAACAGTTAGATAGAGCTGAAGATGATACAAATAAGTATCAAAACTAGTCTTTGAGAAATCTATTATGAGGTGAGGTGTTAAATTCTAAAGCAATTAGTAGTCATCATTAATCTATTTAGTAAGTCAATACCAGATAAGAGTATTAGGAATCTTCTGTTATTAGATAATAATATTGTCATTTGCGATTTACAAATAGTCCTATGGTTCACAACTTACAGCGTTATAAAAATTGCAAAAATATGGTTGGTTGGTTGGTATCTAATGTCGAGCACTTGATAATGAAATCATTCGCTCTCTTGCACTCCAATATTTAGCAGAAAGGCTGGTCTCTTCTACAAAAGCTGGACAACGGAGGAGATGGTTTCTTTCCATATCTTCATTTAAATTGCAAAAAGGGCATTTAGGTGAATCTGTTATGCCAATTCTGTGTAGGTGTTTATTCAAGCAGTCATGTCCCGTTAGCAGTCTGAATGTTGCTACTGCAGATTTTCTTTGTAATGTAGTAATGTCATAAGCTTGTAGATTTTCCCATTCCTTTCCAGATGTTTTGGTGGTGTATTCTTCTCTAAGTTTATTGATGTATTTATTTGAGATAATTCTTTTGATAGAGTGAAAGGAAACTGGAGTAGAAGTTGGGTTTGAAACAATTTTGCTATCCTTCTTGGCCAGAAAATCGACTATTTCATTGCCTGTCACTCCACAATGGGCCGGAATCCATTGAAGTACAATTTTTTTATATAGACGGGACAACTGTTTTATAATTTTGTGACATTCGATAATTTTGATGCTTTTGGGTGTTGTGTCTCGTGTTATAGCGAGAATGGCTGCTTTGGAGTCACATAGAATTACAACTTTTGTAAATTTTTGGATGTGATATAAAAGATTTTGTAAACTTAAGAAAATTGCTAGAATTTCGCCATCAAAGTTTGTTGAATTTGTGTTTAGTTTACGATAAAAGGAAAAAAGTGGACATACTGCACCAGCACCAGTGCCACCATCATTTGGTAGGCTGGAGCCATCTGTAAAAATTATGTATCCATTCAGGAGCTGGGTATCTTAGATTTATTATTTCCAGTGACATTTGTTTTAAAATATATGGAGGAGTTTCAGATTTCTTGATGTCTTCTGTTAAATGAAGGTTATATTCAATTTCCAAAAATTCTAGAGGGTTGTTTCTCATCTGCATATTTCTTTTGAATGTGGAAGTTGCAATTTCTGTTTGATTTCTTGTACAATGCTTAGGAAGCTTTGCTGAGATTTTAAACATACTTGTGGTTTTCTTTGGGTCCAGTTATTATGGGGTAGCCTTAAAAATTTTCATACTGTGTGACTGCTGTTTTCTCAATTTCAGATGCTATGTTTGGGTTATTGTTAAGATTTGCATGGCAGTGATTGGTGTTGTTTTAACGGCTCCTGTTATCAGACGGAGGATTTGGTTCTGCAATTTATTAAGTTTTTCCACTTTAGTAGTTACTAGGATTTCTTCACAATATTGAAGTACAGGTTTTATGTACATTTGGTAGAAGTGTTTAGGGTTTGTGTGTTGCAACCCACTTTTTCCCTGCTAATCGTTTTAATAATGGTAACCTTGTTTCTATCTTTGTACATATATTCTCCATGTGTTTCTTCCATGTTAATTTTGTGTCCAGAGTTATTCCTAAATATTTTGCTTCATGTGTTTGAGTTAATAATTCACCCTCCAATTTCAGAGTGATGGGTAGTGGTTTCTTTCTTAATGTAAATAGTTGATAATTTGTTTTCTGTATATTTATCTTCATTAAGTTCTGGGATGTCCAATTCTCTAACTGTATTAGTGATTGTTGGGCTATGGTTATTAATTGTTGACTTTGTTTTTTGGTTTGGAGACCCATATTACAACATCATCAGCAAAAAGTAGGGTTTTCGTTTCGAGCTTTTCTATATGCTTAGGTAGATCATTAATGTAGATATTGAAGAGAATGGTACTGAGTACAGAACCCTGTGGTAAACCTCGATGTGTTTGTTGGTATTTAGAGAGGTGATTATTATACTTGTAGCGATGAACCGTTGGATGAGAAAATTGCTGATCCAGAGTAGCATATTCCCTTGAATGCCTAAAGTCTGCATTTTTTCTAATAATTTATATCTCCAAATAGAGTCATATGCTCCTTGGAAATCAACGAACATTGCCAGAGTGTCTTCTTTTCTTGTTGAAACTGTCTTTAATAGCTTGACTTAGGTGTACAATTTGTTGATTGTAATTCTCTAAATCCAGCTTGATTGGGTGAAAGTAAATTATTGGTTTCTAAATACCAATTTAATCGATTTGAAATCATTTTTCCATAATTTTAACAATTACACTAGTTAGTGCTATTGGGCGATAATTTGAAAAAGTATTTGTTGATTTTTTGTTTTCGAAATAGGTATTATAATAGCTTTTTTCCAATCATCAGGAACTTTTGTGTTCCAAGAAAGATTATAAAGGGAGAGCAATTGAGTTTTGGCTTTATTGCCAAGGTGTTTGAGAAATTCTGCATGTATATTATCTGCTCCTGGAGATTTGTTTGATTTTAAACTATTAATGGCTATGTTTAACTCTTTAATGTTGAAATTCTTATTAAAGATATTATCTTTTGTACTGCTTGTTGATTTTATGTAATTTTTTAGGTTCTCTTTTATTGTTTTTTGTTCTTTTTTGTTCTCTGAGGACAAAGTATAGGTGTTAGCGTAGTGTTTGTTGAATTTGTTGGCTATTTCACTTTCATTTGTAATCTGTTTGTTGTTGTGGATAAATGGTGTTTTTTGCCGTTCTTTTTTATTTTGTATATTGTGTACAAATCTATATGCTTTCTGGCCATCTTTCCTATAATCCATTTTTTTTGAAGGAAGTTATTAAAATTTGGCAAAAATATTTGAGAGCATTTATTTGACAATACATAATAACAAGCATGATTGAGCTAATAGGTTATTTATAACCAAATTTCATATGTATTACTTGGGCCTAACCTAAAAGTGCTCAAAATTATAGGAGAAAGTTATGACATATTTCAATATCAACAAATGTTTTATTTACAATTTTACATATTTTATATTATGTATAACAAGACCATCTTCGCTAGGTTTACCATACAGGCCACATGGCCTAAAACGAATTTGTTCATGATTATGATGATGATGATATTATGTATAAGCCTTACCCACACACTTTACTTATTAAATCTAATAATAATGAGAAATAGTAAGACAAAAGACAAAACATATAATAATTTGTATTCACAGTTTGCAAAAATGTAACTTTTATTGCAAGATTCTGTTCACATGATTCATTTGAAAATCTTAAAATAAGTTTGAAGTATGTTATACATATGTTATTTTTACAGGATATGGGAAATTCTTACTGTTGAAAAGGATATAAATAATAAGAAAAAAATAGCTGAAAACCATGATATTGAATGAATAGTATGTGAGCAACTTGAAATTAAATGTTCAATTATTTAACGGATGAACAACTTTGTGAGCATAACAATGTTTATAAACAGAGAAAACTCACCAGTTGAATACTCCGATTACGCTTGAGTGCATCCGTAAATACCTCCGTAAGTCTTCCCGTGTTTATACAAATGGGATTATAGCATAAACAGTGTTAATGAAATAATCCGCTTCCTTAACTAAAAGGTATTATTTTTAGTTACGCAGATATGAAGAAACAAAATTTTCACAGGGGTTACCTGCTATTGAGAGAAGTAAGTCTCATTGTGTGCTAGTTTTGTATTTCTTTTAATAGAATCATGTCAGAATTACATAGAAAATTATTTGATAAGAGAATACATGAAAGTTACACATCTGACTAAGGGCCGCATGCAAAGACATTTGTCGCTTCTCAATTACTTCCAATCACTGGTGAGCTGAGTTTTCCGTGAGAACATGACTCATTTGTTTTTTCCGTCAACCTTGGTAACAAAAATACTTGTTTTCACTGCTTTCCAAAGCATTTCTCTATGTTACTAACTTGCCTGGGGCGTATTATAGTAGACGGCTGCTGACTAATGGATATATTAATTTCTAAAATAAAATTTTAAAAACAAAAATACCTGTAATTACATGGTTGCAAAGTAAGATACAATAATTAAAAACAAATAACGAGCAAATTTTTACTGAATATGGACGCTCTCAATTACGTAGGCATACATACAGATATTTCTATAGTAAATTTTGGCTATTCTTTACAATCTGTGACGTGACTTTTTTAATAACTTCATAAACTCCTATCAAATTTTATTCTTAGGGTTTCATTTTTCAAATTATTTCCCACCATTTACAATGATTTTTACATTTTTTCTAACGATTATTTCAATTACAATATTTCATTTTATATATTCGTGAAAATCCTCAAATGGAAATCCCTACCGTTGTTTCAAAATTAATAGACAAAATTATGATTTTTATGTTTGATTATTACTATTATTATTGTTATTCCGTGTGAGGTTTATGCCTAAACTAAAAAGAAATCTAGGTAAATAATTTAATATTGTACAGCTATTGAAAAATGTAACATAATTTTTATATTTTTAGGTTAGGCCTACACAGAAAACTTGGTTAATAAATAATAGATTAAAAATACACTTATACCTTCAGTTATATATTTTTAAATGTTTTAAAAATTATGTACCATATTTATAACTCATGAATATAATACTATTGCCTAATAACAAATCACTAGCATTATCAATCCCAGAGATTTATGGCTGCACGGACATAAGCTCTCCATACATCCCTATCCTGAGCTAATAGTTTCCAGTCATTCCTTATATAATTCACCTCTCTCAAATCATGGTTACTGTTATATTAGTTTCCATGTTCGTATTTCATTTCCCCATGTCCTGCACATGTCCATCAAACTTAAACCATTCTCATGTCATTACATTTGGTTTCCCATAAATATCATGTGTAGCTTTCTGCTAAGTAGTCTTCTCCATTCATCTGTCTGTTCATCTCTTTTTGATTTAAAATTTTTATTGAGAACTTTATCATCAGATCACTTGATAAATAATGCATCACAAATATATACCAACAATGTATTAATACCATTTTAATTATATGATAAAAGAAGTTTTATCATCTAGAGATTTGATTACCTGCTCTAGTACAAAATTGAATAGCAGAGGAGACACAGCATCGGCTTGCCTTAAACCATTAGATAAGGAGTTTCTATTTGTTATTTCTTAAAAATATAATATAGATATTGATAATATTAGAATCTACTACAGTTATGCCTACAGTCACAAATGGATGTTAAAATTTGATAAATTGTTTATCACAGAATTTTTAAAAAATCTGTCTTATGACAAATGGTTTTTAAATAAGATTTACTGATTATCATCCTCTTTCCTGTATGCAAATGTTATGAATTTGAAAATGATGTATCTGAAGCAGATTTGCTGTTAGTATAATTATTATCTTTGGGCAGACCCTTCAAACATAGGATTGACAGACCTCTAGGTCTATCACATGCAAGGAAGAAGAGGTACGAGGGTCATACTGAAAGTCGTGAGCAACCCATTGTTAAAATTCAAATTTCAACAATGTAACAAAAACTGCAGGATCGTAATCTACAGACTTTATACCACAACATTGCCATTTTGTGGCATCATAGTTTCTATCATGTGACCACACGCAGTGTTTCCAAAATGACAGACATCAATGTTTCGTTTCAACAGCGCGCTGTCATTGAATTCCTTGTTAAAGAGGAACAATCTGCTGTTGATATTCACCAAAGACTTCAATGTGCTTACGGAGATGCCTGCATGGGTGCCAGCAGTGTTAGGAGATGGGTGAAACATTTTAAAGATGGGAACACGAGTATCAAAGATGAGCCTCATAGCGGTCGCCCACGCTCTGCCTCCACGGATTGCAACAAGGAAAGAGTTGATGCGCTCATTAGAGACGACACGCATATCACAGTGAATGAAATCGCTACAAAACTTGCAGTAGGACACAGTGCAGTGCAAAGAAATGATTCACAGCTTAGGTTACCGAAAAGTTAGTGCCCGTTGGATTCCACGTTTATTGAGTGAAGACCACAAACTTCAGAGAAGAACCATCACCCATAACCTTCTTCAGAGATTTTGAAATGAAGGTGATGATTTTTTGACGAGTATTGTGACAGGTGACGAAAGCTGGTTTCATCGCTACGAGCCTGAAACAAAACGCCAGAGTATGGAATGGCACCACTTGAATTCGCCATCAAAGAAAAAAGCGAAGACAGTGCAATCTGTTGGGAAAGTTATGGGCAGCGTCTTCTGGGATGCGCAAGGTTGCATTCTGGTTGAATTTCTTGAACCTGGACAAACCATAAATGCTGCCCGCTATATCCAGACACTTGTGAAGCTCCGTCTTGCATTGCACGACAAACGCCCTGGAAGGAAGATCATTCTGCAACATGATAACGCGCGTCCTCACACTGCTCGTGCCACTGTGGAGAAGGTCAGGGCATTTGGATGGGAAACTCTTCCACATCCTCCCTATAGTCCCGATTTGGCACCCTCCGACTAGCATCTTTTCGGTTCTGTGAAGGAGCAGATTAGAGGCCAACGCTACGAGATGCTGGAGGATATTCGGAAAGCAGTGCGTCAGTGTCTTCGAGCAGCTGGAACGGACTTCTATCATAAGGGAACTTTCAAGCTTGTAGAACGCTGGACAAAATGTGTGCAAAGAAATGGAGACTATGTTGAAAAGTAGCACAAAGGTCTGTAGATTAACATGGTGTACTTGGTTTGTCTAAAATAAATATTATGATTGTTTAAAAAAATGTTGCTCATGACTTTCAGTATGACCCTGGTATAATTATGCTGTAGTTAACACGGGCATAATGTGGCACACTGCATATTAGTAGCACTGTTTAATTCTATATATTTGCATTAACCAAATAATCTTATGTTAGCTCAGGTGGTAACACACCTGCCTGTTGATCTGCAGATCTGAGTTTAAAACCTCATGGGATAGTATTTTTTTTTTGAGCTATTAAAACAACATGCCATGGAATTGGAGATAAGTAGATACCAAATGTATGGATTAATTGTATAAGCAAATATACTGTACTGTTGTTTGATAGGGATATTAACTCAGTGTTACACAAATGCAATATTTCCAAAGATTTTTACGTCTGCTGAAAAAAATCATACAGAATGCATCTACTAACTTGTGTAAATTAAAATATATATATATATATATATATATATCTTACTGCAATATTTGACAAAGTTATAATGCAATGGATAAAAGTTTAGGCTCTCTATGATAACAAATATTAGACGAGATAGATTTTTTAGTAATGTTTGTGATTATTTTATACTGGGATATAACGAAATACCCCTATCAATCATTAACCCATGAATGATGATTCTTTATCAAAATGAATTGCCATAGATCATTTTGTGAAATGTACACACATACATATTATGAAAGCTTCTACAAAATTGAAAAATAGGCATAAACTATGTTAATATTATTCGTTTTTAAACATCTTAATGATGGACAAATTATATTTGAAAAGAAAAATATATGCCTAGACCGGTGTTTGAACCAAGGACCTTTGACTCTCTATGTCAATGCTCTTCCATCTGAGCATGAAAAGAAAAATATATGCCTAGACCGGGGTTTGAACCAAGGACCTTTGACTCTCTATGTCAATGCTCTTCCATCTGAGCTACCTAGGCTGTATGAGGTAAGATGTAATTATGTAGTCTTCTCCATTCACCTGTCTGTTCATCTCTCTTTGGTCCAAAAATTTTCCTAAGTACTTTACTCTCAAATACTTCTAATCTTCTTTCCTCCCTTAAAGTAAGAGTCCATGTTTCGCACCCATACAATATAACTGGTAGAATAATAGTTTTATATATTTTCAGTTTAACATTTTTTGAAAGGAGATGGGACATCAAGAGTCTCTGCAATGCATAATAGCATGCATTTCCAGAATTAAGCCTATGTTTAATTTCTTTGTGCATCTCATTCCTATTTGTGATTATTGTTCGTAGATATTTGAATTCAGCCACTTCCTCAAAATTTCCCTCATTTGTCATTAGCTGTCCATATCCATTATATAATTTATTTCTACGTGTGACCATATATTTAGTTTTATTGATATTTACTTCCAGTCCTAATTTCTTAGTGTTACTCAATAGTGTGTGCGTGTTGTCCTTTAGTATCTCCTTGCTGTCGGCCAATAATACTACATCATCAGCATAAACTAACAGCTTATTAATACCATTGAGTTGTAAGCCTTCCTCATTCTGTAAAGATTTAATGGCATGCTCTAGTACAAAATTAAATAGTAAAGGAGATAGTGCATCTCCTTGCTTCAACCCATTCTGGATTTCAAAAGTGTCCGAAAACTTTAAAAGACAAACATTAATTAATGAAAGCACACTTATAAAAGAAACAGAAAAAATAAAATTCAAGAAATTCACTTACCATCCATTTAAACACCATAAATTTCAATAAAATTTCAAAAAGTTTAATATAAGATTAGCACCAAAGAACGAATACAGCCTTAATAGGATAATTAAAACCAATAAAAATGATTGAATTGAAGATGAAAACAAATCAGGATAAATCATATTTGAAGAGAAAAATTATACGCTCAGACCGGGACTTGAACCCGGGACCCTTGGTTTTCTAGTCCAAGTGCTCTGCCATTTGAGCTACCTGAGCAAGTACCAATCTAAACGCAAATCTTTCTCTATATATGTTGTAATTCCCGCCCAGCAAATGCTTTGATCAGGAATTTATCAGATCAAATGCAGGGATTGTGATAAAATTTTTATTGGAAAAACGAAAAGAAATTTGAAAACAAGGGTGAAAGAACATCTTAGAAACGCCAAAAATGGAGAAGTGGAAAAGTCAGCAGTAGCTGCTCATTCTTGGTCCAAAAAACATTTAATTGAATCAAAGGCCAGTTTAATTAAACAAATAGACAGACAAAAGGAACTCACGGTTTGGGAAAATATCCACATTCAGAAAAACAAAGGAAAACTTATGAACTTCGAAATTCCCTCAAAGTCTGACCTGATGTAGAGGTTCATCGGTCCACCAACAGAGGGAAGAAGAGTTTCTTCCGATCGACATAACATCAGTCGCCAAAAAAGTACTGAAGATGAGACCGTTATTGTCTCGAAATGGTGATCTACTTAGAAGATTTATATGAAGAGAGGTAAGAAACATTTAATTTTACCATAAACTAATTTCTCGTAAAATTTCTTAAATATGTTACATTATCATCACAGAGTACCATCCTTGTTATAAATAAATTTTGTTATCATGGTAAGCAAAATTGTTAGTTTAGATTACAGTTTGATTCCTATTTATTTTAATAAAAAAAATTAAATATTTGTATTATTGCCCATTAAAACTTAAGTAAAAATGATTTTATGTACAATATGAGGTGAGTGATAAAAAAATTCTACCTTAATGTTTTTATGTACTTCATTTTTTATTATTTGACAAACAACAGTGCCAATAAGGCCTAAACTCATGTGTATCTTACTATAATAACATACGAAATAATAGAAAAATCATTATTTTAGATTTCCGTTTGATACCGATTTATTTTAAAAATAAATTATTAATTCTTTGATATTCGTATTATCATCCCATTAAAAACTAAGTAAAAATGCTGTTATGTAATTCATTATTATTTGTTTAACATACAAAAGAGCTAGTAAGACAAACTCATGTATAACTAACCATAATTACATACAAAATCAAAATAATAGAAAAATCATTCATTCATTTAATTATTAAAGATTATGTTTCGTATGTATTATTAGGCCTAACCTCAAAATGTTTATGACACATTTCAAGAAACATACAATATTAACAAATTATTTATTTAAAATAAGAGACATATAGGTCGTAACAGACAATGACAAATATTTTACAAAATCAAGAAAAAAATATACTTTGAAGCAGTCATAATTTCACGCTTGAAAGCACAAAGTCACCTTGCCAGGTAGCTTATGGAATTTCCACTTGAATTGGCAATTATTATCACATGAACAGATTCTTGAGTACGCAAAACATCTTTGGATGGAACTTACTCACTTATTTGTATCTGAGTATGTCTTCACTGCTCAAGAAAATTTAAGAGGAAGAGATATTTTTACCTGGTAAACACTGTGTCAAGACTGTGAAGCCAATCCAGCTGCCAAACTCATAAGTGTATTAATAGATATGAACCTTAGTTTCATATGAACATTTGGTCTAAGGCTTTTGCAAAATGATGTTAGAGATGTGATCTATAAAGGATTAAATTAAAATTTTCAGGTTCTGCACCAGTGTGTGCTGTAGTTCAGTGGTTTAAGACATCCTGCCTTGGTGCAAACCTACAGGACTTGCACTGATTTAAGTCTCCTTGGGATAAGAAATTTTCTCATAGAATTTTTAAAGTATGGAACCAGTGCCCACACAGCATCATAAAGAATTCGGGTAGCTGTAATAAGTAGCATAAAATCAGCTATAATGGCTGAAGAACCCAATGACCCCTATACTGACTGTTATCTGAGACCAGCAGCTGGCTGGAGAGCCACGAGCTCTTGTAGGCTTATCACAGGTGGTTAGTTTAAATTTAATTTCTGTTAAATCCACATCACTGCTCAAGAACATTTAAGAGGAAGAGAGATATTTACCTGGTAAACACTGTGTCAAGACTGTGAAGCCAATCCAGCTGCCAAACTCGTAAGTGTAATTGGGGCATGACACCAAGTTGAATAAAGTTGTAAGTGGGTTTGAAGTAGCCATGGGTATCTTGCGTACTGTAGTTCCAGGAGGTCGCAGGTTACGCAAAGCTATATGAATACTCAGGTTTCCAAGTTCACACAGCTGCACATATAAATTTGTACATTAATAAAGTTTTAAATAACACATCTAAACAGACATTAAATTAACTATGAACTAAAATGAACAGTTCCTGCGGCTGGGAAATAAAGTCATGAATCCTCATGATCTTCTGACTACAACTGGAGGTCCATGTTCGATTTCTGATCAGATGACAGGAATTTTTCCTTCCTTAAAAGGAATTATTCTTTAATGGCATTATAAGGAAAGACCCAAATATGAGCCAAAATAGTAATAAACTTTTTTATAGAACAAGTAAGGAATTTCAATTATTTATACGTCTCTCAAGGTAATGACAGGACAAAATATATTGATAAAAAGATTATAATTTGTTTTGATATATTTGTAGTACAATTATTAGGATTAAAAAAAAAGCCCTTTAGAGATACCCTTCTTAAATTATATAAAGTTTTAGCTATATAATGAGTTTGCATTTTTTAACATACTTACCTCATATGATTGTTTAGTTGGACATATGTTTCAAGGCTGTTGTCCCATCGTCAGCATTGCACAAACCGATTTTATTCAAGCTTGAAGAAAAGGAAAAATCAGTTTGGGCAAAACTGACGATGGGGCAACAGCATTGAAACATATGTCCAACTAAACAATCATATGAGGTAAGAATGTTAAAAAAATACGAACTCAGTTATTAAATTAAACCTCATAATGTTACTTCCTAATGATTTTAAAATTTTAGCTATATACCTACCTGTACTACTGTATGGCCTGAAATGTTAGCTTTGCTAAAATATACTAAGAAGATTGGAAGCAGCAGAAATTAAGTTTCTCCAATGTAGGTTTATACCCTTTTGATAAGAAGAAAAATTAAGATATCCACGAATAGTGTAATAACTAAAACAGAAGATAATATAAGAAAATGGTTTGAGCCTGTCAGTAGAATGAATGAAGAAAGGCTGCCTGAATTATAAACCACAAGAAAACAGAAGTGCTGTGGACAATCAGCAAAAATTTGGAGCTAACAACTGTAGAAGCCAGAAAAGATCAGAATTGTTCTAAGCCATGATGATTGATGATTATGGAATTATTCCTGTGGTCACTCATGATTTGGAATTTATGTTGAGTATTGTCCTGAAGCTGTGTTATCATGTATCATATCATCAGGATAATGTAACTCTGCGTTCCAGTGTCCTAACCTCAGAATGGGATGAATTTCTAATTTCCTTGAGAGAATGCCAGAAATGTCATAAGACAATGTGGTGGCTTGAATAAAAAAAATACATTTAATTGTAATACTATCAGAATTGTAATCTTAAGAAATTGTTATTGGTGGTTGAATATTATTTATGATAAGATCATAAAAGTTAAGTAATCCATAAATTTTCTAAGATTATATTCTTCATACATTTCAAATCAAATATTTTCTAGACAATTGGCGCTTGATGTCATCCAGGTTGTCAAGCATGCGTGACAGCTGCCTTTACCCCCAGAACAAATGTCTGGTGCTCTTTGCCATTAGAGGCTGAGTCGACCCCATGGCCATGGTGGCATCTGAAGGTTTTTGGGTCAGTTTTAAAAATCCTGATCCCACCGGAACTTGAACCCTCAACCTCTCAGTTTGTAGCACATTGCCTTAACCACTATGCTACAGCGTGCCCCCAATATGCAACAAGCTGATAAGAATTCTCAACAAATTTATAGTGTATCTTTTCCACAACAGTGTAAAATTCAGCAAACATTTTCAATAAGTAAAACTGCAGAATTTTTCTCCTTCATCTACTTTTATACTAAACAGGAACAAAATAATAATAAATAATAATGACAATAAAATATACTGGTATGTATTCTTGTTGAAAAATATGACTTAAATTCATTCAGAATTTTTAAAACCTTTTTTTTTTCCCCTTTCTTTTGGGTAATTTTTGGAATCGATGCCTATATTCTGCATCTTCCATGCCTAATTTTATGCTTATTTTTTCCTATTTTACTTGCCTGAAATATATTTCTTTCGTGCCTAAAATTCCGAGGTCTAGTAATAACTGAGGCTAGGAGTTGGTGTTACATTTTAAGATAAAACAGTCAAACTATTAATACAGATAATATATCTTTAACACTTTAAAAACTAAATTTCACATTTTATTGCAATAAGAAAGTATTTAGCATTTTGTTGTGTTATATAAGGGCCATTTCTTTCTTCAAGGTCTGGCCGGTCGCAAGATTAAAACCACAGTGATAATCAGATGAAGATTTGTGCAGTGTCTAGATGCATCACATCACACTTGTCAGTTCTGAGCATGCAGTGAGCACATAAACATGCCTATAACAAGAGTCTCCCGCCATATGTGAAGTGCTTGCTGTAATTCAATTTCTTCATGCTGAGAGGTGCACTGCAGCCAAAATTCATCGACGAATGAGTAATGTGTTCAACGAAAATTTCATGAGTGACAGCAAAGTGCGGCAATGGTGCAGGAACTTTGAAGAAGGCTGTACAGACATCATGATGCAGACATAGTCAGGGACGGAAGTGAGTGTCAACCAATCATCTTGTTCAGCAAGTGGACCAGGTGATTCAACAAAATCATTGGTTCACAATTTATGATTAATTTCCCGAAATTTCAAGGTCAGCTCTCTATACCATCGTGAGTGAGAGACTTCAGTACCCCAAACTGTGTGCAAGATGGGTTCCCAAAATGCTGTTTGACCTTCACTAAACATAGCAGGGTGCTGCCCTAATATTTCTCCAGTGTTACCATGATGAATGAGAAGAGTTTTTGAACAAAATTGTTACAGGGGACAAGACATGGGTCCATTAAAAAAAAAAAACTAAAGAGCAATCCAGATGGTGGATGCATTCTCATTGCCTGAGGAAACCAAAGAAGTTCAAGAGAACCTTCTCCATTAGAAAATGTATGGTTACCATGTTCTGGAATTCATGGAATGTGGCATGATCACTGCAGCCTCATACAGCGAGAATCTTGAATGTCTACGCAAGGCGATTCAGAACAAGTGAAGAGAAATTTTGTCATCGCATTCTCCTCTTCATGACAATGCTTGGCTGTCCACTGCAGCTATAACAAGAAGGCTCCTGCATCGTTTTTGATGGGAAGTATTTGATCACCCACCATAGAGCACAGACTTGGCTCCCTCTGATTTTCATCTCTTTACTCAAATGAAACAGTCTCTATGAAGGCGGCATTTTGGCACAGACGAGCTGCAGACCAGCATAGAGAATTGACTAAAAGCACAAGCAGTTGCCTTCTATTATGAGGATTTTGGAAAGTTGGTAGCATGCTATGAAAAAGTCTATGTTGGAGCGGCAACTATGTACAGAAGTAGCTAATAGATGTAGTTCAATGTTCCAAATGAAACATTTCTAATGTTCATTGTGGTTTTAATTTTGCCACCAATTAGACCTTGAAAGCCCTCATATTAAAATAATTATGATCATTTAACTCTATCAGAACCAATTTTTCAAATTTTGAGGCCCAGTTTCATCAACAATTGTTAAGATTTGTTATTTGTTTCAATATACAATTTAACAAAAATTCCATTTCATCGACATATGTTATACTGTGTCCTAAGTTAACATTCTCTTTTCCTTGTGTTAAATGTTCAACACATTATTATTATTATTATTTTTTTTTATTATTGATTTCGTACATTTCAATGATGGATAAATCATATTTGAAGAGAAAAATTATACGTTCAGACCGGGACTTGAACCCGGGACCCTTGGTTCTCTAGACCAAGTGCTCTACCAACTGAGCTACCTGAGCAAGTACCGATCTAAACGCAAATCTTTCTCTATATACATTGTAATTCCCATCCACCAAATGCTGTGAAGCCATGCTTCTATCTTGCAAATGGCGGCTCCTTTATTAAGAAGACATATTTGGGAATTATACATTACAGCCAGTACGGCTTTTTTCCAAGTTTTTATTATTGATTTCGTACATTTCAATGATGGATAAATCATATTTGAAGAGAAAAATTATACGTTCAGACCGGGACTTGAACCCGGGACCCTTGGTTCTCTAGACCAAGTGCTCTACCAACTGAGCTACCTGAGCAAGTACCGATCTAAACGCAAATCTTTCTCTATATACATTGTAATTCCCATCCACCAAATGCTGTGAAGCCATGCTTCTATCTTGCAAATGGCGGCTCCTTTATTAAGAAGACATATTTGGGAATTATACATTACAGCCAGTACGGCTATTTCCAAGTTTTTATTATTGATTTCGTACATTTCAATGATGGATAAATCATATTTGAAGAGAAAAATTATACGTTCAGACCGGGACTTGAACCCGGGACCCTTGGTTCTCTAGACCAAGTGCTCTACCAACTGAGCTACCTGAGCAAGTACCGATCTAAACGCAAATCTTTCTCTATATACATTGTAATTCCCATCCACCAAATGCTGTGAAGCCATGCTTCTATCTTGCAAATGGCAGCTCCTTTATTAAGAAGACATATTTGGGAATTATACATTACAGCCAGTACGGTTTTTTCCAAGTTTTTATTATTGATTTCGTACATTTCAATGATGGATAAATCATATTTGAAGAGAAAAATTATACGTTCAGACCGGGACTTGAACCCGGGACCCTTGGTTCTCTAGACCAAGTGCTCTACCAACTGAGCTACATGAGCAAGTACCGATCTAAACGCAAATCTTTCTCTATATACATTGTAATTCCCATCCACCAAATGCTGTGAAGCCATGCTTCTATCTTGCAAATGGCGGCTCCTTTATTAAGAAGACATATTTGGGAATTATACATTACAGCCAGTACGGCTTCACAGCATTTGGTGGATGGGAATTACAATGTATATAGAGAAAGATCGGTACTTGCTCAGGTAGCTCAGTTGGTAGAGCACTTGGTCTAGAGAACCAAGGGTCCCGGGTTCAAGTCCCGGTCTGAACGTATAATTTTTCTCTTCAAATATGATTTATACATTATTATTAATTATAATCGTGTATCTGAAACAGATTTCCTTAAATGGAATAATTACACTTTTCTTTAAAAAAATAAAGCTACTATTTTTATACCACAACAAAGAAAAACTATTAAATAATGAAATCTACACCAGAAAACGTGAGCAATACCATGTATCAGTACTGTTGTTTACTATCATATAATTAGGTTACCTGGGTAAGACCTGTATTAGTACTGTGTAGTAATGTGTCTGCTTATTGATCCGCAAACTTGAGTCAAATACCAGTAGAGTATTTTTTTAAAATCTCAAGCTCTCTAAGATAATACATATGATTTATATTCACTAAATTAAGCACCATATACTTTGGTTCTTTGGCCAACCACAGGATGGAGCTGACATCGACATCCAGGGTGTGCAACATAAATCAAACCAGTCTGGACAAGCTGACGATAAAACAGAATTGTTTTGAAACGTCCAAGAACAAATCAACATTAATATTGAGGTATGATGATCAGACTAAAAAATAATATAATTAAAATAACCTCAAAATATCACTTCCTAAAATTAAATACCATATACTTAATTGAGAAATATATTGTACTGTTGTTCCATGTTGATATCAGGTTTAGAGGTGCGATATCCTTTTTGAAAAGAGAACCAAATTGAAACTTCTCTTTATCATCACCTCTTATATCTACAAAATATAAACTACAAAACACAGATACTCATATCTAGGGTTAGGCCTTTTAGGGGCGCACCTTTTTTGTATGATTAGAGCTTTATGAAAGAAACTAATGAGTGAGATGTTGCCTGAAATTGGTAAGGGGGCTATTTCCTTTTAACTTTTTTAGACCCTTTTTTGCCTCATTCTGTCCATTATCCCATTTTTCTAACTGTTCTGTGTTACTTTCTTTAATACTTTTATATAGCAAATTGCATTTAATTTAAATTAGTGCTTTCAGTGAAAACAGGACAACAGAATCCTTATAACAATGGAAAACTATTTTTTTTAATTTAACTGGAATGAGTATCAGTGATTTTACATATTCTACCTGTTGACAAGTTAGCATTGAGTTTTATTCAGATTGAAATTTATAAATACTGTGATAAACTAAATAACTCACTGAAAATATCAAACCCTTAGGCTCATGGCCACTCAGACATAGGCTCTCCATACATCCCTATCCCAGGCTAACATTTTCCAATCATTCCCTGTATAAACTACTTCCCTCAAAACATGGTAAATATTATTCTCCCATTAAAAATCATCGGAGAACATATTGTTTAAATAACTCACCTCATAGGATTCATGCTTCCATGATATCGCAATTTCAAACATAATCATGTTCATCGTCAGCCATAACTCCGACTGTTGAAATTCTTCGGCTGTCAACTATTCTATTGTCGCCATCTTCAGTGCTGCTATCTATGGTTGAATTTATGAACTTCGAAATCAATGTAATTTCGTTAGGGATATCAAAATTCATTGATCTATTTTTGTTTTTCTGAATGTATATTTTTTCCCAAACTGTCAATCCAAAGGTTTCTCTACTTGTTTTAAAAGTTTAGCTTCTCTTCCAATTTTATGATGTTCTAATAAATTATGTGCAGCAATTGCAGATTTTTCAATTTCACAATTTTTAATATTTCTGAAATGTTCTTTTGTCCGAATTTCCAAATTCCTTTTTGTTTTTCCTATATAAACTTTATTGCAATCTTCACAATTTATTTGATAAATTCCAGATTTCTTACTGTCTGGAACTTTGACTTTTTTATTGGTACTTAGAAGATTACCCAGACTAAATTTATTTATTGGTGCCAAAAAAATGTTGTATTTGTCAAAAATTTTTTGAAATTTCCTATGCATTTCAGGATGGTAAGTAATTTTCTTGTATTTTTTCTTTTCTTTGCAATTTTGTAAAGTAGTATATTCGTTAAGTCTTTTATTGTGTTTGAATTTCTTCAACTTATTTATAATTAATTCTTTATCAAAAAAAAAAAATTGGAAGAGAAGCTAAACTTTTAAAACAAGTAGAGAAACCTTTGGAATTGACAGTTTTGGGAAAAAATATACATTCAGAAAAACAAAAATAGATCAATGAATTTTGATATCCCTAACGAAATTACATTGATTTCGAAGTTCATAAATTCAACCATAGATAGCAGCACTGAAGATGGCGACAATAGAATAGTTGACGGCCGAAGAATTTCAACAGTCGGAGTTATGGCTGACGATGAACATGATTATGTTTGAAATCGCGATATCATGGAAGCATGAATCCTATGAGGTGAGTTATTTAAACAATATGTTCTCCGATGATTTTTAATGATTATACCTCATAATGTTTACTTCCCAACATTAATTAAATATATTATTCTCCCACCTCATTATTTGCCTACCTACTTGACAGTTTCCTTCTAGTTTTTCTAAAAGTAGTTTCCATGCCCTTCTATTCCTCATTCTTGCCACATGTCCTGTCCTGCCAATCACAGTCTACATTACTTAATTGTTCTTACTACATCTGGTTTCCCATAAAGATCACGTAAGCTCACTGTTTGTAGTCTTCTCCACTCACCTGTCTGTTCATCTCTTTTTGGTCCAAAAATTAACCTAAGAACTTTATTCTCAAATACTCTTAATCTTTTCTCCTCTCTTAAAGTAAACGTCCATGTTTTGCATCTATATAATATAACTGGGAGATTAACAATTTTATATATCATTATCATCATCACTTCAAGGTTTAAAAGAATCTCCTGTTCAGACCAACATTATAGTTAAATGGACTCTTTCTAACTTTCCTTGGTAATTTCAAATTCCATCTTCCTGTTGCTTTGTAGTCATAAGCTTGTCTTGGAATGCAGAATGTTGAGATCCTCAGGGAATTCCATCTACTTCTACAATCCAAAATTGTTTCATGGAGGGAAAAGAATATCTTTGTTTTTCTTATTTTATCTAATATTAACATCCCTTAATGGATCTTAAAAAATTCATTTCTGCTGACTATTTTATTCCAATCTCCCTTTGGCATCGTCCATGTTTCACTCCCATACAACAATATTGGAACTGCCATAACCTTGCAAAATTTTAAACTTGTATCTATTCTGGTCTTCTTTTTAATGTTCTAAGCTATAATTCCTGTGATTTTTATAAAAGTGTGCTAACTTATTAGTAGAGCTACGAATTTTAGGCGCACAATTTTGGTGAAAAAGGTGCAATTTTTTAAATAAAAGTTGCAAATTTCCCATGTAAATAATCATTAAAGATTACCAAAACCAATTACAACAAGTAACTAATGACACAAAATTCACGCATGTTGTCTTATATTAAAGAAAATAGGTTTTCAATAACATGGGTTTCACTTGATTTCCATTTAGAGGTACTACTAAAATGTTTAGAACATATCTCAACTGTCTATCAGTGGTTTCATCTAATACGAAATATACTGGATTTTCACCTACTACTTGCCTGATCTGTTTCAATTTTTCTTCATGCAGAGGTTGAAGGTATGATTTTCGTAAGGCACTCTCATCTGTGACAGACTTCCCAGTATATTTCTCCAAATATGCTTTCATAATAGGGTTGTTAAGCTTGGAAAGAGGAATACCACATGCCACAAATGTCTTTGCTGCATCATTAAAAAAAATTCATTTTTATTTATTGAACTTGATGAAGCCAATGCCTTGCCAATAAACTGTTGTCGCACTACACCTTTACTGCTTTGTCGTTCCTTATTTTTCTCATGTTTTGCACTACTTATATGCTGCGTAACACAAATACATTGATGTTTTTCATCAATTGTTATTGAAATATCACAAAGAATGCACCTGATAACAGATCCGTCAGCACTAAACTTTTTAACAATATCACGTAGTTTATCACTTTTGGTTTCGGCATACTGTATACTGGTAACTCAGGAAAATAGCAGACCACACTAGTCAAATATTATTTTGAACTGAAACATTTATTCACGCACTCAACAACCTTCCTTGCTTGAAGAAGAGCTTTTGCATAACTGTGGTGCAATGAGGCGCAAACTACTTTAAAAGGAATAGCCTAACGGGATTGCAATGAAGTGAAGTAATGTGATGTGGACTGATACTACATATCGTTACCAACCCTTGAAATAATATTTGAATAAATGTAATATATATATATTATTTTGGTAATAAAATGTTCCAAAGGAGACAAAAAAGGTTTGAAAAGGTGCAAAATGTGCTTCCATTAAAGAAAAGGTGCAAAAAGGTGCTAGCATTGAGTGCAAAAAGGTGCAACTAAAACACAGTTAGGGGCATTTATTTAATGTTTTCTTTGCAATACTAGCTAATTTGAACATTACAGTAACAAAAAAAAAGTGCAGCACCTAAAATTCCTAGCTCTACTTATTAGTTATATCTTCATCTTTGTCATATGTAATGTTACAACCTAAGTAATTGAAACTAGATATTTATTCCAAACATGTTTTGTCATCTGATGTAATTTTCAACGAAACAGGGTAATTGCCCAGTTTTATATATTTTCAGTTTAATGTTTTGAGAGAAATTTGAAAGACAAGAATCCCTGTAATATATAATAGGATGCATTTCCAGAATTGTGTGAACCTACGTTTAATTTCTTTGTGCTTCTCATTCCAACTTGTAATTACTGTTCCTAGATATTTGAATTCAGCCACTTCTTCAAAATATCCCTCATTTATCATTAAGTGTCCATTTCCATTATATAATTTATTTCTATGTGTAAATATTTAGTTTTAACGATGTTTACTTCCAGTCCCAATTTTCTTGGTGGTACTCAATAGAGTATACATGTTGTTCCTTAGTATCTCCTTAACATAATAATTTACTTAGTCTCTTGATAATGATAGCTTGCTATTGAAACACAATGACAATTTTTAAATTTTTGTTTGGTGATTGGAATTTTAATAATATAAGTAACATTCAAATAAATCTAACTTTTTACGAATTCCAAACTCCACCACTATATAACTTCTCCCTTTAAATTAAATAGTAGGTCTTTCTGATGTCTATATTAATGAATATTTTCGCAAAAATTATTGGTGTAACAAAAATATTACATTTTTTAAATTTAATATTTATAAAAAAATTATCTCACCTATTAATACTTCATAGAGTTATTTCCTACAAAGTTTAAATATTACAACATGTTCTTAAAATATTATCATATTCTTAATAAAAATATGTTAGCGTACTTTTTAACATCAGTTGATGAAAATGGCACTGAATATTTGCCTTATAAAATAATCTTTGCTTCTTTTTAATACTTCTCCAATAAATAATTTTTTTCTTTTTTCAGGCCTATACCGTACTATACAACTGTACATTAGAATATTTGAATCAACTGGATGATAGTCTCTCCGAACATTTATCATCTATTCAAGATTAAATGCCTACCTACACCTATGTGCAGATTATGTAATGAATACATCATAATGAACAATAGTGTATTATGATGCGAGGTTGGGAAATGGATTTTACAGAAGTGAGGAAAATGTTTAAAAACCGAGTGATAGCGAGGTTTTTAATGTCTGAGATTCTGTAAAATGCTTCACAAATGTGCATTGTACATTATTTTTTGCATGAAGGAGTTTTCCAAATAATGAATAATAATAAAATAATAACATCTTTGTTGGAAATATTTGCGTTCATTATAAACAACTGACTAACATTAACAGTGTGCGCAATGTTTATTAGTTGAAACTACAGGAGTATATGACATGAATTTGTTATAAAATGGTGACAAGTAAGTATTTATTATTTTATATTGTTCAAATAAAGTTCAGTTCATTTAAAATGGAGTGATTTGTTTCGTATAATGTATATTAACACCTACCTTTTATATATTATTAGTATATACATTGTACTTAGTGTACATAGAGGGCAGTAGTTTTACTTCCCAAACATGGTTTGTAATATACAATATAACAATATAGTTATTTAGATTGGCAACCACTGAATGTAAGAAGCTGAACTTTCAATCATGGTCGCCATTGCTGTAAGTACGACAAAACACACTATCGTGCAAAAAAGCCATTTAGAGAAATGCTGAGACCTGAAAACCCTAAAGGGGCATAGCAGCAATATATCAGGAAGCCAGGGGAAAAATTATGCAGATCAAAAAGTCTCTAGTGCCATTAGGCAACAACAACACATTTGGGTCTAGCAGCACTATATTGGGAAGCTAGGAAAAAATTATGCAGAATATATAATCTCCAGTGCCATTGGACAACACATTTGGGTCTAGCAGCACTATATTGGAAAGCCAGGGGAAAATTATGCAGATAATATGATCTCCAGTGCCATTGGACAACAACACATTTGAGTCTAGCAGCACTATATTGGGAAGCTAGGAAAAAATTATGCAGAATATATAATCTCCAGTGCCATTGGACAACACATTTGGGTCTAGCAGCACTATATTGTAAAGACAGGAGAAAATTATGCAGATAAAATAATCTCCAGTGCCATTGGACAACAACACATTTGGATCCAGCAGCACTATATTGGGAAGCCAAGGGAAAAATTATGCACATAAAATAATCTCCAGTACCATTGGACAACAACACATTTGAGTCTAGCAGCACTATATTGGGAAGCCAGTGGGAAAATTACACAGATCAAATAATTTCCAGCGGTACTGGACAATATATTTGGGTCTTGCAGCACTATTTTGGGAGGCCAGGGGGAAAATATGTAGGCCAAATAATCTCAATTGCCTTGGACAATGACCGCATAAAAGGGTCTAGCATGACTAAATTGGGGGCGAGATCAAATAATCTACAGTGCAATTGAACAACAACAACACATTAGAGTCTAAAAGTACTATTACCCATCCAAGTGTTTTGTGCAGGCGGAAAATATGTTAACTAACAAACTGTCTTTCTCTTTCTATTCCTGTCCTTTGAATTATATTGTTTGATTGGCAGGTATAGAGCTGACAAATACAATGTATTTTAATGATCCGTCATTCTGCGTGGTCAGTGGCAGAATGACTAACTTGACAACCCTGTTACTTTTGGGGTTACGCCTAGGAATGAGCTGTCCCTTCCTTGCCCTTCTCATTGCATGTTGCCACTTGCGATTTATTGTCAGGCTGGTAATGGAGAGACGACAAATACTGTGATTTTAAATGATCCGACCGCTTGAGCGTTCAGTGCTTAAATGACTAATTTGACAACCATGTTAAGATCTTTCACACGTGTTTAGGGATTCTCCCCCCACATTTGAAGTTGAAAAATTTCAATACGTGATCGGATGTACAGTTTTCTCCTAATCCCTTCCACAGATTCAGTAGATCGGCGACACTATCGCTAAAACTCTTCCCCTCCACCTGTGAACAGTTAACTTGGATGTGTAATATATTGGAGAGTCAGAGATAAAAAAATTTCCAGTGGCATTGGACAGCAAGAACAAATAAGGGTATAACAGCACTATTATTGGGAGGCCAGGGGGAATATTATGCAGATCAAATAACCTCCAGTGCCATTGGACAACAACTACACATTTGGGTCTAGCAGTACTCTATTGTGAAGCCAGAGATCAAATGATCTACAGTGCCATTGGATAACTACATATTTTGGTCTAGCGGTACTATATTGTGAAGCCAGAGATCAAATAATCTACAATGCCAATGGGCGATAACAACAATGCGTTGGGTCTAGCAGCACTATATTGGGAAGCCAGAGATCAAATAATCTCCAGTGCCATTAGACAACAACAATACATTTGCATTTGGCACCACTATATTAGGAGGCCAGAGGGAAATTATGCTGATCAAATAATCTCCAGTGTCATTGGACAACAACACATTTGGGTCCAGCAGCACTATATTGGGAAGTCAGAGATCAAATAATATCCAGTGTCATTGGATAACAACACTTTTGGGTCTAGTAGCACTATATTGGGAGGCTAGGGGGAAAATTATGCAGATCAAATAATCTCTAGTGCCACTGGACAACAACATATTTGAATCAACACCATAAAACTGCTAACTTTTATAATTTCTCATAAGTCTCATCCCCCCCCCCCGGGTCACTATCTTGTAACATGATTTGCAGATTAGAATATTTCCACCAATAACATAAAACTATTCACTTATAATTTTCTGTCCCACGCCGTAGCTAAGTGATTAAGGCAAGATGCCTTGGTGCAGAGCTACGGGACTTGGGCTGGTTCGAGTCTCCATGGGGGAAGAAATTTTCTCATGGTATTTTGGCCAGTATGGGACTGGTGCCCACCCAGAATCATGATGCATTTGGGTAGCTACAATAAGCAGAGGCTCCAGGTTGAGAAAACTAGTTATAATGGTTGGGGGACCCAACATGCTGACCACATGTTACCACTACACTGGCCAGAAGATCATCGACCTCTGTGATTAACACATATGGATGTGAGGCCTGCAGCCGGATGGTAGGCCAAGGGCCTTCTAGGCCTGTCACGCCATGGAGTTTTTATAATTTTCTGCCAATTATATTATTTTTGGTATGGACATCTTACCTCAATATTAATGTTGATTTGTTCTCAAGAACAAATCAACATTAATATTGAGGTAAGATGTCCAGACCAAAAATAATATAATTAAAATAACCTCAAAATGTAACTTCCTAAAATTAAATATTTCTGCCAATTGTTTATTCCTTCCCACATTGTTTCTCTACTTTTCACAAAGAACACATTATTATCTTCTAGGGATTACATATTTTTTGCGAGTGACAATAACACATGAAATTACAATCTTTTCTAAACTTTGGCACAGAGAACTGGTTAGTACAGAAGTCATAAAAACTATTTTGCAAAAACATTTGAATTTTCTGTAGAATTGTATTTGATTGTGAATTCAAAAACCAGAATAATACACTTAAGTGAGTTTATTTGATACAATTCACATTTATAGAAATTGTAAAAAACTGCTATTGCTATTATGTTATATAATGAACCGTTAGATTTCCTTTGTATTTACCACATCTCAGGTGGGTATATAGAGATATCTACATCCAAATTACATTTATTTAAATACCGACAATCTCATAGTTATAAGTGTTTTTTTTTCCTGGTGACAGCTCAGTGATACGTAGAAGAAAAGTGCTGCGATGTTGTGAGGTCAGTTTCAATCCATGCAGGGAGAAATATGTTTCAATCTAAACATAAGGGAGTAAAAAATACTGCAAATACTTCTTCCACTAATGCAGCAAGTTAACTGATCTGACTCCTAAAAAAACAAACAAAATTGCCATTTAAACTTGTCCAACTCTTCATACATCCAAGAAGGATGGAAAAAAATCTCACTGTACAAAAAAATACAATATTATGTTGTTTTCAAATGGCTGGAACTTGGTTTACACCATTAGTCCTCTTGATTTCCAATAAAGTCCTGCAATGTCTTTCTTGTCCTTCATCTGAGGGTGAAGTTGCCTGCAATTTAGCAAATGTTCCTCCACACAAGGAGCATTCCCAATTCTATGAAGGTGGTTATCCAGACAGTCATGGCCCGTTTCTCATCTGAAGACAGCTACTGCTTTTCTTCTAGGACTGTTTTATTGTTTCAGCATATTTCGCTATGTCTTCATATTTTCTTATTTTGGAGATGTTTATATTCTGTTCTCTTCTTTAGAGATGCATTTTTTGTTTGAACTCCTGTTGTCTTCTTTGTAGGGATATCTCTTTTGTTGTCCTCAACCTGATTTTGGAGTCTTTTTTTGCTAAGAAGTCTGCTCGTTCATTACCCAGTAATCCCTCCCACATGTGACAGTACCCACTGTAATGCAATGTGTTTACATTGAGCTTCTTCAATTGTATACATTATTCTTATGTTCTGGATAATTGGGGTGTTTTGTTTGTTACCAGTTATTGCTTGTGTTGCTACATTGAATCTATCATTGTTGAGAAAAGAAAATATCCGGTTCCTAAGTGCTCCATATTTTATAGTTTTTTTTTTTAGATATTTATGTGGGTATTGTGCTAAATTTTGATATATAAGTTCTATAGAAGGGTTTATAAATCGTTGTACATAATAACGTGCTTTATTAGTGACTTATAGCTTGAAAAGTTGTTTACCTTCGCAAATATATGAAATATATCAAATTTATAGAAGATTTTACAAATAACAAATAAATATTTTTGTTTCTTGTTTGGTGGAAATATTAAAAAAACAAGTTTAGAAGAAAGGCACAATTTCATATAGATTTGTTTATATTCTTAATATCAGTTTTTGTAAAATCAATGTTTTAATATAAGTTCTCTTCAAGGAGCAATGTTGTCTGCATCCGTGACAAACACGTGCTCCACGGACAAACAAATATGACATGATGCTTCCTAAAGGAAATAATTCAGGAGGTAAAAAGGTCCTTCATTCGGATCTCTGAGCAGGGACCATTTAGGAGATGAAATTTGTACACCACATTGGAATATAGGAAGCATGTCCCAGTCTAAAAAGGTGGAAAAAAAAGTACAATATGAAATTTGGGTTCCTGCAGAAGAGGAGTGAAGCCATTTGTCCTTGTAATAGATTTACAGCACATAAAAGAACCTAAAGACAGAAAAATAGAGATCTTAAGCAAAATTTGTTAGTCCTTTCACAGCTGGGATAATCCATATCAAATCGGACAGCAAAAAAAAATATTGCAATTTATTTTTTTTTATTTTATGTATCCCTAAATATAGTGAATACATTTGAAAGTAAAGGGAAAGAACGAGGTAAGTCACTTTTTTGTTGAAATGGAATTTGAGGCATCATTAGATTTTCCGAGGAAAGGAATATCATTTAGGGGTATCAAGCAGTAAAGGATATAGTTTACTTATGGGTTTATTTACCTTCAAAGTCTGGTATACATATAAGGAAGTATGGATGTTGTACAACTAAAAGTACACTTTGTAGATTACAAGAAAAAAATTACTTACCTCATTCTTTCCCATAACCTTTAATTTATAAACGTATTACTATCAAATTTGAATTTTTATATTTTATAGGTTCATAGTTACGGCAATCATAAAAATTATTTTTTCATAAATACTGATAAACGCTCACCACAATGTACCCAAACTAATAGTTCTGAAACAGTAAGCAGCAAAATTTGATTCAAACATATTTATTTAGCTGATATCATGTAGTTTTAAGAGTGTTTTTATTAATTAGGATGTTTTTATTCTTGGTGTCAATTTTCAATTTTTATAGCGGTTTACTGCAGAACATAACATCCAATGAACACGAAAAAAAAATAGAGGATATTATTCACATAATAAGGATTAATTTTCAGCAATTACTTTATCGGTTAGATGAAGAGTCAGACAATATAAATGTTTGTTTATTCTATTTTCGTTAAAACCCGGGGGGTTAACAGCACAGCTGGTTCACTTCACAACCCAGGTCGGCGAGCGTAGGTATTGAAACAGATGACACACTTTATCATCGACATTTTCAAACTCTCCATTAAATCTAATAGATTATTTAAATCAGTAAAAACGTTATATTTTTGTTAATACTTTGAGTGGAAGAACCATATTCTTAATACCTCACCTCATCACAATTTCAAATTTCTTTGCCACCATCTCATCGGGTCTTCAAAGAAATTTAAAAATGAATGAGGTGAGTTATAAAAACATATGTTCTCCACTCAATATTAATGATATAATGAATGTGACACAGCATTGAGAATGTCGCAAATGATGTGACAAAACCCAGGTCTGAGAGAAGTTATGAAGTATGAGGTGAGTGAAAGAAAAAATAAACAATAACCTCATAATGTTTACTTCCCAACATTAATTTAAATATTATATTTTTGTGCTTATATGAACAAATTATTATTTTTCCGCCACTTATATATAAACAATTTATTCTTGATAATTTTAAAGTGTGGATTGTTCGCACATTGTAAATTCTCTCCTCCAAAAAAATGACTGATTAAATTTAAATACTGCATAGTTGCATTTTTTTACAATTTCTTCTCAAAATTGTTTCATAACATATGATTTTTTAAGTTTGTGATGTTCATAATTAAATGCACAGCTTAGTATAAAAGAAGACTCCACACTTCTTTTTTGTATAAATAAAATCTTTATTTTGTGCTACACACAAAACAAAAATAACTAAATATAAAACAAAAACTATTAACAGACTTACTTTGAAAGTACCCATCTTTTGTTATATGTGCTCAATGTAACAATACCGCTAATTTATATAGTGGCAATATTTTAATTCTTACACAGTACATACTTTAATGTTAAAACATTTATGGAATTTGATTGCTGAAACGAGAAGTACTAATTGCTCTGTTACTTGAGTTTACTGTGAATTATTAAACAAACTATTTATTTTGTTACAAATGTTTTCATTACAAGTCAAATGCAATATTAATAAAACTCTTACATTAATAAATGAATAAGCTGGTATTGATTTAATTTTGTTAATAACAATTTCAATTTTAAAATAATTTTTTATTCAGTGTACCCTGCAAGCTATGATGAAATAATAATGTTACAAGAAATCACTTTCAAATAAACCTGAATGTTTTAATGTCACTTGCTACCAAACGATAATAATGTACAGTCAGCTCTTCCATCAACAATTCTCAAGTTCAGATTACTTGTCACCAGACAGTTTTCTATTACAGTGGGTGTGTTTAGTACCACATCATTTTCATATCATGTGTTATATTCAAATTAATTTTTAAAAAAAATTGTATTAACAAGTTTGCATATTTAAGTGTTTTATTTTATTAGTGTAATAAAATTAGTATGAGTAAGCCGAACTGATATTATTATGTCAATGGAAAGTGCTTAAATCCATTCGGATGACACCATAAGAAAAGTTGTATGAGATCTGTTGCTCCATTGATTTCTGAGGAATTTGGGGTCAAGGTCAAAATATATTTATACCTCTTAAATATCACTTGTAATAGTAGAACAATTAACTATCATCATCATCCTTCACAGATTGGGTCTTTGCCTGTTCCGATCTCACATCTGTTCTTGGTCTTCCCACTGATCTTCGTCCTACAGGATTATACATCAGTGCCATATTTGGTATCCTATTCTCTGTCATTCTTTGCAGATGTTCTATCCAATTGTTCCTGTGTTCTTCTATTTGTTGAAGAAGTGGTTGTACTTTTAGCTCCTCTCTAATATTCTCATTTCTAATGTTTTCTCTTGTACAACCTTTCACAGCCCTTAGAAATCTCATTTCCACTGCCTGAATTTTACCATTTTCTTTTTCCTTCAAGACCCAGGCCTCACTCCATACATCACCACTGGTAGTGCCTTCGTTGAATAAAATCTTAGCTGCGTATCCTTTCTTACCATGTTCCTCAGTGTTCGTCTGACTGTTCCACAAATATGTTGAAATTTCTGTATTTTCTTATTTATATCTTGTTCTTCTTTATAAGTTATATCGCAGCCCAAATACTGGAAGTGTGAAACCTGTTCCAACACTTTATCTTCTTTTAATAAGTTATGTAGATAGGAAATAACACTATGAGGTTCTTTAATATTGTTTATTTTTTATCATTTCACTCACCTCATACTTCATAATTTATAGCAGACCCAGGGTTTCTTCACGTAATTCGTGACATTGTCACAGCATTGACAATGTCACGAATTACGTGAAGAAACCCTGGGTCTGCTATAAATTATGAAGTATGAGGTGAGTGAAATGATAAAAAATAAACAACTTTATCTTCTATTACTATTTTTGTTCTTAATGAGTACTTTCCATGGAATGCCATTACTTAAGTTTTTGATTTTGAAATTATATTATATTTCTTACATATATTATTATATAAATGGATTGCACACAAATGTGCAAATGTGATAACACAGCTAACAATCACTACCACTTTAACTTTGTCTTGCGTAATCACAAATTGGTTTTGTTCTTTGTGTACACGTTTCGATGTGATATCTTTTGCATTTCTGTTCACATACTTCGCATATGCATGACATCTTCGGGTCATGGAATATTTTATCCCTACACATTAGGTGGTGGAATCCATGCACGCTTAGTCTTGTGATGACGTGTCGTATCTGGAAATTTGCTTCTGTCAATTTTTAGGCTGTAGCTGTAGGGAAGGTAACTTAAAATGTTCCTATAGTATATGTGTAATTATTATAATATTCATAAAGGTTCCGGTTGGCCTTGAACTTCTTGAAAAGTTTTATCTTTAGTTCCTGTCTATCATTGCTCCGGTGCTGACATTATTTAATTGATAAACTGCTTTTTGTAGCCTGACCTCTCTGTCAAAAATTAAAACTATTTAATCTGCAAAACATAATGCATTCAATGTTTTATTTCATCCAATTTTGAATCCCTTATGAATCAATTGTTTCCATTCATCAAGAATGTCATTTAAATATATATTAAAAAGTGTTGGGGAAAGGCTACACCCCTGTTTTAAACCATAGTTAGTTCTAATTACTTCTGTCAATTTTCCATTTATTTCAATTACTATTTTTGTATCTTCATATAAACTTTGAATAGTTTTTATTAGGTGTTCGTTGGTTGGTATCTAATGTTGAGCACTTGATAATAAAATCATTCGCTCTCTTGCACTCCAATATTTAGCAGGAAGGCTGGTCTCTTCTACAAAAGCTGGACAACGGAGGAGATGGTTTCTTTCCATATCTTCATTTAAATTGCAAAAAGGGCATTTAGGTGAATCTGTTATGCCAATTCTGTGTAGGTGTTTATTCAGGCAGTCATGTCCCGTTAGCAGTCTGAATGTTGCTACTGCGGATTTTCTTTGTAATGTAATGTCATAAGATCCATATTTGGTTCGTCTTCCGGGCTTATAGGCCGTGGTCTGGTTGTCTTCTTACTCGATGTTTCGTCTACTGCTGCGGTAGACATCATCAGGAGATACTGCGTGCTCTCTGTGAACTCCTCAACAGTCGGCTGCAGACTGGCTGGTCATTGGAAACTGTCTCTCTGTTTATAGCTAAACCCCGGGTGGTGAGGGGGTTTCTGCACGGACTGAGTTTTGCGCTGTAGTGCCGTTTGCAGAAGTCATAGGCTTCGTTGTCGTGTTATGCAGTGCTGGGATCCAAATTTTTGTTTATCTTCATGGTTTCTTCTTTTTTGTTGAAGGAATTTTTATGTTTATATATTTCAATGGCTTCTCTGTATAGCCTTGTGTAGTAATGTGATGTTTGTGATAATACCTGAGTATCTTCGAATCTTATAATATGTTGTTGGTTGTTCATCAAGTGTTCCGCTACGGCCGATTTTTCATTTTGTTTTAATGTGCAGTGTCTCATGTGTTCTTGTAATCTTGTGTTGATCATTCTTTTTGTTGTACCGATGTACACCTCTCCACAACTGCACGGGATACGATATATACCGGCATGACTTAAAGGATCTCTAGTGTCTTTGGCTGGGCGCAGTATATTGCTGATTTTTTGTGTTGGTTTGTAGGTTGTTGATATGTTGTATTTCTTTAGTATTCGTCCAATTTTCTCTGTTGTTGTTTTGATATAGACGAACCAAATATGGATCAAGACGCCGGCCGTGAAAGCCTACAATTATATATAATGTCATAAGCTTGTAGATTTTCCCATTCCTTTCCAGATGTTTTGGTGGTGTATTCTTCTCTAAGTTTATTGATATATTTATTTGAGATAATTCTTTTGATAGAGTGAAAGGAAACTGGAGTAGAAGTTGGGTTTGAAACAATTTTGCTACTCCTCTTGGCCAGAAAATCGGCTATTTCATTGCCTGTCACTCCACAATGGGCCGGAATCCATTGAAGCACAACTTTTTTATGTAGACGGGATAACTGTTTTATAATTTTGTGACATTCAATAATTTTGATGCTTTTGGGTGTTGTGTCTCGTGTTATAGTGAGAATGGCTGCTTTGGAGTCACATAGAATTACAACTTTTGTAAATTTTTGGATGTGATATAAAAGATTTTGTAAACTTAAGAAAATTGCTAGAATTTCGCCATCAAAGTTTGTTGAATTTGTGTTTAGTTTACGATAAAAGGAAAAAAGTGGACATACTGCACCAGCAGCAGTGCCACCGTCAGTTGGTAGGCTGGAGCCATCTGTAAAAATATGTATCCATTCAGGAGCAGGGTATCTTAGAGTTATTATTTCCAGTGACATTTGTTTTAAAATATATGCAGGAGTTTCAGATTTCTTGATGTCTTCTGTTAAATGAAGGTTATATTCAATTTCCAAAAATTCTAGAGGGTTGTTTCTCATCTGCATCTTTTCTTTTGAATGTGGAAATTGCAATTTGTGTTTGATTTCTTGTACTATGCTTAAGAAGCTTTGCTGAGATTTTAAACATACTTGTGGTTTTCTTTGGGTCCAGTTATTATGGGGTAGCCTTAAAAATTTTTCATACTGTGTGATTGCTGTTTTCTCAATTTCAAATGCTATGTTTGGGTTATTTGTTAAGATTTGCATGGCAGTGATTGGTGTTGTTTTAATGGCTCCTATTATCAGACAGAGGATTTGGTTCTGCAATTTATTAAGTTTTTCCACTTTTGTAGTTACTAGGATTTCTTCACAATAATGAAGTATAGGTTTTATGTACATTTGGTAGAAGGTGTTTAGAGTTTGTGTGTTGCAACCCCACTTTTTCCCTGCTAATCGTTTTAATAACGGTAACCTTGTTTCTATCTTTGTACATATATTCTCTGTGTGTTTCTTCCATGTTAATTTTGTGTTTTTATTAGGTGTATCGGGTATCCTTTTTTTGCATTATATTCCATAATAAAGGGCAGTTCACTTTGTTGAAGACTTTCTCTAGGTCTATAAAGGCCATGTGGGTTTCTACATTAAACTCTCTATGTTTTTTTCTATAATCTGCTTCATTGTAACAATTAATTATTATAAATTATTATCGATAGCCTAACATTCCTTGCAATATTCACATCAGACGTTGGTGTAGTGTACAAGTACAAAAATTACAACACATTACAAAACTACTCTCTAGAAAATAATTTATTAATAGGCCTACAAATTTTAATTTGTAGGTGTACACAAATTTAAACAAAACTATAAATTAGCCTGAAGCAGCACACAAAATTAATCGCCTACTGGAGAGATCGAAAAAGACTGTTACATTTAACGATGCTCTCTCACATGACAGATCATTATGCAGCAATTTATTTCATGCCCGAGGTTCTTCTACTTACTGTAAATCTATTACATGAGATTCTCAGATTTCTTTTCCTCCGGAGAAAACTACATTCAGAATTGTTATGCCCTTAAAATTCCATTGCCTCCTATCGAGTTTGAACCCGCAAACCTTGGAATCGGAGGCATGCATATTAACCACTAGTCCTCAATGATATAATAATAGTAATCATGATAATAAAAATAATGTAATGATGATAATAATAATAATAAAAATTCACAGTTAAATATGGGAAATAACATCTTGAGGTTCTTAATTCGTAAATTAAAGAGTAATTTTTTACATTTTACCTCATATTTTATGTTTCTTTAAACATGGGAACTAAGTTTTCAAGAGATGGATCTCTCTCATTCTCAACCGACATTATGATTACCGGATTTTCGTTGGAATCTCCATCAGTAACATTGCCATCTGGTGTTGATTTGATGAACTTTGAGATTTGGTCACATTCATCAACAAGAAACTCGAAATTCATGGATCTAAATTTGTTCTTCTGAATATATATCTTCTCCCAAATTGTCAATTCTAAAGTTTTTCCACATGTTTTAAAAGTTGGGCTTCTTTTTCAATTTTATGATTCTCCAATAAACTTTGTGCTGCAATAGCTGATTTTTCAATTTCACCATTTTTAATATTTCTAAAGTGTTCCTTAGTGCGAGTGTCCAAATTCCATTTTATTTTTCCTATGTATACTTTATTGCAGTCCTTACAATTAATTTGATAAATTCCAGATTTTTTGCTATCTGGGGTGTTCAATTTCTTATTAGTTATTAATAGATTACCAAGGCTAAATTTATTTATCGGTATTTGAAGAGAAAATTTTTTGCCTAGGCCGAGACTCGAACCCGGGACCCTTGGCTTTCCGGGCCAAGTGCTCTACCAACTGAGCTACCGAGGCGAGTTGCAATCTAGACGCAAATTTTTCTCTTATATACGTTGTAATTCCCTTGCGCCAAATGCTTGAAACCGTAGCTTCTATCTTTGCAAATGGCGGCTTCTTAGTTAAGAAGACATTTATTGGGAATTTAACACTACTTTACAAAGCCAGTAGGGCTTCTATTGACGATTTTATTATTAATTTAACACTTCTCACTGAAGGATAAATTATATTTGAAGAGAAACATTTTCGCCTATTTCCAGTGCTAATGTAATACTGAATTTCTTGAAATTTGTTATGTATTTCAGGATTATAAGTAATTTTCTTAAATTGTTTTCCTTTCTTTGAATCAGATTGCAGGGTAGTGTATTCTTTTAATCTTTTTTGTTGTCTGAATTTCTTTAATTTATTTACAATTATTTCTTTTGCAAAACCATTTAAATTGGCTATGTTCAAAATGTGATTGTATTCTTTCTTAAAATCTTCTTCATTTAATGGAACATTTGATAATCTATATATTAAACTGTTGAAAATTGCATGTTTATGAACAACATGATTGAAACCTGAAGATTTTATATAATTGCCTGTATGAGTATCCTTCCTATATATATTGAATTCAATTTTTCCTTGTATATATAAGAGAAAAATTTGCGTCTAGATCACAACTCGCCTAGGTAGCTCAGTTGGTAGAGCACATTGCCCAGAAAGCCAAGGGTCCTGGGTTCGAGTCTCGGTCTAGGCAAAAATGTTTCTCTTCAAATATAAGTTTCCTTGTAGTTCATTCCTTATTGAGTAAAGGTCCAAAAATGGGATTTGTTTATCCTTTTCCAATTCCATAGTAAATTTTACAGTTCCATCTTGAAGGTTGAGTAATTTCAATGCATCTTCAATATATTTAGAATTTACCACAGAGAAAATATCATCCACATATCTATACCAACATTTGAACATCCACGGATAATATATGACACACTAAATAACCCATAAATAAATTTGCCAAATGTGGTGAAAACATTATTATCAATGCATTAAGTTTTGTAAGATTTAAATATTCTTCTATTATTTCTCCTTTTAGTTTTAAGGAATTTTTCTAAAATAGTTAACATCTTCCCAATTGGGATGCTCGGAAATAAAGAGATAACATTGAAAGAAACCAATCTGTCATTACAATCCAATGATACATTATTTAGTTCATCTACTAATTCAATAGAATTTTCAATGCTTTTGTTGTCGAAACTTGGTAATTTTTTTAATTTCTTGGTAAGCCATTTTGCTAAAATATAACATGGTGAGCCAATATTATTAATAATGGGGCTCATCTTTTCCCCCTCCTTGTGTATTTTTGGGAGTCCATACATTTTTGGATTGTGTGGGTTTGAAACTTTTAACTTATATTTGTCTTGATCCTTGATGATGTATTTTATGTTTTTCAATGTATTATTAAATGATTTTATTGATTTTGGGAGAGGACTGCATGTAATTTCATCATATTCATTTGAATTTAAGAGAAGGTTCATTCTATTTAAATAATCATCTTGATCCAAAATAACGATTTTATTTCCATTATCGGCTTTAGAAATTACTGCATTTTGGTTATTTATATATCTCAAAGTTTTCATATTTTTAATGGCTCTATTATTTTTTTGGTTTTTCTTTTATATTTTCAAAAACTTTTTCAACATTTTTCCTAATGATAATTTATAGCAACCTTTTTTTAGTTTTTGGTTTAGGTACATTATTATGCTTCTGGATTAGATTATTAAATTTTTTGTTTTGTGTAGCAATTTTCTTTCGAATTGTGAAATTCAAATTTCCAAAAAAGTTTCTTGTTAATAAATTTCTAAATCCAGATTACTTAATTTTTCGTAAAATTTGTTTTTTTTCTTCTTTAAGAACTTTCTTCTCTGCACTCATTTGTTTGAGTTATAATTGAATTTTACAATTTTTCTCAATCAGAACAACAAATGAGTGCAGAGAAGAAAGTTCTTAAAGAAGAAAAAAAAAACAAATTTTACGAAAAATTAAGTAATCTGGATTTAGAAATTTATTCTCTACATTTGAAATGGGCAAAATTTTTGGGTGATATTTGCTTAGAAAATTTAACAAGAAACTTTTTTGGAAATTTGAATTTAACAATTCGAAAGAAAATTGCTACACAAAACAAAAAATTTAATAATCTAATCCAGAAGCGTAATAATGTACCTAGACCAAAAACTAAAAAAGGTTGCTATAGAAAACCAAATACATAATTCAAATAACAACAACAATGTAGTTGACCTTTCGAAAATAGAATTGACCGAAGAAGAAAACAAATGATTGAATCTTGGACTAAAAACTTGTGTGAAGTTTTCAAATAAAATAGAAGATTGCTGACATTGAGATCGCAATTTCAGATCTTAAAGTTGAAGATAAAATTAATCATTAGGAAAAATGTTGAAAAAGTTTTTGAAAATATAAAAAACTTTGAGAAATATAAATAACCAAAAAGCAGTAATTTCTAAAGCCGATAATGGAAATAAGATTGTTATTTTAGATCAAGATGATTATTTAAATAGAATGAACCTTCTCTTAAATTCAAATGAATATGGAGAAATTACATGCAATCCTCTTCAAAATCAATAAAATCATTTAATAATACATTGAAAAACATAAAATTCATCATCAAGGATCAAGACAAATATAAGTTAAAAGTTTCAAACCCACACAATCCAAAACTGTATGGACTCCCAAAAATACACAAGGAGGGGAAAAAGATGAGACCCATTATTAATAATATTGGATCACCATGTTATATTTTAGCAAAATGGCTTACCAAGAAATTAAAAAAATTACCAAGTTTCGACAACAAAAGCATTGAAAATTCTATTAAATTAGTAGAAGAACTAAATAATGTATCATTGGATTGTAATGACAGATTGGTTTCTTTCGATGTCGTCTCTTTATTTCCGAGCATCCCAATTGGGAAGATGTTAACTATTTTAGAAAAATGGCTAAATTCCTTAAAACTAAATGGAGAAATAATAGAAGAATATTTAAATCTTACAAAACTTAATGCATTGATAATAGTGTTTTCACCTTCAATGAAAAATTTTACAAACTAATCTCAGGTCTGGCTATGGGTAACCCACTTTCACCATTTTTGGCAAATTTATTTATGGGTTATTTAGAGTCTCATTATCACCAATGTTTATCCCTGGATGTTCAAATGTTGGTATAGATATGTAGATGATATTTTCTCTGTGATAAATTCTAAATATATTGAAGATGCATTGAAATTACTCAACCTTCAAGATGGAACTGTAAAATTTACTATGGAATTGGAAAAGGATAAACAAATCCCATTTTTGGACCTTTACTCAATAAGGAATGAACTACAAGGAAAAATTGAATTCAATATGTATAGGAAGAATCTTTAGTACAGAAGAACACAAGATTACGGCTTTATAAGGTTCTCGCAAGTCCAGTATTAAGATATGGTAGTGAAGCATGGACAATACGAAGAAGAGATGAAAGCCGAATAACAGCAAATGAGATGTAATTTATGTGAAGTACAACAGGCTACACAAAGTGGGACCATAAAAGAAATGAGGAAAATATTGGAAGAAGAGTTGGATGTAGAACCAGTTCTTCATCACATACAAAACTACCAGAATAACTGGAAAGCCCATCTTCAATGAATGCCGTCTCAAAGAATTCCAAAAGCCATACTTCGCTACTGCCCCCAAAGCAAAAGATCGCTGGGACGTCCAAAAAAAAAAAAGCACTGGATGGAAAATTCCTCTCTGAGACAGTAACTGGCCACACGGTCTAATACTTGCATGGATGATGATATATAGGAAGGATACCCATACAGACAATTATATAAAATCTTCAGGTTTCAATCATATTGTGCATAAACATGCAATTTTCAACAGTTTGATATATAGATTTTTAAATGTTCCATTAAATGAAGAAGATTTTAAGAAAGAATACAATCGCATTTTGAACATAGCCAATTTAAATGGTTTTGCAAAAGAAATAATTGTAAATAAATTAAAGAAATTCTGACAACAAAAAAAATTAAAAGAATACACTATCCTGCAATCTGATTCAAAGAAAGGAAAACAATTTAAGAAAATTACTTATCATCCTGAAATACATAACAAATTTCAATAAATTCAATATTACATTGGCACCGATAAATAAATTTAGCCTTGGTAATCTATTAATAACTAATAAGAAATTGAACCCCCCAGATAGCAAAAAATCTGGAATTTGTCAAATTAATTGTAAGGACTGCAATAAAGTATACATAGGAAAAATAAAAAGGAATTTGGACATTCGCACTAAGGAACACTTTAGAAATATTAAAAATAGTGAAATTGAAAAATCAGCTATTGCAGCACATAGTTTGTTGGAGAATCATAAAATTGGAAAAGAAGCCCAACTTTTAAAACATTTGGAAAAACCTTTAGATTTGGCAATTTGGGTTAAGATATATATTCAGAAGAACAAATTTAGATTCACGAATTTCAAGATTCCTGATAAACGTGACCTCATCTCAAATCAAAGTTCATCAAATCAACACCAGATGGTAACGTTATTGATGGAGATTTCAATAAAAATCCAGTAATCATAATGTCGGTTGAAAATGAGAGAGATCCCTCTCTTGAAAACTAATTCCCGTGTTTAAAGAAACACAAAATATGAGGTAAGATGTAAAAAAATGACTCATTAATTTATGAACAATAAAAATGTTTGGAATTGCACTAAGGACGATTACCAAGTAGCATGAGCAAGTGATCTTTAATCAAGCAAAAGGTATTTCAGGTAGTCCACATATAGGAGATTTTAGGGAAAATTATTTTTCCTTTCATCTAACCACTTTAACCTTTTGACCGCCGAGTTTCCCATTTGCCAGCTGGGCTGTGGGTGCCAGGTTTTTTAAATGTAAAGTACTTCGCCATACTATATAATATAAACTTATATAAAGTATAATTTACTGTCTACATGCCATGCTAAATTGAATTTAAACTCACTATTATATATTTATTAGAAGGTTAGACGGTGTTGCTTCCACTTGTAAAGATCCCAGGTTCGAATTCAGCACGGTGTCTTCATTGAAATTTTTATCATTATCACTAAAACATTTATCCTATTGAATAATTTTTATGGCATCATCACTAAACATTTATAATATTAAATATTGTTGAACATTTTTTACGGTCCTGGGTTCGAATCAATTCCAGTCAAACAGCTGTTTTACGCCATGTGTTTCGTCTCGCACGACACGCCCACCACTGTCACTCTCACCCTGTTTATTTAGGTTTACATCACATGCTTTACTATTTACAGGCTTAGATTGTAATAATATTCTCTTAGAAACAGGACTACTATCACATTCATCAAACGAATAACCATTTGATGAACTGTTACTGTCACTCTCATCTTCTGATAAAACTGACACAAAAAACTTGCATATTGTTTTTTCATCATCTTTGAGACATGAATCACTGTGTTTCATAGCACGGCCTACCCTTGGCCAGGTAACTTTTCAACTAAAAATAAAATAAAGAGAAAATCCTAAAATTACAATATTCCATAGCAAAAAAAAAAAAACCTTTAGAAAACCCTTTTACAACCAGCCTGTATCGTTATTCTGTAAGGGATGTGCAAAGTATTGCTAAGAAAGGATGTAGAAACACAGAATGAAAAATAATTTTACTTTATTGAAGTACAGGAAAAAATATTTAAAATAATATGATTGAAAACTGGAGCTTGCCGGACATGACATACCACTGTACACACACTTTCACCGGCGCATACCGGGCACGGCATACAAAGGGTTAACAATATTACAAACAATTAATTGGTCATCAGGTAATAATCTGGTATTTTTTTAATTTTATAAAATTTGTGGTTGGGAAAGTCAATTGCATTATTAATTGTATTTACACCCTTCAGAAAAACGTAAGTATTAACATATTACTTTTCAAGCGACAGAGCATAAAATCATCTATAATCTATCTTTTCACGTTGAGGAAATAGTTACACTTTGAGAAATTTATTTAAAAAAAGATACTTTTTAAAAAAAAAGATAAACTATCAGCTCTATTACTCTTTAATTATATCAAACTAAGATCGGTTTAGATATTCAGTATATCAAAGTTTCACTATAAAAAAATTGTAAACTTTTAAAGATGTCAGTTCAATTTTCACAATTTTCTTGACCATTTCATATGGAATGTGCCAGCCAGATTTGAATTGGGATGCTAATGATATTAGCTGTCAAGAGTATCGTTAAATAAAATAATAAGATAAATATGAAATTTACTCATCACACTGACAATACAATATTTTGCTCAGCTCTACAGTATCTATATTTTTTTTTGTTGCAGAAAATAAAATCAGTCTCTCTAGATGTATGTGTATACCTTTTATGTCCCTCATGGGTGCTCCCTAATGGGAGTTTCTTGACCAAGTAAATTTAGTTATGCTTATTTCCCTATAGAGGTCAGTGAATGACATGTGGTCAGCACATCACCTCAATTAGACATCTAGTAGGCAACTAAGGTATTACTCGTATTTGGAGGGGGAAGGTTGGTAAAATTTTGTTCAGATGCACTAATTTAGGCTTGAGGTTCATTTACACAAGCCCGAAAATCTTCAGACTCGGGACCCACAACTTAAAGTCTCTCCCGGAGGACTTGTCCCTTGGATTTTTTCATCCTAAAAATCAATTGATTCTAACCAGGTTTGAACCTGCAACTCTTGGGACTAGAGGCTAGGAACATAAACCACATATCAGGGTCAATAGTCTTTCTAGGCAGATAACTCATTTCTAACAATTTTAAAAATACCTCTCTTTACATACCTATCCTAAAATAATTGTTGCCAACTTACTAATATTTTGTTTTCTTCACACAACTATATGTTTGAGTAAACTTCATCCTGGAATCCTGATCTGTATGCAAAATCTCAACACAAAATAGTTACCAAGAAATTGAAATGAAAGTATATTTTGAAATGTATATTTCTGATTCTATCTCTTAATAAATTACTTCATAGTGTTATTTCCCATCAATTATCAAAACTTCTGTCCCAATTCCCAATAATATATAAAATTACAGAGTTTTTCTGAGTTGTTAAATATGAAGAGACTCACCAGAAAATATTGCCAAACCTCCATACACTTGAAGAGCACTAGGAGCCGTGAATAGGGGATGGTTCACATGGTATGCTACATATAATGTGAACAACCAATAATATGAGCAGTTCTTGAAAAGGTTGAAAAAAAGGCATTGTAGCATGTGAGAACCGATGTACAAATATTGTTTCCAGCAACCGCTTTGCATAATGGAAAGACCAGCATCCTGCTGCAATACTAGAACAAATAATCAAATCAGAGCCTGGATTTTTATGCAACAAAAATTATTAAATGTAGAGTAAAAAAAAAAATTGGCAGACAAGTTCATGACTATAATAATCATCATCATTTCCCTGGTACAACAACCCCATGTGGGCTTTCTTTAAAACTTTACACCAGTTTTCTCTATTTTTTAGTTCTTAGCTCCCAAAATCCTGATGTCATTTAACACACATCCTCCCATCTCAGTCTTGGTTTATCAATTTTTTTTCTTCCTTCTGATTTTAATTTAAAAACTTCCTCTACATTTCTCATTCTCACTAAATCCCCAGTCCATTATAACCTTTAATTTTTTATAAATTCAAGTTCATTACGTAATTTATACATTTCACAGTTATACCTCTTCCTCCAAATCCATTTTCTTTAACAGGGACAAAAATTTGCCAAGGATCTTTCTTTTTCTAATATTGATAGTGTGTCAATTAATTTTGACAGGAGCCAAGTTTCAAATAAAACAGATCTTATATTAATAAACGTATATACTTAGTTCTAAATATTGTATGACACAGAAGCATCTACTATTAGAAAATATGTACTGTTAATTATTAATGAGTTGATTACTTTGACTCACCTCAAATTTCTTGATTTTTATGCATAATTGAAAGAAACCTCATAGTATTACTTCCTAATATATTAAATATGTTCTCTTCTTTTCTTTATTTTGCAGATCCATGGGGGATGAAACTATGAACAATTTCAAATTTATATGTACTGTATCTATTACTACAATATTTGAACCATGAGCATTATCCTGGTTACTGACATATATTTCTTTTTGTTAATACGCAGATGCATTTTACTTGTTTCCTTTTCATCCCCATGATACCACCTACCAAAAAATATGCATGATATTTCATTTTAAAGAATTGTCTACAATAATTAATTTTATAGTATTGAAATATGAGCATAGCCTACAGCATTTTCAAAGTTTGCAATAAGCAAAATTATAGTTTTTTTTTTAAAACTTTTACAGGAATTAATCATTATGAGGTTTAATTTATGATAAAATCAAATGTTTCCTACCTCTCCTCATATAAATCTTCTAAGTACATCGCGATTTCGAGACCATAATGGTCTCACCTTCAGTACAATCTTGGCAACTGATGTTATGTCGATCGGAAGAAACACTTCTGTGTTTCTGAGAAGAAATGTTTCTTCCGATTGACATAACATCAGTTGCCAAGATTGTACTAAAGATGGGACCGTTATGGTCTCGAAATCACAATCTACTTAGAAGATTTATATGAGGAGAGGTAGGAAACATTTGATTTTATCAAAAATTATAGCTGTTTAATTAATTAAGCAAACACCTGTGCCTTCTCTAAAGTGGAATTAATGGATCTTTGTACTTTTGTCAGTTCAGCATTAGAAAATAGTGGGTCTATGTTGCCATAGCAACGAATTCAACTTTGAATACATCATCATGTCATTACGACCCTGTTCACATACATAAACATTCCTGAAAAATATTTTGAAATGCTGCTGAAGTTCTCAAAAATACAAGCACTTGGTTTTAGTTTCTGTTTTGTTCATTTTCATTTTTATTGTAAAATAGTATTCAGTTAATTATTGATTGGGTTTTTCTGTTATATATATGTATATATATTTAATTAATAAATATGGATTTTCATCAAGTAAACAACTCAATTGATTATATATTTACTATTCACAGCGAAATGTCGGCATGCTTGAATTACAAAATCTCCCCCCCCCCCACCATCATTACATTTACTCAATACATGAACAGCAACATCTTGACTCCAGTTGTAGCTGCAAGAAGTTAAAAAATCCCCAATTCCACTCCAATGATATGCATCATCATAATCAATAGATCCAATTTTCATTTCTTCAATTTAAAAATTAGACATTTTTCATACTACAGAAAAGATTATATCATAACTTTCTAGAGAATTCCTTAATGTAATGCTGCCCACAAAGCTTTTCTTCTCTCTGTATACACACACACAAATATATACAGGGTGTAAATGAATTATACTGCACAAATTTAACTATGTATAGAGGAGTATTATATAACCATTTTGAGATAATCAACTATGGTCTATGAATAAAAATGTCCCAAGTTATGATTCAATTTGTAAAATGGTTGGCACGCCACTGATTATTTCAAATTAAAATGGAAATAAAAATGGTTGGCACATCACTGATTATTTCAAATTAAAATGGAAATAATATGATACAAGACTGTAACTTGCAACAAGTATGTGCCTTTACCTCAGTGGTTATAGCAGTCTTACTGCCGACGCAAATGAAAGATTGATGCATCATGTTCAAAACTACCTACAGTATGTGTACACTTTTTTCCCCTTTCTTCCTTTATTATGTACATACTGCAAATTAGTTACATACATAGATTTATTTGTGGTTTAATTGTTTATTTATTATTTTATAGAATACAGTATTTGAATGTCGGCGTAGTACAAGAGTTTCAAAACTATCTATTTACGTAATTTACAGACAATTGTTTGAAAGGTTGTAATAATAATACACATACTGTAGAGTACACTAAGTTTCACAAATAAAATGTATAATTGTACTGTACAGTACTTATGTACTTAGATAATGATAGTGCAGTGATCACAAGAGTAATAACATGAAGAGGTACAGTGTATGTTATTGGGAAATAAAAAGCAATACATTTGAGTAAACCAGAAAAAGAGTAAAGCACCTGCAGAATCATTAAAGGAAATTGATCAAATTGGCCACCACCATTCTCACAACACAGATGATATCGGCAACTGAAGGATTCTCGTACCCCATTCAAGATACCAGGTGGCTTACAGATTACATCACATGCTGCAATTATGCGTGAAACTAACAGTTCATCTATATCAACAAGGGTCGCATACACTAATGTTTTCAGTTGTCCCCACAAAAATAATCAAGTGGACTGAGATCTGGAGAGTGAGATGGCCACACTACAGATGAACTACCTCTTCCTACATCCAATGGCCAGGATACACTTCATCTGAATGATTTCGCACATTCTGGCAGAAATGGGGAGCAGCCTGATGTGAAGAGGAACTTCTTCTAGCAATCTAGGTAGGACGTGCTCTAAAAATGTCTTATAAATGACACAATTTAATCTCTGGGGAAGAAGGTAGGGGCCAAACAATTGATGGTTAACTGGTTGAAATGCAGAAGATGAAATATTGTTTTTTCAAAGGCCTCCATATAGGTACTTAATAAAGTTTAATAATTTAGTTGAGGATGACTGACCTACCAGGTACCGATTTTATATTTAATATCTTATTACATAACCTCAACGGTGTTTTAATTTTGAATTTTAAAAGCGTTGACAGTTCAGCATAACTGTAAAGATGTTCCATGATGGTTTTATGTAATGCGACTGATACTGAAGTAACTTCTAATCAGATCAAGTTTTTTTGAGTCTAGAGTTACCTTACCTCAATTTAATGTTGATTTTTTCTCAAAAATGTTTCAATTTATTCTTCTATATCATAGTCAGCTTCACCAGACTGATGAGTTTTATGTTGTAAACCCTGGATGTCGATATCAACTCTCTCTTCTGGCTGGCCAAACAACCTCCATACAAGGTCATGTTCAGCATGAATTTCGAAATTCATAACTCTATTTTTGTTCTTCTGAATGTAAATTTTTTCCCCAAATGGTGAGTTCCTTTGTATAGGATTAATAATCATCCCCTCAACATTTTGACTTATTCCTTCCTGAAATTTCATCCTATGAAATTCAATCTTAGATATCCTTCACAAAGAATTTAAAACATTAATCGGCTATAAAAATATTAATAAAGGAAGAACATTTATTTTTATTTCACTATTTTCAATCTTCTAACTGTTTTAATAATTCAGGTAAGATAACTCTAGACTCAAAAAAACTTGATAAAGAAACCTCATAATATTACTTCCTAAAATAAATAATTCTAATCAGATGTTAATGTAATAATCAATATGGGAATAGGTATTTATGCACATCCCTATACTGAACAAATTTCAGTGTCAATTTATTACAGTACACACGCAGGGTAAGAAAGATAGAAAAGAAAATAAAAGAGGAAGGAAAGAAAAAAAAAGTGGCCTGCCGTGATTTGAACCATCAGTGTTCGAACTCAAATCCATCGCTTTAACCATTAAGCCACACGTTCATTACACAGATTCTGCATGTTTCACTCTGAGCTAAGGCTCTCATTGTACCGATGCTACTTTAACCAGTGCAGTGGCGTGCAATCATCTGCTAGGTTCGAAATTTTAAGGACACTGATAACCCAATATTTCATAAACGTTGTTGATGAATAATTAGCAATCAGATCTCAGAATTATTACCAAGATCTGAAATTATTCTAGTATAATTTTTTCTCCTACTTTGCTCTCCTACTGATTTATCTGTATTAATTATTGAATACTTTGATTCCCTATACCTAGCCCACTTTCATAAGTAATGCCACGAGTGATTTCCAAATTATCGATAAATTCACGACTCACGAAGTGAGGAGTGAATTTATCTAGAGAATTTGGAAATCAAGAGTGGCATTTGTTAGGACTATTTAACGAATAAAATTAAGCTGTTTACTCACAAATCATTATTTAACTATAGTTATTTTAAAATATGTATATATTTAATGTAAACGGCGATGTTTGAAAACAAATGAGAAACGATAGGGTACGCTTCTACTGCTTCTTTTGTTTATCACTGCAACCAGATCATATTATTTATTGCCAAAGGAACGCAATATTGTAAGGAGGAGCTTTCTTTAATATGGTAATTATAACACTGATAAATACTTGGTGAAACACGACTCTGATTGGTTGTAAAACAGAAATCATTGAAACGTGATTGGTCATTGACTCCCATTTGGGGCATGAGTTAAATAGTCCCTGGTAGACCATTGGTTCCCTATTTCAAATTACTTGTATAATACCCCTCTGTAAGCCATTAAATTTGTGTGGTATAATTCATTTACACCCTGTGTGTGTGTGTGTGTGTGTATATATATATATCCATCCATAGTAATTCTGCCCGAAGGCAGGTCCTTCACTGCAATCATAGCATTTTCATGCTACGCTTGCAGCTTAACTAGGGAATTGTAAGTGTGGTAGCTTCCCGTTGCTTTCCACACTGGTGAAGGATGATGATGATGATGGCCATATGATTTTGGGGACTATTTGGGCCTTAACGTTTTCCTGACAATTGTCTTACAGGTGAGGAAAAACCCCAATAAAACCTCACCCAGAAAAACTGCCTCGACCGGGGATCGAACCAGGGCCCGCTGTGTGACAAGGCAGCATGCTACCTCGAGACCACAATGGTGGACTATATATATATATAATTAATCTCTCCGTTCCAAATTATGATATAGTTCAGAGAATGGGATTATTACATATATGCTACCTATTTTGATTTGGCATTGTTTGCAGTAGAGTAAAAGGCTTTCACTGTGAGAACATGACTGCTCAAAGCCTAGTATAGTGAACAAAATCAAAATATAATGCAATATGCAGTAATGGAAAGAAGGTATCAAGGCTTGTAGACTACAGAGGGTTGTTTCCGATCTCCGAGCACGATTTGCCAAGTAGATTGTGACGTTCAGTGTGAGTCATCAGGACAGGAGCGTGCGAGGTGATCAAACCAGTCAGTGTGCTGCTTCTGTTGCTCTCATAATGCCTAAGCAGATAGACCCATTTTGGGAAGGGTATATTACTGCCCTTTCCAACACTAATTACAGTTATTCCGCGATTATTGAGGCTTGCAAGAAACGTAATTTTGTGGTATCAAAGTGTGGAATTAACTCAGTGCTTAATAAAAAGGGAAAGGGTCGCTTGGGATTAATTCCAAAAGGGAAAAAACAGGCAAATCCACAACCTGCTACTACCCGCACCCCAGATGTAATCAGAAAAGTCAAGGCCCTTATCTCTGGTGGTAACCCTGCCACACAAAGGGTGATTGTGAACAGATTGGGAATATCCCTTAAAACTGTAAACACCATAATAAACAAAGATTTAAACATGGAGAAGCACCACAAAAGCAGGGTTCATAAATTGTTGCCACGTCACATTGCCGAACGCCGCACCAACAGCAGGAAACTCTATGAAAAGCACCTGGCAGGAGAAAAGAAAAATGGAAATTTTTGGTCACACTTGATGAAGTAAATGTTTATCTAGGAGACTGCAACAAACCCCGGGCAATTTACTATAGAGAAAGGAGTGAAAAAAAATTTCAAAAGTGGTATGCCGAATGCAGAGAAAGTTTCTCCAAGGGATTTATGGTCATCGCAGGATATTGCTACAATGGAAAACTGACCATTCGTAGAGTAGCTAAAAAGGCCAAAATCAACTCCCAGTACTACCAAGAAGAAGTTCTCACTCCAATTTACCTATGTTACAGACAAAAACCAAGTCTGGGTGCACCAAGACAAGGCCTCCAGTCACACTTCGGGTTCACCCCTGACATTCCTGGAGAAAGGGAAGGGAAACAGTAGGGACCAAAACTCATAAAGAGGGATTGTCCTAGAGTAAACAGGCTACTATGCGACTGCATAACAAAGGTAGTGTAATAACAAACACCAAAAGAACAATTTGGCTTCCAGAAGGGCAGATCAGCAATGCAGACAAACAGTTGCTTGCAAAAATGCATAGAGGAAGTTCTAAGGCAGAGCTGTCCAAACTCTGGTCACTATGGCTTTTTGTATGGTGTGCGTAAGCACTGAAATGAACAAATTAATTTTATATTTTTAATTTAGATTTTAAAATGTAACATCTAGTTTGGACATCCCTGTGTGAAATTCAGCTCTCTGGAATGTGGGGTTGAGGTTGTCGCCGCTCCTCTTGACAAAGTAGTAAAGATGATTCATCCCTTATTTACCATTTTCTCTCCCACTCCAATCTTTCAACATTACTTGTTTCGCTTGTTGTATTGTCAATCAAACAGTAGCCTGTGCACAGAATAGTTGTAAAAATTGTGTTGAAGTGAGAAAATGCTTTAAAACAAACGCAAAGTTGATTCCTTGTGTAGGAAGTTTACGAATGCTGGACGAGCAAGTACTTTGTGAAGAAGCATGAAAACAAAGTGTCATGTGTTATTTGTAACAATGTTATTGCAGTTGTGAAAGAATATAACATTAAAAGACAAATCATGGCCATTTTGATAAATTTAATGGAGATGACCGTACTATGAAAGCAAACGAGCTCCTTTCAAAAGTTACGGCACAAGAACAGTTATTAATTCACGGTGATGGTGTAAGACAAAGAAATGTTACCAAAGCAAGTTATGAAGTTTCAAAACTAATTGCTGAGAATGGAAAACCGTTTTCTGATGGCAAATTTGTGAAAAAGTATCTGATTGCTGTTGCCAAGAAGTTGTGTCCCAATAAAACTGACTTATTCAATTCAGTGTCACTATCAAGAAACACTGTAAGTAGGCGTGTAAAAGAACTAACATCCAGTGTTTGTCATCAGCTTGTAGAAAAAGGAAAACAATTTGAACATTTCTCCATTGCATGCAACGAAAGTACGGACACAACTGATACTGTTCAGTAGTTGGTATTTGTTTGAGGCACAGATACCGATTTCAAAATTAAAGAACTTACAGGGGTAATAAGTATAAAGGTACTGACTTGTTTGAGAAAGTTAGGAAAGCTGTCGACAATATTGAACTAGACTGGATGAAATTATGCAGTATAACAACTGATGGTGCGGCATGTATGTTGGGAGCCAACACCGGAATGGCAGAATTAATAAAGAAAAAAGTTGAAGTTTTGGGGGGCACAGTGCATAAATTGCACTGCATTGTACACCAGGAAGTTCTTTGTGCTAAAGCGGCAAATCTCGATGGAGTTGTGCAGACTGTAACTAAGATAATTAATTTCATTCGTAGCAGAGCTTTGAATCACCGCACTTTCAAAACATTCCTAGATTATATGAATAGTGAATATGGTGAAATAATCTATCATCCTGAAGTAAGGTGATTGTGCTGTGGTCAAACATTAGCAAGATATTTTGCTCTCAGAAATGAAATCCGCCAATTTCTTAAGAAAAAAAGTATGAATATGATATGTTAATTGATCATGATTGGCTGTCCAGTCTAACATTTTTTGTTGACATGACAAAACATTTGAATGACTTTGAACATAATTTTACAAGAAAAGACAAATTAATCAATTACATAATTAATTACAGTGCAATACCAGCTTTCAAATTGTAACTGAAGCTATTGAAAAGGCACGTGTCTGTGAAAAACTGGATACATTTTCCAAGTGTATATGCTCTGCAAAATGAATATGCTGAATTGTATTTCAGAAGTGATTCTTTTGTGGAAGTTATTAAAAGAATTGAAGCGTTTTCTAATAGATTTGTTGATTTCAACAAAATGGAACCAGACATTTCTTTGTTTTCGTCTCCACTTTTCTTTGATGTTGACAAAGCACCAGCAATGTTGTAATTTGAACTAATAGATTTGCAGTGTGACAGAGCACTGAAAGGAGTTTTTGATCCAACAGATCTCATTAAGTTCTACAAGTTATTACTTGAAAAATATTTAGGGTTGAAGGAACATGCCCGAGGTTTAATCTGCATGTTTTCCTCGACATACTTGTGTGAACAAACATTTCTAAAATGAAATTTCAAAAATCATTATTGAGGTCAAGATGTCAGTACTACTCAGCAGACACCAGACATCGATAATTTCTTATCTTTAAAAAGCCAGCTCCACTCTTCTCGTTAGGTAAATATATTCACTTTTGTACCAATTTGTTTTACAATTTTAATTGCAGTATGGTGTTACAAATGTTGAAACATTCTTCTGCATGATCATGCAATTTTATTTTAGCAGTAGTAGTAGTAGTAATAGAAGTAGCAGTAGCAATAATAGTAACAATATTTATGTTCCGGCCCGCGACCAATTGCACAATCAGTTATTGGCCCAGCCCATTAAAAAGTTTAGATGGCCCTGCTCTAAGGTCACCAGGAGGAAAACTGAATGCCGCCTTTTTTGACTACTCTAAGGGCTTTGGCAACTTAAACAGACAGATACTAATAGACAAGCTAGAAGAGACCTTATAAGTAAACAACCACGAACTGAAACTCATCAGAAATCTGCTAAGCAACAACTGCATCAATTTCAGATAACATCATCAAATCCAAAGAAATACATCAGATGAACAGGGTCCTACAAGCAGACCGTCTCAGCCTGATCTTGTTCACCATTATAGAAATCCCAGACGTCATTATAGAAATCCCAGAAAACGTAAACTTTTTACCTTTATGCAGATTATATGACTCTAACATCCACAAGTCTCATGGACTTATAGAGAGCTTTTGACAATGTGGTGGACTGGGCAGAAAGAAGCGACCTAAATGAGACAAAGACAGTTATGATGACTTAGAAAAGGAGGTTAAGAGGCTCACATAACTTACAAAGGAAAAAGCCTGACATCAGTAAAACAGTTCAAATACCTAGGAGTAATGATGTAGATGAGAGAGACAACATTCATAGCACATATTAAGGACAGAATGACCACCGCAATGAGCGACATAGGCACCTCTGGGAGATTTTACTGCAGACAGCACTGAAATGCTTTCAGCTATAAATAGCACCAATAGCGACAAACTGACTGGAGAATATATGGACACATGTAAGTTACCAGAACCTGGTAGATCTAGAAAACATCAAGAGCACATTCCTGAAAAGAGCTTCACACCCGCACGATTAGCATTTGTGATGGCAGGAGAATCAACACTGGTTGAGGACTTGAGATTGCAGCTCCTACTGCAACACACCCCCAGTTGCGAGACATGCAAAGGAAATGGAGAGAAATATGGGATGGCTTTTACTGCATGGATGCGATCATATTCAAAGACTGGATGAAACCCTTGTACAACCTACGACTTGCAGTGACTAGACTAGAGACGTATGGTTTTCACTTCAAAGTACGCAAAACTATGAGATATCACCAACCAGGAAACGAATGCAAGCGGTGCAGGAAAAAATGTGACAGATACCATGCCATAAGGTGTGAGAAAAGACTTATCCTTGGTCCAATTGAGTGATATTTTTTTCTCTCTCCATGGTATGACAGGCCTACAAGGCCCTTGGCCTACCAGCCTATTGCTGGCCTCACATCCACAAGTGTTAATCACAGAAGTAGACAATAATCCAGCCAGTGTATAGGTGACATATGATCAGCATATCAGGTCCCCCAGCCGTTACAGCTGGGTCTTCTCAACCTGCAGTCGCTACTTATTGTAGCTACCCAAATGCCTCACAATGCTAGGTGTGTACCAAAATTCTATGAGAAAATTTCATCCCCCGTGGGGACACAAACCAGCACAAGTTCTGGAGCTCTGCACCAAGGCATCTTGTTTTTAACCATTCAGCTACACCGTAGGATGATAGTGTTATATACTAATGCATATTTTGTGCTCTGTAAAATATTATTATTAATATCTTCAAACTAACAGCCAACAAAAAATATCTGGTGTCATATTTTTGTTTTTCATCATCAATTTGGTTGGAATTGGCTATTTTTGTAGGGGATAGAAACAACTTTTAATTATTTTTTTTGCAAACCAGTGTAATTCATACCTAAATTAGGCTTATGTAATAATAATAGTTTCCAACATACACAATCATTATTCTTAGTCAGAGGTTCTGTGAATTAACCTAAATTTGAAGTGGAGAAAGAAATAACCCAAAACACACAACGTTAATATCATGAATATTATTGAATATTTTGCCACAACCAATCACTGCTCTTGATGCCGCTAGTGAGGTTTGAAATTGCTGCAATGTTGTCAGCTGTATTTCTACTAACAGCGTGATACATAAAGGAGCCCCTCCATTGAATACCCATATCGGCAATACAGTTGTGAAAACGTCAGGGCTGGAGACTGAGCGGCTGGACCGTAGTTAGTTATTACTGTGGTTTTTGTGTGATAACTGTGTTTAGTGTAAATAGTTAAATAATACATAGTAAGTTATAAACTGTATGTTGGCTGCAAAGTATGAAGTTGAACTTCATGCACATGTTGACTACATCGAAGCACAATTTGGCTGAAAAACAATATGGCTGCCACATCACTATGGTATGTATCTAGTTGAATATTGTAAAAAAAATTGGGATAACCATCAGAAAACATTTAAAATAGTAGTAAATGTTTTTAAAAATGAAAACGTAAGAGTAAAATTTTACGGAAGTTGTGTGACGTGCCAGGTCACATGTTGGATGCTTGAGCTGCAATAATATATAACCTGTACTCCATTCAAACATATACATAGAGACACTAAAATAGTCGAATGCTTTGCATGAATAGGTGCTTGATAGGAGCCAAATAAATTTAATTTGTGAATATTAGTAGAACTTTACGGAATTTGTAAACACATCAAAGTACCTCTTTTGGAAAAACCTTAGAATTTGTTATTCACTTACTCAATGAATTTTGTAAGTTCTACAGAATCCCAGTATGCATGTGTGAATGCTTAATGTAACTTCCATTAGATGGCAGGACATATCTGTGAAATCAGCATGACCACTTGTGCAATAAATTCTCGGCTTAACAGTACATTATCTTGACCTTCATTTTCCATAGTATATTCTTGTAATACTGTTACTCTATGTACTTTTTCTGTCTTTACTAACATTTTAAACGTGTTTCAACGATGCTTATAACATTATTTTACAATTTTTAGGTATTTATTTACAAGAATACACGGTAACATTACAACATTTTTAGATGATATTGTGAAACTTAATAACAATTTTTCCCTCCTCTTCCAATGTTGCCACCATCAACAACTCTATCACACATATTTTTGTTAGGTTAGAGTTAGTTAACGATTTTATTATTTAATCAATTGAGTTGGTGTTTACTTGATGAAAATCCATATTTATTAATTAACCCCTGTTCAAGAAAGGAGACAAGAGAAAAATGGACAACTATAGGGGAATCAGTTTGTTAAACACATGCTACAAAATTTATGCAGACATTTTAAATGGAAAATTGAAAAGTTTCAGTGAAAAATTCCTTATGGAATGTCAAAATGGATTTAGGAAAGGACGATCTTGTATTGATTCAGCATTTTCTGTTAAACTATTGCTTGAAAAAAGAAGAGAATTCAACTTAGAAACACATTTTGCTTTCATAGATTTTGAAAAAGCATTCGACATAGTCAAGAGATCAAAACTCTTAAATATACTGGAAGACAGAAATATACCAAATTTACTTCGGCAGAACATACAAAATATTTACAAAGACAACACCATAAAGATTAAATTAAATAACAGATTTTCTGAAGAAGGAATTATAAATCGTGGTGTGAGACAAGGCTGCCCCCTATCCCCAACACTCTTTGCAATTTATATCAATGAAGTAATATGTTGCTGGAACAAAACATATAAATTTGGAATAAGAATATCAGAAAATAGAAAATTAAACACCCTATTGTTTGCAGATGACCAAATAATAATAGCAAATTCCGAAGATAATCTACAGAAAGGTCTGTATGAACTTAACAAAATTACAGAAGAATATGGATTAAAGATATCTACAGAAAAAACAAAAATTATGGCATTTCAAGGTGTAAATCCTGTTAGAAGTAAAATTGTACTGGACAATAAAATTTTGGAGCAGGTGAATAATTTTACATATCTAGGATGCAATATCTCATATGAAGAAGAAAAGGATGTAAATGCAAAAATATCTAAATTTTTAAGAATTTAGGGTTAATAAATTCTATCTTCAAGCCACAGTTAGTCCAAAAGCATTCAAGACTGAAAGTGTATAAAACACTGGCTCTTCCAACTCTTTTGTATGGTAGCGAAGTATGGATGTTGAAACAGAAGGATATACAGAGACTTAGATCTGCTGAAATGAGATATCTTCGGAGGACTGCAGGATACACACTACTAGATCACAAAAAAAATGAAGACATCTTAGAAGAATTACACATGGAATCTTTAGAAAACAAAATTTCTGATTATAAGTCAAGATGGATACAACATGTTCATCGAATGGAAGATCACAGAATACCCAAACTAATGTTAAGATATCAACCTGCAGGAAGAAGAAGACCAGGACGTCCACTCAAAAGACTTCTGGATGGTGTTTCTCTTGAGGCCGAAACAGGTCAACAAATGGCCTAAATTCGTGAATGTACTATGATGATGATGGTTAATTAATAAAAATAAAACTTAGTTTTATTTGATTTTCATATTCATTATTGATTTAACACTTCTCACTGAAGGATAAATTTTTCTCTTCAAATATAGAGTTAGTTAGTTTACATCAGATTAGTGTACACTTCAGTAAATAATATGCATGTAATTTATTTTGTTACATTAGAAAGTGAGAAGTTAGTGTACATCTATTTCGAATAAACGTTTGGGTATATATTTCAAAGGTTAAAATGTTTATAAGAAATGGATTGTATACCAACTTCCCCCTTCCTAACCTAACAAAATAAATGACATTAATAAAGTAATCTGATGTACTACATACACTAACTTGTCCCATCGGAACCTAAAAAAATGAATTTCTTAAAATATGTTTTAGAATTATTAATTGTGATTGGTTGGTCACCCCGATTTCACATATGCCCTGCCACCTGGTGGAAGTTACATCAAGCATTTGCACATGCACACTGCAATTCATTTAAAGATAAATACCACAAATTGCATACATATATAAATATTAAATAATTGTAAAATATATTTTAAGAATCGGTGCAAAATGTTTAAAATACTATGAAGGGTACAGCACAAAAAGTGGACATCCGAATTATGAGAAAATTTTGGTTTTAAATTAAGCTTAGAACGTCAAAGATGAAAACAATTTGCGGACCATTCAGAAACAATGCTGTAAAATAATTTATAAAGCACTAATCCCTATATTACAAGTGGCTACCATTATGGTCATGACGTCAGATTCAATATTCAGACGCTAGTCCAGGTGGAAACACATTTTCTTCAATACAGATGCGAAAATAGAATAAAAATTTTATTGTAATAAAAGTGCACTGCTGTATTTCAAAATTACATAGCAAAGAGTTTAAAATTTAATAAAAATCACATCCTCACATACAGTTTCTTAAGAAAAAATGGTTTAATTGAATCGATTGTCAATAATTGATACGTCATCGTACATATTTTTCGAAAATGAACAACAGCAAATTAGACCTTACAAAATATTCAATAAAATATATGCCAATTATTTATAACATAATCTTCGAAATTTGTAATATAATTCATTAGAATACATGTATAATAACCTAAAAACATCCATCCATCCATAGTAATTCTGCCCAAAGGCATTTTCATGCTATGCTTGCAGCTGTACTAGGGAATTGTAGGTGTGGTAGCTTCCCATTGCTTTCCACACCGGTGAAGGATGATGATGAATGATGGCCATAATTTCGGGGACCGTTTGGGCCTTAAAGTTTTCCTGACATTTGTCTTACAGGTGAGGAAAAACCCCTATAAAAACTGCCCCGACTGGAGATTGAACCCGGGCCCACTGCATGACAAGGCAGCACGCTACCTCGAGACCACAGCGGTGGACAAAGCTAACATAACTTATTTAAATTACTCTAACCTGTGAAAATAATAAATAGAATGGTAGGCTTAACTGCACTTCTACTAGAGCTTGATTTTTCAGTTATATTGTTGTAAACTATAGCTCTTCTTCTGTATTTACTAACATTATTTAATATTTTATTATAAACGAAAAGCGCACAAGTTGTGCATGAATCTAACTAAAGTTAATGTCTTCTACACTACTTTTCACAGTGTCGTTAGTCTGTGCAGGTCGCAATTATTGATTTAGGTAGTCTTTTACATGCTGTAATGTGGTAATGGTCACACGGTAGTTCACAAAGTTCACATACACATGTTGAGTTAGGGTCGTGGTAGGTCTTCAAATTACATACTTTATGGTGGTATTCATGCATTGCCAGGGAATTTACAAAGTGGCGTAAGGTCTTGGTTGGTTTCCATCCATGTTCTATTTACCATTGCTTCTGTGGAATAAAATTCGGGCCAGATCTCTACTGATTTCTGTCTTCTTATATCCATTTGCTTTCCCCAGTTCTCCGTAAATGGTAAGTTAAATTTGGTCCTGAGATCTTCTATTAGGAAGGTCTCTCTGGCAAGTCGTGATCGGGTGTGTATGGATAATCCCAGTGCTGACTTCAGGAACCGGGCTTTAATGGCCTCTATTGTTGATAGGTCTTTTATTCCTAGTTTTTCCCAGATTTGTTCTATACCGTATGTTAAAATGGGTATGATCTTGGCATCAAAGAGATTCATGGCAGTTTTTAGGGATAATTTGGATATTGACCTTATGTCAAGGATTGCCTTTGTGGCTGCTGTTGCTCTTGCTTTGATGTGAATCCTGAAAGATTTCATTGTCGTTTGGAGGGTCACGCCCAGGTATTTGAAGAAGTTAACTGTTTGGAGGGATTCATTCTTATATATTATTCTGTCTTGTGGGTTCTCTCTTCCACCTTTCCTGAAGTTCATTTGAACTGTTTTCTTTGGATTGATCTGGAGTTTATTTTCGTCGGCCCATGTTTCTAGCGCGTTAATCGTGTTTTGGAGGTCCTTTTTGTCTGGTGATCCGATGGCCATATCGTCCGCGTACATATATAATTTTATGTTGCTTGTTGTTTCCTTTATTTTGTCGACTAAATCATGCGTTGCCACGTTAATAGTAGTGGGCTGAGTGGGTCTTCCTGTAGTACCCCGTTTGTTTGCTTGACTTCCTTGGAGATAGATACATTGTCAGAGATATGTATTATATTGCTCTCTAACATGTTGTGGATCAGGACTGCTAGTTGTTTTCTGTCTGTTAGGGCTTCTAATTTTGCTGAGATTATATTTCTATCTAGTGTATCAAACGCTTTCGAGTAATCTACAAATACTACGTGGAATTTTCCTTGTGGAAATCTTAGATGGTTTTCGATGTCTTCTATAAGGATCCGAACTGCTTGAAGGGTGTTTCTTCCTTTCCGAAAACCGAACTGCTCTTCTGGGAGTTTGCAGTAAATTTCATTTGTTAGCCTGCTTGTTATTACTCTCGAGAGGACTTTTAGGAAGTTGTTCCCCAGCGCTATGCCTCTGTAAGAGTTGGGATCGGTCCCGTCTCCGTCCCCTTTATACAGGATTCTGATGGTTGAAGTTTTCCATCTGTTTGGGATGGTGCCTGTTTTGATACAAAGATTTATCAGCTTAGTGAGTGCTGGTAGTATAACCTCTACGAAAGCTTTAAGGTGTTCATTGTAGATTCTGTCTGGTCCTGATGCTTTGTTATTTTTCAGATTTTTTAAGGTTTGTTTGACCTCCTTTTCGGTGAAAAAGTTGAAGTTTGAGTCTGGCCCATATGCTGCATTCTTGTTCTCTATGTTAAGAATCTTGAGGAAGTGTTTTTCTCAGGTTTCCATGCTTATTTTTCCTGTGGTGTGCGTTCTTCTGGGTTTTAATGCAATGAAGGGGTCTGATTTCGCTTCTTCGATTAATTTTGTGGCTTCTGCTTCCATATATTCTTTCCGTTTTTGTTTTATTAAGGCTTTGTATTTTTTCCTTGCCTTGTTATATCGGTCCAGGTTTTCTGCTGTGTTGGATGTCCGTGTCAAGTTTAGGGTATGTAGGACTTTTCTTCTTTCCTCAAAACATTTGGTGTCGAACCATTCCTTGGCTTTACGTTTGGTTCTGGGGATGATTGCTGTCTTGATAATATCTTCTAGCGCTGTTGCTGCCGCTTCGATGTCTCCTTCCTCTATAGTGTGTTCTAGCTTCAGCAACTGCCTTTTGTCTTCTTTTATTTGAGTTATGTTAATTTTTCGTGAGACTGTGTCTCCGTTGCAGGTATTGTTTTCTTCTGGGTATTCTAGTGAGAAGCTTGCTGTTATAGGGCAGTGTTTCTTTAACAGAGCTTCGTCCGATGTGTAGCATACTTTATGAGAAACCAGTTGTATTTTTAAGCCCTTGAAGAATATCAGGTCGATGTTACTGCTGCCGTTGTGTGAGTAGTAGGTCCGGTCCTTTCATTGGTTCAAGAGTGCGAATCCTTCCTCCGCCATCGTTTGTAGGAGCTCTTGGCTTCTGTGGTGGGTTATATCTATTCTACAATTTAAGTCTCCGGCGATTATTATGTTGGATCCTTTTGTTGTCTGATTTAATGCTGTTAATAATGTTGCTATGATGTCTTTAATTGGTGTTAGGGGTTCAATGTATAACCCTATCAGGGTAACTTTTTCTGTTGTGATTATTAACGTGTCATCTTCTCGGTGTATGCTTTTAACTTTTCCTAATTTTGGTCTGATGTGGCATGAAATTCCTTTCATTGGTCGACCTCTTGTTCCTTGTGTTGCTGGGATGTGTTCCGAGTAGAATCCTGGGAGTTCTATGGGTTCTGTGGTGAAGGTTTCTGTTAATATTAAGGCATCTTGTTTGTTTAGAAGGTCACTGTTCGTGAGTTGAAGGGTGCTTTTTAAACCTTCTACATTCCACAGTAGTATTTTAATGGTAGTTCTTGGTTCCTTGATATTTTGAGCGTTCCTTTTTCGGTTTTCCAGTCCATCCGTGTTTTGGTTTGTACACTCAGAGTCTTGCACCTTCTGATCTGTCTCTGCGAAAAATATATTTCTTCACTAAGACTCCAGTTGGCCAGGCCTCGGCTTTGTTTAAGACTTCTAGCGATTCATATGGGATTCCAATTTTGAACGCTTTTAGTCGCCCTCGGATATTTAGTATTTTAAACTTTTTTTCAATTATTAGACAAATTTGAAGTATTTATATAAATATGCAAATCACAATATTATGACACTGTTAGACAATATTGTGATGCTAACTGCTATTTTCTCCACAGAGTATATTACTTAGTCTATGATTTTTCTATCCCTGTTTTGGGTTATCGCTGGTTGGATCAGTATTAGGGAGTGATAAGTAAGTGTACACACATTTTTAATAAACGTTTAGTAATTTTAATATTATTAATATATTTTTTAAACATAGATTCGGGGATTTATTGCAAATATTGGTCATTTAAATTGCATAGCGACGGATAGTAATCGAGGATGATAGACGACATGTGGTTCGATTGTGGATTATCGCTGGCTCTATAAACTCTGGCGCGTGTGCACTGTGGTTCTATAGGACTTTGAAAATATTTAACGCTAGTTTAAGTGCAGTTTTCCCAAATGGTATTTAGACAATATTAAATTACAGGTATGTAAATAAATTATACTATGTGTGTAAGAAACTAAAAGCTAACCTAACCTAATTATGTATAAGAAAGTCTAACCTAGTTTCTTTAGTGATGGTCTGCAGATTTTCTTGTGTTTTCATCTTTGGTGATCCCAAGCTTCATTTTAATACCAGATTTATATCGAAAAGGGGATGTCTCATACAGTAAATTAGTGAAAAGTGTATTTTGTAGTGCTTATAAAATGTTATTTTACTGCTTTGTTTCTAGATGGTCCGCAATTTTTTTTCGTGTTTTCATGTTTAGTAGTCCTAAGCTTCATTTTAAAACCAAAATTATCTCGGAATTCGTATGTTCACTTTTTGCACCGTAACCTACTATGAAATATTATTAAAAATGGTAAAGGTATGCAATGCAACAGTAAGAATTTTGAATAGAAAATCATATTCTAATTGGAAAAAGTCGTTTATATGTCTCAGATGAATTTTTCTAAGTTCCACAGAATCGCAGTGCACATGCACGAGTTGCAGGAATTGCCGTAATGGTTAATATAGCCTCCGGTAGATGGCTCTGCAGTTGGCGTTACCAACTTTGGGAATAAATTTCCAAATGCAAAAAAAAATGGACGTTAACTAACTTGCCATTTTCTAACTAAAGGAAACAATTTACATGCATATTATTTATTCCCAAATGCTTAAAAAAGTGGACGTAAACCAACTTCCCATTTCCTAACGTAACAAAGCAATTTACATGCATACTATTTAATGAACTATAAACTAATTTGGATATACTTTCCTTTAGGTCCGGAGAAAATTTTTCTAAGTTCTATAGAATCGCAGTGCGCATGCGCTAGTGCTCCAATTATCCCAGGTAGATAAATGCAGCCTCCAGCAGTTGGCGGTGTATATATGTGAAATCAGTATGACCAACATTGACACAAAATTCCCAGAACTTGTCTAAAAATGTATAATTTATTTTACGTATCAAATCACTTTTAAAAAGCAAGGAACCTAAAAGCTAACCAAACCTAAATCAATTACTGTAATACAAATCAATTACTCTAACGTAGGTGAAATCCAGGGAACGTGGAATCACATTTAAAAAGCAAGTTCGGGTTGTTGATGGTTGCAATGCTGGAACAACAAGTGGAGGGAAAAAGACAAAGAGCAGGAAGTAAGAAATGTAGCACGACCATGTTTTACGCAAATATATAAATATGGAAAAAAACTCGTTGGAACATTGGAATATGTTTAAAATGTGTTAAAAAGTGTTGCAAAATGTTTTGAAAGTGTTTAAGAGTGTTTAGTGCATCAGTGGAATAAGATATAAAATTGGAAAATTTTTCGGACCTAAAGGAAAGTACAGCCACTAATTTTACGTACACTAACACTAAATATGGTTTAAAATTATTTTCAAATGGTGGCAACGTTGGAACAACATGGGAAAGTAGCAAGCAACTAATTTATCCACGATCATGTTTTACATAAAGGATGTGGTCGGTTTTATGTCTCTCACATTTCTACACTTACATTCTTATGCCACTGATGCACTAAACACTTGTAAACACGTTTTGTACTGTTTTAAACATTTTGCAATGATCTTGAAGCTTTCTTCACAATATTTTATATTTATATATTTACGTTGTTCCAACGTTGCCACCATTTGAAAATAATTTAAAACTATATTTAGTGTTAGTGTACGTAAAATTAGTTTATAGTTCATTAAATAGTACACATGTAAATTGCTTTGTTACGTTAGGAAATGGGAAGTTGGTTTACGTCCATTTTTAAGCATTTGGGAAGAAATAATATGCATGTAAATTGTTTTCTTTAGTTAGAAAATGGCAAGTTAGTTAACGTCCATTTTTTTTTGCATTTGGACATTTATTCCCAAAGTTGGTAACGCCGACTACCGGAGTCTATATTAACCATTACAGCAACTCGCGCATGCGCGCTGCGATTCTGTGGAACTTAGAAGAATTCCTGAGAGACATAAAACCAACTTTTTCCTACATAAATATATAAATATAAAACATTGTAAAGAAAGCTTAAAGATCATTGGAAAATGTTAAAACAGTACAAAACGTGTTTACAAGTGTTTAGTGCATCAGTGGCATAAAAGTGTAAGTGTAGAATTGTGAGAGACATAAAACCTACCACACCCTTCTAATTAATTACATAAATATAAAAAAAAACTTACTGCACCGCATAGTGTATAGGAACAGAAGTTGCGCCTTCTCCATAAAAGAGCCATGGGCGTTTGTACATCCATAAATATACTAATAGTGGACCTGCATACTCAGCCAAAATACAGTATTCCAGCCAATCTGAGGCCCCAGATCTTTCACGTACAACTTTGTACCATTTTTCAATCCCAAATCCTTCAGCGTGTCATTGTCCTTCAAAGTTTTTCCTTTTGGTTCAAGTCTTATTGCTTGTCTTTCTGGATATAGAGATTTTTTAATTCCATAAATCTTCTTCTTGAGTTCTCGAATTGAGGTAGTTGCTGTTAGCTACAAGGAAATATATTTTACAATCTTTCATATTAAATTAGGCAATAATCAAAATTGCATACTCATGCAATGGTAAACAAAACAAATAACCAGTTACTTACATTATTTAATGTTCCAACAGGTTTGGAGTTTTGAGCATTAAGAATTTCAATCTAAAAATAAAAATAAATAAATAAATATGTATACATTATATCCATTTTTTTTTTGTAGTAGTATAACATTTAAGGGATAGCATCCCCTTTAATATCACCAAGAGTCAATCTAGATTACAAAATAATTCTAATTAAGATTCAGAATTCATTTATTTAACCAACCACGTAAAAAAATACCAGATTTTTTAGGTTGTTTTGTATTTAGAGTTTTCTTTAATAACAAAATTTAATAGGTAGAAATAAAAATTGTACTTACCTCCATGTTTCTGACTAAGGTAAAATTTGAAGTTTTGCAAACGTAACAACAGAGGGCAATATAATCATCGAAATATTTATTTCAAACATCTTAAGAAGAAAAATATTAATCTTTCTAACATGTTCCTCCAGAATGCGGGACCATACCAGAAAAATGGAGACACTCAACAATCAAAATCCTTTACAAAGGCAAAGGACCTACATCATCACCAGATGCTTACAGAGGCATAGCACTGGAAAATTCCTTATTCAAAATCTTCTCAAAGATTCTGACGAAGAGGCTATACGACCTTGCAGACAACGCGATCCCAGAGGAACAATTCGGCTTTAGGAAGGGAAGAGCCACCATACACGCCATAAACAACCTGTTGACAGACATCCAAGAATCACTCAGACACCCCAAAGGTAAACTGTACACAATATTTATCGACTTCACAAAAGCGTTTGATCTACTTGACAGACAGATCATAATGAAGAAGCTCGAAAGGATAAGTGGAGACAACTATTTGTCACGCATCATCAGATGTATTATGGCAGTAAATAAAGTGACCATAAACGATAACGTAACGACATCGGCTCCTATAATACAAACAAATGGAGTTCTCCAAGGCGACCCAATAAGTCCTCTGCTATTCAACATCACAACTGCAGACATCGCACATGCTTTAAAGATGGCAAACAGTAAAGCTACCATATACATGTACGCAGATGATATGGTCCTATGCGCGACAAAGCACAGAGATCTACAGGAAAGTTTCAACACCCTCATAACATGGACAGAAGAAAACGGGCTCCACATAAATAAAAACAAGGACAATGCAGATGGTCTTCAGAAAGATGGTTCAGAAAGGGAGGAAGAGTCTCAACACACGAAATGGTGTGTACTATGGACAAGATCCACTAAAACAAACAAGTCATTACAAATATCTTGGAGTAACCTTCCAAACAACGGGCACATGTTTCAGCAAACATATAACTGAAAAAGCTATTGCAGCCATAAGAGGCATCAACGACATAAAATACATAAACAGACAGTCACTAGATACAGCAAAACAGCTATTCACCGCAAAGATTATTCCAATACTCGTCTATGGCCTGCAAATAATATGGAAATACCTAAAGAAAAAAGATCTAAAGCAACTTGAAAAAGTAAAAGCCACTTTCCTAAAAAGAGTTCTCGGTGTATCAAAAAATACTCCATCTCGACTTGTATATGAACTGGCACGGGAACCATTTCTAATAGAAGAGCTAAGGATATCGCTACAGCTACCGGCAACAATTCATTATGACGAGCTTCTAGCGGAAAGAGTGAGGAAAAGAAGCGAGATTGATTCGCGAGCAGATAATATTAGGTTGATTATGGTACCGGCCTTACGAAGGCCTTGACCCAGTACTAGAAGTGCTTGTATTGATGTGCGTTGAAAATTATGTGTTGGCTGTTGAAAGTGCTCCTTTCGACAGCTGGGTTCTTGAAAGTGAAGATGCTGTTCTCTTCTTGCTTAAGCTTGTCGATCTTAAAAATGATGTCTTGAAGTAGTTTCTTGGAATTTTTTAAGGACTTGAGATGATGTTTGTGAGAAGCATTACTGTAGTTTTAAGGAGTTCAGGATTTAGGAGGATTTTGGATATGAGGGATAGTAGTTGGGAAACTAGGTTTTCTGGGTTGGAGGTGGAGGGTGGAGGGATAGGGGTTATAGGAGTGTTCACACTTGGTGCTGGAGTGGAGATTTTTGAAGATTTTTCTGGCTCTGTTTTTTGAAGTGGTGCTTTGGCGGTGTGTTGTGGTATCCTTGGCGTGTGCTTTCTTCTTGTATTGCTGTATTCTTTGTAGACTGGGCACTGCCGGTAGCTGGCAGCGTGAGATTCGTTGCAATTTGTGCATTGGAGTTCAGTTGATGTGCAGTTTTTGAGGCTATGGTTGCCTGCACACTTGACGCATTTCTGTTTTCTACTGCAGCATTCAGCTAGGTGGCCGAAACCTTGACATTTGTAACATTGGATTCCACCGGCTGGCGTCTTGTAGGTTTCGAGTCTAATTTTAACATTGAAAATGTCGGTCAGTTGAGCTATTTTCGTTGTGAAGTCTGGTTTGTGGAAGAAAGTTAAAATCCAGACAGGAATAGCAGTCTTGAGTCTGGATCCTTCTTGAAAGCTGGTTTTGAAAAGTTGTCTCACGTTGTGGATAGGGTATCCTTTGTCTGCAAGTTCTTGAAAGATTTCATGGGATGTAATTTTTACAGGGAGTCCTTTTAGTGTTATCTTCTGGGTCATATGTGATCTACGTTTGTAAATATGTGTATGAAACTGCATTTCGTGGTCATATAGTACTTTTTGGACTTGTTTAAATGCGTCTTTGTCTTTAGTGTAGATCTTCAGTTGGTCTTTGGTATGCTGTATAGCGATGTCTTTTTCATTGCCTGTAGAGATAGCGGCAATGTGTGTTAACTTGTAGGCATTGATGTCTCTGGCGTCTACGACGATTGGTGGAGGTGAGTCTGGAGGTTTCTGAAGTGAGATGAATCTATTATTTATCTCTATCTCGAGAGTTTTGACTTTGGTGACGTTTCTGGCCGTGTGTTTAGACTTGGGAAGAGTGAAGTTGTCTTCCTCTTGAGTGACTTTGTTGTTCGGAGTCTTGGGAGTCTTCCCTTCATCTCCGAGGTGTCTTGTCTGGTCGACTGGAGTCTGGCATGTTTTGCGCTGTTGAAGTTCAGCGTTTTGGTCTTGCTCTTTCTTCTGTCTTCTGTCCAATTCCAGTAGGATGTTCATTCTAGAAGCTCGATTGAATGAGAATGAGAATGATTGATTCGGACTTCTACGCCACAGAAGCAATGATAAATCGAACGTGGGCGAACCCTGACCAACCACAGCGGCATGTACTTACTCGATTCTCTATACATGGCTTTCATCACGAGATATGCAAAAAACCAGAGGATGTAAATGCAGCCAATACCATTTAGAACTGTGTAAGAAAAGGACAAAAAGCTTAAATGCTTACAGCAAGAGAGTATTTTAATGCACATTTGTGCGCAATTCTACTTATTATTACATGTTCCTCCATGCTTCCAATTTCTAACCAGACCTCATCTCCTCGGGTTCTCTATGGACTTCATCAGAGATAACCTCATGCTGTGCCATAGAACAAGACAGAAGAATGCAGTTTATTCTACGATCGTGACGTTTTAGTTTGAAGTGGATAACCTTCGCTCGAAACATCTGGCAACTTTCCAGTTTCCAGAACTTTCCGGAATGCTATAGAACCAATGACGGAGTATATATTCTTAAAACCAGGTCTGGCAGTGGTTTAGTTTACTGATCGTGAGAGTCGAACTTTGGTAAAGTGAAGTGAAATTTTTCGTTTCTGTTGGAAAATATTTGGAATCCGTGTTTGGTTTTGTGTTATTTATAGGCTCTGTAAGGTATGTGTTGAAAGTTTTTATTTTTGACATGTTTAATTTGTTGCGTACGTGACTTCATTTAAAGTAGACTAGACTTACGAAAGAGGATTATCTTTTTCATGCTCAACAAAACACGTTAATAATTTTACGTAGCTTTATTTTTACATAGTGTGTACCAGGAATTAATGATTTAAAATCACATTTCATATCATTTTCGATAGTTAATAATTATTTTTCATTTTCTATTCAATCACCATCTGGCAAGAATAAACAATATTATGTTCTCTTTCCAGATCTTAACTAAATAATGGGGAGAGACTACTACAAAATTTTAGGAATATCGAAAGGAGCATCTGATGATGAGATAAAAAAGGCATACCGTAAATTAGCTTTGAAGTACCACCCAGATAAAAACAAGTCGCCAGGATCAGAAGAAAAGTTCAAAGAAGTTGCAGAAGCATATGAAGTGCTCAGTGATAAGAAGAAAAGAGATATATATGATCAGTTTGGTGAAGAGGGCTTGAAAGGTGGAGCTGGAAGTGGCACTGAAGGAAGTGGAGGAAACTTCACATACACATTCCATGGTGATCCCCGTGCAACATTTGCTCAATTTTTTGGTACAGCTAGTCCATTCCAAACATTCTTTGATCTTGGTGGATCTGGAGGCCCTCGTATGTTTGGCTTCCAGGATGATGATATGGATATGGATGATCCATTTACCACTTTAGGCAGAGGACCAGGTGGACCTGGTGGGGCTTTCAGGTCTCATTCATTTAACTTCCATGGCGGTTCACCTAGCCGCAGCAAGGATAAACTTCAAGATCCTCCAATAGAACATGACCTATATGTGACATTAGAGGATATTATGCGTGGATGCACAAAGAAAATGAAGATTTCAAGACGTGTATTGCAGCCAGATGGTTCAGCAAGGAAAGAAGACAAAGTTCTTACGATAAATGTGAAGCCTGGTTGGAAAGCAGGGACCAAGATTACGTTCCAGAGAGAAGGGGATCAGGGTCGCAACAAAATTCCTGCTGATATTGTGTTCATAATAAGAGATAAACCTCATGCATTGTTCAAGAGGGAAGGCAGTGACATCCGATATACTGCTAAGATATCACTAAAACAGGTGAGTTTTAATTAACCATAATCTATAGGCCTATTGTGAATTTTTATTAAATATATTTGGTTGGTATCTAATGTCGCATCTAACACTGAAGTCATTAGCAGTCTTGCTTTTGAAGTTTTGGAAGTTTCCTGTTTGACATCTGCAGTTTTTGAGGTGTTTATCATCCATTTCTTCCTCTGAGTGGTTGCGTAGAATGCATATTGGTGTAGACAATATATTGATCTTGTGCAAGTGTTTAGCAAGGCAGTTGAGACCTGTAGTTCATCAGAATTGTAGGACTGCTGTCTTCTGTGGAAGTCTTCTTTTGGGGATGATTGAAGTCTGGCCTATTCGTGCCACCAGTAATAAATATTTGATCGGAGAACAAGTGACTTTTAGCATCATGTTGGCCAATTTGATCACACCTGACCAATGGATCTGTGCCCCCGTAAGATATGCGAACTAAACACTAATTTCTTTTCTGCCTCGGTAAATCATTTTCCTCCCTGCATTTTTATCTCTTATTTTCTTTAGCCTCTCCTAATACAATTTTGAGCCTTCTTGTGGGACAGGCTATATGCACTTGCTGGCCAGTGTTGTCAACTCATCGTGAACACTATAGCTCAGAGTGGTGAAATAAATATTACTAAGCAAATAATAAGTCAATCAGCATCATTAAACCTATTTAAATATGAAGTTATAATTAACATTTCAGTAATCAAGATCCATGATACTGTTTGGAGGAAATTTGGCAACATCATTACTCAGTTATCCTGGCTGCTGTTTGATGTGGTGGGAGAGAAGCACGTGGAATGGAGTGAACTCAATCGTTAACTTTCCTAAGAATAACTACAGTGCCAAAGGGGCACAGATCCGTTGGTTCGACAATACCAACATGTTTGGTTTCATATAAGGAGATTCTATCCCAAGAGTCCACCTACGTTAGTGAGTTAGTACACCAGATTAGTTTAGCATTCACTTCTTTGTTAGCGGGTTTTTGTGATAAGATGACTACGCTGCCTGAGCAATAACTAAGACACATTTTACATTGCAAATATGCTGATTCTTAGCTTACTTTGAACTCAGCTTCTCACTTTATTTGAAGGCATTTTCCACATTTTTTTGGGGAAAAAAATTAACATATATATTTTTCTCAGTGTTGCGGCACAAAAAGTGAACATCCGAATTTCGAGATAATTTTGGTTTTAAAATGAAGCTTAGGACCACTAAACATGAAAACATAAAAAACAATTGTGGACCATCGAGAAACAAAGCAGTAAAATAACATTTTATAAGCACTACGAAATACATATTTCACTAGTTTGCTGTACGGGACATCCCCTTTTCGATATAATTTTGTATTAAAATGAAGCTTAGGATCACCAAAGATGAAAACACAAGAAAATCTGCAGACCATCACTAAAGAAACTAGGTTAGAGTAATAGTTTCTTATACATAATTGGGTTAGGTTAGCTTTTAATTTATTACACATATAATTTATGGAAAAACTGCACTTAAACTAGTGTGAAATATTTTCAAAGTCCTATAGAACAACAGTGCACATGCACCAGAGTTTATAGAGCCTAAACACATTGTAAACATCTTCCAATGTTGCAACAATCTTTTTTTTATATTTATATATTTACGTAAAACATGGTCGTGCTACATTGCTTACGGCTATTTTCCCACCTCTTCCTATATTGTTCCAGCGTTGCCACCATCAACAACCCAAAATACTCCAGATGTTGCCAACCATTTCCACGTTCCCTGGATTTCACCTACGTTAGAGTAATTGATTTGTGTTACAGTAATTGATTTAGGTTTGGTTAGCTTTTAGGTTCCTTGCTTTTTAAATGTGATTTGATACGTAAAATAATCCTCTTCATATATGTTATTCTATGAAAAATTCAAAATATCGGACGGTTACCACGTAAAATCATATTTCCACTAGTTCATTTCGTGTTAATTATTCATTTTTAGACAAGTTCTGGGAATTTTATGTCAATGTTGGTCATACTGATTTCTCATACATATACCGCCAACTGCTGGAGGTTGCATTTATCTACCTGGGATAATTGGAGCACTAGCGCATGCACACTGCGATTCTATAGAACTTAGAAAAATTTTTGTGTGACCCGAAGTGTAGCGTATCCGTAATATTAAAATTACCAAACATTTATTAAAAATGGGTGTACACTTACTTATCACTCCCTAACGCTGATCCAACTAGCAATAACCCAAAACAGTGATAGAAGAAATCATAAATATACTCTGTGGAGAAAATAGCAGTTAGCATCACAATATTGTCTAACAGTGTCATAATATTGTGATTTGCATATTTGAATAAATACTTCAAAATTGTCTAATAATGTTATAAAAATTGTTTGAAAAAATTTTAAATATTAAATAATATTAGTAAATCAGAAGAAGAGCTACAGTTTACAACAATATAACTGAAAAATCAAGCGCTAGTAGAAGTGCAGTTGAGCCTAATTTATTTATATTTGTATTTTATATTGTCTAAATGCCATTCAATTTATTATTTTCACAGGTTAGAGTAATTTAAATAAGTTAGGTTAGCTTTTAGGTTATTATACATGTATTCTAATGAATTATATTACAAATTTCAAAGATTATGTTATAAATAAGTGGCATCTATTTTATTGAATATTTTGTAAGGGCTAATTTGCCATTTTTCATTTTCGAGATATACCTATGATGACATATCGATTATCGACAATCGATTCAGTTAAACCATATTTTCTTAAGAAACTATGTGAGGATGTGATTTTTACACGCTTTATATTAGCTTGACCTGTATCTATCTATGTAATGGAATCTTTCAACGGGATTTTCACCCACTTAGAATCATTGGATCGACTTGAAACTTTGTATATTTGTAAGGGACCCGTGACAATACAATAACTTCATATTTATTTTCTAAAATTCTGGCCAGAATCGTCAGGAAATAAAAAAAAAGTGTCTTTGTATCTATGTAACAGAATTTTTTAACACGATTGTCACCCACTTAGAAACATTGGATAGACTTCAAACTTTGTATACTTTTAAAGGACCCGTGACAATAATACTTTCATATTTACTTTCTAAAATCCTGGCCAGAATCATCAGAAAATCAAAAAAAGTGTCTTTGTATCTATTTAACGGAATCTTTGATCACGATTTTCACCCACTTAGAAACATTGGGTCGACTTGAAACTTTGTATACTTATAAAGGACCCGTGACAATACAATATTTTCATATTTGTTTGTAAAATCCTAGCCAAAATTGTCAGAAAATCAAAAAAAGTGTCTTTGTATCTATGTAATGGAATCTTTGAACATGATTTTCACCCACTTAGAAACATTGGATCGACTTGAAACATTCTATACTTGTAAAGGACCCGTGACAATACAATAATTTCATATTTTGTTTTTAAAATCCTGGCCAGAATCAGCAGAAAATAAAAAAAATGAAAAACTGGTATAATAGGTTGCAGACTTGTTGAATTTTTAGTCATTCATTGTAAGAGCTCAGTTGGTAGAGCACTGAACTCTAGTGGTATATAATTTCAGTAATCCATAGATCGCTGGTTCAAATCCGGCTGGAAGAATTTTTTTTAGAAGGGTATTACTTTTAGCTCATACTACAATAGTATCGAATTTAAAGATATTTGCATTTTTATCTTATTCTGTACAATATTAAAATTAAAAAATAAATAATAGTTTTAAAAAACTAAAACTACACGCTTTATTAGAAAACCAAACTAAAAAATGAAAAAAAAATTTTTAATTTCCAACACGCTTGGGATAGAATTAAAGTGGTTAACAAAAAAATCATCTCCAACCCATATAGAATAAAACTAGAGTTATCAACAAAAAGAAAATGATTTTACCATCAATTAATATATTCGATAATAAACAGATATTGGTAAAAGTAAAGTCTCTAAGAAGAAAATGTAAATATCATGAAAAGCATCCCACGCTTTGATGGTAAAATTATTTTCTTTTTTGTATTCACGTAGACTTTCACGGCCGGAGTTGCTATGATGATCTTGATGAAGGTTTTTGGGCTGTAGGCCGTGGTCGTGAGGCTTGTAGTTCCCCGACATTTTGCCAAAGACTGCATCTGGCATCCTCAAGGGTTGTCTTGAGATTTGGCAATTCTGTCCGCTGTCTGTCCTATTTATACGTTCACCGCGATGTGTTCGTAAGTTGTATCTGCCTTCTGATTGGTCAGCGTTAGGGACTTCCATTGTTCCACTAAGATTGCTGTTTGATAGTCTAGTCGACTGTACTTGTAGAGGTTTACATTTTGCGTTTTTTAGAACCGGTATCCATACTTTGTTGACTTTTAATGATTCTTCTTTTCTATTGAAACTGTTTTTATGTTTGAATATTTCGATGGCTTCTCATTGTAGACGGGTAAAATAGTGTGTGCAGTTAGATAATATGTCTGTATTCTGGTATTGTACTCTGTGGCCATCAAGTAAAGAGTGTTCTGCTACTGCCGACTTATCCATTTGTTTAAGACGACTGTATCTTTCATGCTCCTTAAGTCTGGTTGCGATGCTGCGTTTAGTGGTGCCTATATACACTTTTCCACAACTGCATGGTATCCTGTATATGCCTGCTGTCTGATGAGGATGGAGTTGATCCTTTATAGATCTGAGAAGGTTCTTGATTTTCTTGGTAGGCCTGTATACTGTCTTTGTCTTCTTTCTTTAGTAGTTTTCCAATGTGATCTGTTACATTCTTGATGAACGGTAAAAATGCCCTGGTTGAAGTTTTTCCCTCTGATTCCTTGCTGCTGTTGCATCGTCTGGGATGATTGGCTTGGTTGATTTCTTTCCTGGTGTATCCATTGGCTGTGAATACCGTCTGGAGGTGTTGAAGTTCCGCTTTTAGTAAATCTGGATGACATAGATTTTAGGCTCGATCTGTCAATGATTTGATGATTCCAAATTTTTATTTAGAGTGATTATTCGAGGCTTTATGAAGATACCTGTCCGTGTCACATTTTTAACGTATGGTAACTCTTCGGATGTATTTTTTGCTTTTTGTATAAAAATTTTATAAAAGAACTGGAAGGAAAGAAAAAAAAAAAGGCTTTACGAGATGAAGTAGGCAAAGAAATTGCTGTTATTGATGAAAAAAATCAAACTATTAAAAAATAAGATATGAATAAAGAATTTTAACATGCAATTTTTTATTGTAACATATTTCACATTCAAGTAAAAAAAATAATTTTGCTATTCTTATTTAAGACCTTACCTTAAAAATAAATTGTTTCTATTTTAAAAATACAATAGGAAGTAACATTAAGAGATTTATTTAATAATTAAGAAATTTGGTCTGTGTATTATTACCTTTTATGGTTGTTTTGTTGAACATATGTTTTAAGTATATTATTTTTAGTCTGGACATCTTACCTCAATATTAATGTTGATTTGTTCTTGGACATGTTTCAAAACAATTCTGTTTTATCGTCAGCTTTCCCAGACTGGTTTTATTTATGTTGCACAACCTGGATGTCGATGTCAGCTCCATCCTGTGGTTGGCCAAAGAACCTCCAAACAAGGTCACACTCCATCGGAATATCAAAATTCATAACTCTGTTTCTGTTCTTCTGAATATAAATTTTTTCCCAAATAGTCAGCTCTTTTGTATTTTCTGTTTTAATAATTTAGTGTCTGAATTTATATTATGTTTTTTAGACCAAACATGAGCAGCAACTGCAGATTTTTCAATTTCTCCATTTTTAATATTTCTTATGTGTTCTTTGGTTCTAATTTTTAGGTTTCTTTTTGTTTTTCCTATATATATATCTTTTCACAACCCATGCATTCAATTTGATATATTCCTGACTTTTTATTTTTATCAGTTATTTTTTGGTGCTAATTTAATATTAAACTTCTCAAATATATTTTGAAATTTATTATGTACCCAAGGGTGATATGTGAATTTCCTATATTTTTTCATAGGTGGTTCTTCTTTTTCAAGATTACTTCTGTTTATCATTTTTTGTTTTTTATACTTTTCTATCCTTTTATGTATAAAAAACAAAAAATGATAAACAGAAGTAATCTTGAAAAAGAACCACCTATGAAAAAATATAGGAAATTCACATATCACCCTTGGGTACATAATAAATTTCAAAATATATTTGAGAAGTTTAATATTAAATTAGCACCAAAAAATAACTACAAAAATATACGCCTAGACTGGGGTTTGAACCCAGGACCTTTGACTTTCTATGTCAATGCTCTTCCATCTGAGCCACCTAGGCCTCCAATCTAAATGCGTATTTTTCTCTTACACATTGTTAATTCCCTAACCCCAAATGCTACGAGCCGTTGCTACGATTTTTGCAAAATGGCAGCTTTGTTAAGAAGACTTTTTATTGGGAATTTAAACATTACTTATAAAGCCAGTAGTGCTTCTTTCAATGTTAATATTATTCGTTTTTTAAATACCTTAATGATGGACAAATTATATTTGAAAAGAAAAATATACGCCTAGACTGGGGTTTGAACCCAGGACCTTTGACTTTCTATGTCAATGCTCTTCCATCTGAGCCACCTAGGCCTCCAATCTAAACGCGTATTTTTCTCTTACACATAGTTAATTCCCTAACCCCAAATGCTACGAGCCGTTGCTACGATTAACTATGTGTAAGAGAAAAATACGCGTTTAGATTGGAGGCCTAGGTGGCTCAGATGGAAGAGCATTGACATAGAAAGTCAAAGGTCCTGGGTTCAAACCCCAGTCTAGGCGTATATTTTTCTTTTCAAATATAATTTGTCCATCATTAAGGTGTTTAAAAAACAAATAATATTAACATTGAAAGAAGCACTACTGGCTTTATAAGTAATGTTTAAATTCCCAATAAAAAGTCTTCTTAACAAAGCCGCCATTTTGCAAAAATTGTAGCAACGGCTCGTAGCATTTGGGGTTAGGGAATTAACAATGTGTAAGAGAAAAATACGCGTTTAGATTGGAGGCATAGGTGGCTCAGATGGAAGAGCATTGACATAGAAAGTCAAAGGTCCTGGGTTCAAACCCCAGTCTAGACGTATATTTTTCTTTTCAAATATAATTTGTCCATCATTAAGGTGTTTAAAAAACGAATAATATTAACATTGAAATAACTACAGTTTAAATAAACTAATAAAAACCAACAAAAATGAAAAAACTGATAAAAATAAAAAGTCAGGAATATATCAAATTGAATGCATGGGTTGTGAAAAGATATATATAGGAAAAACAAAAAGAAACCTAAAAATTAGAACCAAAGAACACATAAGAAATATTAAAAATGGAGAAATTGAAAAATCTGCAGTTGCTGCTCATGTTTGGTCTGAAAAACATAATATAAATTCAGACACTAAATTATTAAAACAGTTAGAAAATACAAAAGAACTGACTATTTGGGAAAAAATTTATATTCAGAAGAACAGAAACAGAGTTATGAATTTTGATATTCCGATGGAGTGTGACCTTGTTTGGAGGTTCTTTGGCCAACCACAGGATGGAGCTGACATCGACATCCAGGTTGTGCAACATAAATAAAACCAGTCTGGGAAAGCTGACGATAAAACAGAATTGTTTTGAAACATGTCCAAGAACAAATCAACATTAATATTGAGGTAAGTTGTCCAGACTAAAAATAATATAATTAAAATAACCTCAAAATATAACTTCCTAAAATTAAATATATGTTTTAAGGCTTGTGAGCCCCATCTTCAGCTTTTACAGACTGATTTTTCTAAAGTTGTCTGCCTTGATTCTTGACTCCTGCTCTCACTTCCTGTGGTCCAATGAATGAACTTACTAATGAGGTTCCATTCACCGGGAATTTCAAAATTCGTTCTTCTTTCCTTCTGTATGTAGATTTTTTTCCCATATGGTGAGTTCTTTTGTGTTTTCTAACTGTTTTAATAATTTTGTATTTACATCTATTTTGTGTTTTTCTGACCAAATGTGAGCAGCCACTGCAGATTTTTCTACTTTCCCTTTTTTTACATTCCTTGTGTTCCTTAGTTCTAATGAATAAATTTATTTTTGTTTTCCCCATGTATATCTTATCACAGTCCACACATTTTATTTGATATATTCCTGAATTTTTACTATCATCAATCTTTATATTTTTGTTGGTTTTTATTAGTTTATTTAAACTATTAATCATTCTTTGGTGTTGAACTGATATTTTTTTCAAAAATCTTATAAAATTTATTGGGTGCCCAAGGGTGATTTGTGAATTTCCTTTTTTTTTTTTTGTCTGAAGAGTGTTTTCATTCCTTAATTTTTTTTTTGTACTTCTCAAATTGTGTGTGTCTCATTTTTCCTTGAAACCATTTTTTGATTGCAACCTCAGTTGTCCTTTTTTTTTTATGGGTATATTTACCTATCTATGTTCTAGGCTGTTGAAGACTGCCATTTTATGTGAAATATGGTTAGAAACCTGTTGATTTAATTTAATTATCTGTGTGTGTTTCTTTTCTTTGAATGCTGAATTCTATTTTCTTCTTTTCCTCATTTCTATGTAATTTCAGATCTAAAAATGTTAATTGATTGTTCATTTCTGTTTCTAGTATGAATTTGATTGTTTTCTTCTGTATATTTAAGAGTTTTAAGGTATCTTGTTTGTGTATTTCTTTAACTATAGCAACAACATTGTTCATGCATCTGCACCAAAATTTGAACATAAGAGGATATATTTAAATTAATTTTGGGAAGTAAACATTATGAGGATATATCATTAATAGTGAGTGGAGAGAGAGTCATGGCTTCCACTGAAGGAGGACATGATTTTGTCTGAAACCATCGGTATCAAAGAAGTTTGAAAATGTATGAGGTGAGTCGATTAAAATATGTTCTCCACTCACTATTAATAAGAGGATATGTTTTGGTTATTTTGCTTTCAAAATCACTCTTGAATAAATTGGCCAAGAAAAAGGAGAATGTCTTCCCCCTTGCTCAGTCCAGATTTTTGTATATAGAAACCCCCGTTATGTTTAAAAAACATTTGATTGCTGCATAGTTCAGTTAATTTTAAATATTCTTTCCTCCTTTCTTTGTTGATTTTGTTTGTGATAAGCCATTTTTTCCAAAATTTCTAATCTTTCTTCTTTTTGTATACAGGTGAACAATGCCATGACATCAAAAACTATTCTATTCTATCTGCTTGTTCTATTTCTATCTTTTTTAATATTTGTACTAGCTGAAGAGAATTTTCAATAGTTAGATCTTCACAATTTTTAATTTCTTTGAATTTCTGGCATCTTTTTCTGTAAGAATTTTTTGATAGACTTTAAACTGTTTTCAACTTTTTAAACTGTGTTTGGAAGTGGGTCAATTTTGATATTTTCATGTTCTTCTCTTTTTTAAAAGTTCTTCTATTCTGTTGTGATAATCTTGTTTGTCTAAAATTACTATGTGGTTCCCTTTGTTTGTTTGTGTGTACACTATAGTTTTATTAATGTCTTTGTGTGTTTTCATGTCTTTCTGGCAGCTTTGGTTTTTTGCTGTATTTTTAATTTTTTCCAAAATTTGTCTCACATTCTTTCCTTACTATCATTTGGTTCTCTATTTCTAATCCTAAAATTGATGTTTCAGTGCCTGCTATATACTCATCAGTGTTCTTGGAATAACTGATTACAGTCTTGAGGCCTTTTTCCAATAATTGGGTTTCAGTTTGGTTGAATGTTTCTTTAGAAAAAATTTTTATGTGACTACCTGTTTTGTCTTTTTTTAAATTTGTATGTTTGTTTTTTTGAAGTTATTTTCTTCTCTAGATTTCTGGGTTAAATTTTTCTTTTTTTCTTTTGTTTTTCTATTTTTTTCCCCCATTCTTATGTTAAAAGTTTATTTCTAAGTTTTCCCAACATTAGAACTAAAGAACACATAAGAAATGTAAAAAAAAACGGGGAGTAGAAAAATCTGTAGTGGTTGCTCACGTTTGGTCAGAAGAACACAAAATAGATGTAAACCCAAAATTATTAAAATGGTTAGAAAACACAAATGAACTCACCATATGGGAAAAAATCTACATACAGATGAACAAGGAAAGAATTATGAATTTTGAATTAGTAAGTTCATTGGACTTCAGGAAGAGGGAGCAGGAGTCAAGAATCAGGGCTGACAACTTGAGAAAAATCAGTCTGTAAAAGCTGAAGATGGGGCTCACAAGCCTTAAAACATATGTTAAACAAAAACAACCTCAGGAGGTAAGAATACACAGACCAAATATCTTAATTATGTTCCTATTACTTACATATATTTAAAAAGCTAGATTTTTACAAAATTAGCTTTACTAGAATTAATTCAATATAACACTCAAAATAATTACCCTTCGATGTCTTAAAAAAACTGGGAAATAGTCAGGAATTTCATGTTTGTAATTTGCTGGACTTTTTCAATGAAAGTAGATTAGATATTCTCCATGCCTTCTGTCGCATAATTTTCTTATACTATAGGATTACTTTTTCTTGGAGTGATAATAGGATTGGATAATTCTACATTATATTTCTCATTGCTTCTAGGGGTTGTTTTGATTGCAACCTGTTATTTGCATAGCAGAACTATGTATTTCTCTCTAGTTTTTCCATGATTCTAGGTGCTGTTATGAAAATTCCTCCACATTTTATTAAATGTTGGCGACAGTATCCTAACACTTTTATTATTATCAAATAACTGTCAACTTTCACAACTTTTGCAGTCTTTAATTTTACTAAATGATGTAGATTTAGTTTGTATTTACATTTTGACATTCATACAATCTTATCATTACAGATTAAAGGTGGGTTGCTGGGTGTGATGTCCCAAGTTGTAGATTTGTGATTGTAACAATTTGAATCGCTTTAATTCTGCCACGGCACTAATAACTCCCGTCAGGGGAATCAGGAAAAGTTTCTTACACAAACAAATAACGACACTTTATTTAACAGTTAAACTAAAAGTTATTTTATTAAAACTCTCACTTCCGTTTAGATGAATCTTGTAGATTAATAATTCAAAAGACTCCAGCTTAGGCTAATACTTTTCGCTTATAGAAGATTACCATTTTATGTATATAATGGATGACGAATTCTAATGGTCAATCCTTCAAGTATTATACTTTATTTCCACTTATGGACTGTTTGTATTCAAGATGGATAAAATTTATATTACTATATAAATTTCCATAACTCCAATACTATTCTTTCAACTAATATCAAGAAAATAAACCACTATTCTCTCATTCCTTGAGGAGTCGTTGCTTACCATGACTGTCCTCCAAGTATTGTAGCCATCTTGTTATTCTGTTATAACCTCGAAGTTCTGATTGGTCCAACTGAAAAGGAAGGAGTACTTCTAGCTGACTCCCATCCAATTCGTCCAATCCCATTTATTTGTTTATAAAAATTATCAATTTGAATATTTAAAGTATTTTACATATATTGAATCAGTTAGAAAAACATCTAACTGTATTAACAGTATCTGCTTGCCTGCCTATGAACTCCTAGCTGTACACACTATTGAGTAACGTTAAGAATTTAGGAAGTAAACATCAATACAACTTTAGTATATGCCCACACTTAGAAATATCTTATATAATGTTTATGGACAGTTAATGACAAATGAGGGAAATTTTGAAAAAGTGTTGAATTCAAATACTTAAGAACAAAATTACAACAGGAATGAGGTGCACAAAGAAATTAAACATAAGCTCAATTCTAGAAATGCATGCTATTAAGCAATACAGGGACACTTGTCGTCCAACTTCTCTCAAAAAGGTTTTCTGAAAATATATATAAAACTTATTATATGTATGCAAAACATGGACTCTTATTTAAGTGAGGAGAAAAGATTGGGAAAAATTTGGACTAAAGAGAGATGAACAGACTAGCAAATGGAGAAAACTGCATAACATTGAGCTACATGATCTTTATGAGAAACCAGATGTAATAATAATTAAATATCGTACAGGACATGTGGCACAAATGGGGAGTGAAAATCAGTGGGAAAGCACCCAGTAGGTAGGCTAAGAATGGGGTGGGAGAATAACATTAAACATGATTGAGGGAAGTAGATTATATGGGTTGACTGGAAAACATTAGCTCGGGATAGGGATGTATGCAAAGTTATGTCCGTGTGGCCATCAGTAGTGCCAGCAAGAAGGCGGAGTTACGTTACCCCAATTATATGATACATGATAAATGATAATGAAGTGCCCGGAGTTAGTTACAAAACCATACAAAATAGAGTTAATACTTTAGAAATGTCCCAAATAGCTGAAGCGCAGAAGTATAATTGCTCAGGTTCAACTCATTCATTCTAAGACTTGTACCCGTTATTTAGCTGTCCTATAAAATCAGTACTAGAAACTTTTCTAGAGGTAAAGTTGGCTAAATTGTGGGACTAGGCACATTTAATATTACCTCCATTTAATGTTGATAGGTAGAAATCTTCGGGGATTGTCAACGAGGAAACACGATACCGTAACTTTATAAAAATACAAAAATTACATTTTTTTAGAATTTAGTTATTTACCTGAATATACATAGTTCTTGGTAAGAAAAAGTATGAGAAATAGGGAAGAAATGGTTTAGAAATTCACATATATCTAATGTTAAAAATAGTGAAAAAAATGGCTGCATAAAAATTTAGCTCAGTAATGGTATCAAGGGAAACAGAATAGCCTACCCATACTGACCAATCTCGTTATCTCATTCACTAGAGAGAAAAAATTAAAAAGTCAAAAGAAATCATATTAACTAAATGTAGCTAATCAACCCAAATCATAATCTAACAAACCCAAATATACCAAAATGTAAGGAATTTTTTTAAATAATTTTTGGTTAGATTTATTTGAAATTCTGATTAATTTTTTCCATGTCCTTTTTTCTCTCCAACAATTATACATACACCTCAGATAAATTATACTACAGAATTTTTTTTTACTGCTATTTAACCCATCCATATATAATGAAATGTAAGGAAATGTAATGTGTCATAATTTAACTCCTCAAAAATGTCTTAATCTAATAGTGAGAAACTTTGTTTTTTACACCATTCTACTGCAGTTTGCTCATTAAGCAGGTTTACGATGTTAAACTTCTCCATTGTAACTAATATTCTCCTGATATGTTTCATAATATGAAAAAAATTGATCTGCTGTACTATGTAGTAAGCAAATACACCATTAGATGTCACAGTAAATAAAGCAAGTTGGTAATACAAACATTTGTATGTCATTTAATCAGTAGCATTCAAGATTGTTTACAACATATGCTAGTATAGTATGGAACATGTGGTCCCTATTGGCATGCAAATTGCCTTTATTTGCTCAACAATATCCGAATATTCTATCCTTGAATCCTATGTTCTTTTACGGTTTTTAATGGAGTATATTTCCCTTTTAATATTGACATTTTTAAATCTCTATTCCAAAATAACAAATTCAGATCTTTGTGCTGGATTACATAAATCCATAGCCAAATCCAGAAGGCCAGAATTTGAGACCTGGTGATCAGGATTTTTAAACTGACCTAAAACCATCTGTATGTACCATGATCTGGAGAATCAGGATTTTTAAACTGACCTAAAACCATCTGAATGTACCATGATCTTAAGGTTGACTCAGCCTCTAACAGCTGACATCTCGTCCTGATTGTCTAAGGCCGGTATGCAAGAACGTACTAATGCGTAAAAAGGTGTACTCAGGTATAAATCATTGAGATTCCCATTTGCAAAGATGCATTCCAGTCTCAGGAATCTGTTCATGCAGTAAATAATTGCCAAATTTAGTGGAAATTTTTTAGTCGTCAGTCGACTTGACGTACCACATTCAAGCATGAAATTATGGGCAACTTGCCATAATATGACTGCTTTGATGTATTTTCTTTTTATTTCGTAAAATATTTGTGTCAGATTTATGTCATTGTCTGTTACAACTTACATGTCTCTTATTTTAAATAAATAGTTTGTTAATATTGTATGTTTCTTGAAATATGTCGTAAACATTTTAAGATTAGGCCTAATAATACTTGGTTAAAATAATCTTTAATTGAATGAATTAATGATTTTTCTATTATTTCGTATGTAATTATAGTTACACATGAGTTCGTCTTATTGGCACTTTTGTTTGTTAAATGATAATGAATTACATAATAGCATTTTTACTGAGGTTTTAATGGGGCAATTATATGAATATTTAATAATCTTTTATTAAAATAAGTAGGTATCAAACAGTAGTCTAAACTAACAATTTTGCTCGTCATGATAACAAAGGTTATAACAAGAATGATACTCTGTGATGATTATAATGTAACTTATTTAACAAATTTTACGAGAAATTAGTTTGTCTATTTTTAATTTTTTTTAGAGGCTTTCATACTATGTATATGTGTGTACATTTTGCAAAATGGTCTAATGCAATTAATTTTGCTAAATAATCATCATCACTGGTTAATACTTGTTATGGGTATTTCATTATATCCCAGTATAAAATAATCACATTACTAAAACATCTCATAGTCTAATCTTTATCATAGAAAGCCTAAACTTCTACCATAGCATTATAACTCTGTCAAATATTGCAATCCGATATTTTAAAAAAATTAACAAGTTAGTAGATAAACTGATTTTTTTTTCAGCAGACATAAAAATCTTTGGAACACTAGGCACAAATGTGTTAATATCCCTATCAAACAACAGTACAGTATATTTGCTCATACAATTAATCTAGATATTTGGTACCTACTTAATCTCCAATTCCATGGCAGAAGAGGCAGTTTCACATCCACATGTGTAAATTAGAGGTGGATGATCATCTAGCCAATATTAGGGTGATATGTAGTCAGCATATCAGGTCCCCAGTCATTATAGCTGGTTTTCTCAACCTGGAACTGCTACTTACTGTAGCTACCCAAATTCCAACAATGTTGGGTGGGCACCGGTCCCATATTGACCAAAGATAATTGGAAAAAAAATTCTGCTCTCATGGGGATTTGAACATGCACCAAGGTATCATGTGTTAAACTGCTTAGCTAAACATAGAACTACCCACTTAATCTTGTCTTGTCATTATACTTCTTATGAGGTTTAATAACTCAAAAATAAAAAATAAAGTTCTACCCCATCAGGTTTTAAACTTATATCTACAGATCAACAGGCAGGTGTGTTACCATTTGAACTAAAATAAGAGTAAGATGTTAATTATATAATTTTTTACCAGGTAAGTCAGTCATCCTCAACTAAGTTATTAAATTTCAAGTTATTCTAATATGGAAGCCTTTCGAAAACAATGTTTCATCTTCTGCGTTTTAACTGGTACTGATGGTTGATGGTGTTGTATAGGTTGTATAATGGATCTATATCGGCGGTTATGTTCTCATTGAGTAGGTCTTTATTCCTTGCTTCTTTTAGAATCTCTATGTCTTCAAGTATGCTGATCCTGTTACTATACTCTTTGTGTAGTATTGACATAGTTATTGATTTTTTTCAAAGTGATGACCTGTTTCGAGTATATGTTTGACAAAACTTCATTTCTTTTTCATTATTAATAAAAAATTTTAAATATTCCGAATATCTTATTGCTTTGCCTATATAGAATTTTTCACAACTATTGCATTTTAGTTTATAGGCACCTTTATCTTCATACTTATTTGTTTCTGTCTTGTTAGAAATTATGTTATTGAGTTTATTATTGGTTTTAAAGGCGATTTTAATGTTTTTATCTTCCTACCATAAGTACATAAAGAAAACATTCCCATAAGACTGGTCATCAATTGCATAAATGCACGTAATTATAAATTATCTGAACTTATTGCCACAAAACTTAAAGGAGAAATACACTAGAAAATCAATATACAGTTAAAATCTCATTTATTCTAGCCAACCAAATAAAAATTCTAAAAATCAACAAAAACACCAAATTATCATCATTTGACATAAAAAATCTATATACAAACATCCCAATCAATGAAACAATAGAAATAATAGAACAGAAAGTATAAGAAAAAAGACAGATAGAAAGTACACTGAACAACTAAACAAAATGATTAAAATAATTTTAAAACAAAACTACTTTAAGTTCAACAACGAAATATATACACAGGACGACGGAATACCAATGGGCAGCCCAACATCAGGCATAATTTCTGAAATATTCCTACAACATCTAGTTTTAACATCAGATTCAAAGAACATTTTCGAGACTTCATTCATGCAGAAGGGAAATCAAGCTATGCAAAACACGTTATCCATGAAGGACATCGCATGTTAAATATTGAAAACACCCTAACAATAATGCATAGAGAAAATAATCCAACGAAGATAAACATACTCGAAGAGATGGAAATCATGAAAGCAGCTCACGACAGCCTGATAAACGAAAACGAGCCCAATACATGCAACCCCCTCTACCAGATCTTCAGTGAAACACCAGTTTTGCCGATGATGGGACAAGTCCTGAAAGCGCTACAGTTAAATGATTAATTAAGTTGAGGAGGCGGACCTTTCAGGTGAGTATTCCATAATTTTATATTAACATCTAGAAGACAAACATTTTGAAAAACTAAAAGAAAAATTCAAAATTCCAATTATTAGTAAGATATGTCAATGACTTTTAATAATATATAAAAAATGTAAAAAAGAAATTGCAGATGAATTAAACAAAATGCATAACAAAATTCAATTCACAGAAGAAACTGAAAATAATAACTTCATAAACTATTTAGACTTAACACTTTCCAAAAAATTTACTAACAATAGTCTAGACATATGCATATACAGAAAACCAACAAACAACACAATAGTTATACACCAAAATCAAGATGTCCAATACAACAGAAAATGAGTACCTTCATCAGCCTAATCAATAGAATGTTAAAGCTACCACGAAACAAAACAAACTACGAAAATAACTAAACTATATAAAATCCCTAGCACACAACAATGGATACAAAGAAATTAGTCAGAAAAACAAAAAAAGAAGAACCAATTTAACAAATATAACAAAACTAGAAAAACAGTGTAACACAAATACAAACAAATAGATTACACTAACTTATACATGAAATGAAACAACCAAATTAGCTAATTTGATCAAGAAATAAGATAAAAACATTAAAATTGCCTTTATAACTAATAATAAACTCAATAACATGATTTCTAACAAAACAGAAACAATAAATAAGTATGAAAATAAAGGTGCCTATAAACTAAAATGCAATAGTTATGAAAAATTCTACATAGGCAAAACAATAAGAAACTTTAACACACAAATATTCGGAACATTTCAAAAATTTTATTAATAATGAAAAAGAAAAATGAAGTTTTGCCAAACATATACTCGAAACAGGTCATCGATATGAAAAAATCGATAACTCTATGTCAATACTACACAAAGAGTATAGTAACAGGATCAGCATCCTTGAAGACATAGAGATTCTAAAAGAAGAAAAGAATAAAGGCCTACTCAACAAGAACATAACCGCAGACATAAATCCATTATACAACCATCAACTATCGGTTCCAGTTAAAAATGCAGAAGATGAAACATTGTTTTCGAAAGGCCTCCGTATTAGAATAACTTGAAGTTTAATAACTTAGCTGAGAACGATTGACTTACCAGGTAAAAAATTATATAATTAACATCTTATTACGTAACCTCATTGTTGCTTCAACATGAATTTCAAAAGTATTAACATAAGAGTATTTGGTTAATGCAAATATAAAGAATTAAACAGTGCTATTAATATGCAGTGTGCTACATTACATCTTTGTTAACTACAGCATAATTATACAAACCGAGCTATTCTGCTTCAGATACATCATTTACAAATTCATAACATTTGCATAAAGGAAAGAGGATGTTAATCTAGCAATCAGTAAATCTCATTGTAAAAAAAAACATTTTTCATAAAACAATGTTTTTTTTAAATTTTAACATCCATTTATGAATCTAGGCATAACTGTAGTATATTCTAGTATTATTATTATCCATATTTTATTTTTAAAAAATTACTAATAGAAACACTTTATCTAACGGTTTAGTGCAAGCCAATGTCCGTGTCTTTTCTGCTATTCAATTTTGTACTAGAGCAAGTAATCAAATCTCTAGATGATAAAGAAGAATTAATTAAAATGGTATTATACATTGTTGGTATATATTGATGATGCATTAATATTAGGAGATCTGATAATAAAGTTCTTAGGAAAATTTAAAATTTTTAAATCAGAAAGAGGTGAACAGATGGGTGAATGGAGAAGACTACTAGCAGAAAGCTACACATGATCTTCATGGAAAACCAAATGTAATGATAATAGTTAAATTTCATAGACTGCAATGTGCAAGACATGGGGAATGAAATAGGAGAATGGAACTATGATTTGAGAGAGGTGAATTATACAAGGAATGATTGGAAACCATTACCTCAGGATAGGGATGTATGGAGAGCTTATGTCCGTGTAGCCATAAATCTCTGGGTTTGATAATGCCAGTGATTTGTTATTAGGCAATGACATTATATTTATGAATTTTACATATATATATGGTACGCAATTTTTACAACATTTAAAAAAAACAATTACAGGTATAAGTGTATTTTTAATTGTTTATTAACCAAATTTCCTGTGTAGACCTAACCTAAAAATATAAAAATTGTTACAATATTTCAATAGCCGTATGATATTAATAAATTACTTATTTAGGTTTCTTTTTAGTTTAGGCATAAACCTCCTCACCCCTCACACAGAATAATAATTTTTTTGTTAGGGATATTCACAATACTGTGTTTCTCCTTCAACCCAAAGTGATTTTTCGCCAGAGGTTCCTGTCTAGAGCTTCTTCTTCCCTCAAATCTCTAGCATAATAATAATAGTAATAATCAGACATAAAAGTCATAATATCGTAATTTCGTCAATTTTAAGACTATGGTAGGAATTTTCATTTGAGGATATATCTTCACAAATATATAAAATTATTAAATATTATATAGTCCCGTGCCTTAGCTGAGTGGTTAAGGCAAGAAGCCTTGGTGCAGAGTTACGGGACTTGCGCTGGTTCGAGTCTCCATGGGGGAAGAAATTTTTCTAATGAAATTTCGACCAGTATGGGACCAATTCCCACCCAGCATCGTGAGGCATTTGGGTAGCTACATTAAGTAGTGACTCTAGTTTGAAAATACCAGCTATAACGGCTGGGGATCCGACATGCTGACCACATGTCACTCCAACACTGGCTAGATGATCGCCTACCTCTGTGATTAACACAAGTGGGTGTGAGGACAGCTGCCGGCTGGTCAGCCAAGGAAGGGGCTTCTAGGCCTGTCGTGCTTGGAATTTTTTTATGTTGTATATTCAAAAATATTTATTATAGAAATGTCCCGAAATATATGTAGGCCTACATATTTATGGTTTTCTATGTTTGAGAGTGAAAATATCCATTAGCCATCACCTGTTCTGCTGTAATACACCTTCAAGCTCGTTGGAAATGTTTTGGATAGTATTGAAAATCGGTTTCTGTTGACAACCTCACGAAAAAAAGTCTAGATTTATGCTTCATTGGTGAGATTCTCACTAATTTGATATATGTATGGATGATGAGATTCTCACAGAAATCTCAGCTCATCAGTGACTGGAAGTAATTGAGAAGAGAGAAATATAATCTTAAATTAAACCTCATAGTGATTTTTTCCTATAAAAATTCAAGAGAAAAATATCTTTGCATGTAGCCCTAAGGAAGGTGAGAGCCATAACCTCATGCCACTCCAGGGGCTTCTAAAGCCTGTAGTGGGCTACTTTACTTTTACTAGATTTCTTTAATGAAATAAAACTGTATTGAGAATTGTAGAGTTGAATGGTTCCTGTACATATGCACTTTTTTTGGTAATTGTTAGAACTTTTACTTTTGAATGGTTAATTTTAGTTAACAATGTCGAGATGACTACCTCGTTCTATGAATTTTAGTTACACATGCTATTTACACACATGTTGAGTTTCATTTCACATATGCACTTGGATTATTGCAAACGTGTGTTGTTGTGGAATGCAGGCTTTCACGGCCAGTAATCAAAATATTAAAAAGATTCCGGGCTATGTGGCCATGGTGTTTCTTCCAGACGTTTCTCCCTTAACTGCGGAGAGCATCTTCAGTAGCAAATGTTTCTAAGTGGTGTTCCCTTGTCGTAGACTTGATTGTGAATGAGTCAAGTCTACGACAAGGGAATACCACCTAGAAGCACTCGCCACTGAAGATGTCTTCTGCAGTTGACGGAGAAACGTCTGGAAGAAACACAAGTTATAGACCACGGCCACGTAGCCCGGAATCTTTTAATCTTAACATGTGTATTGATTTGCTACTTTTCTTGTTATGTCGTTAAAATATATTTCACAAGTTGTTGATTAATTACTAATAATTGTCATAGGCCTTCCTTTAGCATATTTTTATTTACTAGAATGCTACAGGTCTACAGGGGCCGGATAGAAAGTGATGGAGGGCCGTAGTTTGGACGCCCCCTGATTGTAGTGTCTAGGATGAGTCTTTTTGGTAGCTTAATCGTTACGTGAGTGCTATAAGCAGAATCAAATAGTAGTATCGGCAATATTGAAATAACAAACAAAAGAGTCAGTCTGGTTGTCATACTTGCATCTGGCTGGGGTCGATAGATTTTTCAGAGTGTAAATATCCTGAGTATTTGTTGAAGGGAACTAAAGCAATAAGTTACATGTCATGAAGAATAAGAGACTTCTAAGTAAAATTTGTCGGTTCTTTCGTGCCAAGATTTAAAATTTGGTGCTAGTGAACCGTAACTCTTCAAGAGTGTGTTAAATATAATAACACATAACTATAATCTGCAGAATAATAAAAATAACTCATAAATAATAATGCAAGTTAAGTGTTATAATCTATTAAGTTATGTAGGTAGGCATAAACACTATGAGGTTTATTTTAATTAATCTTGAGTCAAAAAACAACTCAAAATTAGTTATAAATCTTATGTTGATGTATCACATTCTTCAGATGCACAAATATTGGTCTTAAATTTAAAAAAGGTAAAAAAATAACTTGCCATCCTGGCCTAACCTTTTGTCATTTTTGTCTAGCATAGGTTAGCAGTTAGGTCACATTTTGGTTAGATTTAATGGCTAGATAATGATTTTGATTAAGAAATAACATGTGCAGTTAAATTACAACATGTAACCTACATACATATTATTTGTATATTTTGTTAGACATGTTCATTAAAGAATTGTAGGATTACTGTGTCATTATATCAAATTTTGTTCCATGCATGATATTAAAGGTAATAGGCTGGTTAATAAATTACAATTCTTAATAAATAAGATGGATCTGGTTACCTCGTAAATCATTGTTCTATTTGAACATATTGAACTAGCATACTGTTCTATTTGAACCTGTTTCGATACGCATAGCATGTTCAATTAGAGCACAACAATTTATGAGGTACCAGATTCACCTCAATTACAAATAATGCAGAAAATAACATTAAAACTTTCATTGTACACTTAGCGACAAAAAGAATGAGCCACTTCAAGAAGCAGAGTGCTTGTTATGGCCCACTGTGCATACTCAAAAAGCCATAGCTGAGGTTCACAAGGTAACGCACTGTTAAATGTATTCACGTAAGATCATCACAGCACTGTTAAATATATATATTAAATTTGGGAATTTTTAACATTATGAGGTTCAAATTCATAAGAATTAAATTAATCGTGATTATTTCATACCTCATACTTCTATATTTCTTTAAATACAGCACTGCAGTATCGGCAATTTCTTATCACCATCATCAGCTGTTTTCACGATTGTCAATTTTTGCTTTTGTTGATAATTATCCAAACTGCCATCTGATGTTCTTTTAAAGAATTATTTTCTAAGCTGCCATCTGGTGTTCATTTTAATTAATCATTTTCTAAACCACCATCTGTTGTATTTTTGAAGAACTTTGTAATCAAGCTAGGTTCATCTGGAATTTCGAAGTTCATAGTTCTAGTATGGTTTTTTGAATATATATTTTTTATAGAAAAGACACACATACTGACAACTACATAAAATCTTCAGGTTTTAATCATTTGTCACATAAACATGCAATTTTCAATAGTCTATTACACAGATCCCACTTAATGTAGAACATTTTGACAAGGAATATAAGCACATTGTACATGTTGCTATAATAAATGGTTTTAATGAAGACATAATAAAGAATAAATTAAAGAAATTTAAACAACAGAAAAGGTTACAAGAATACACCACCTTACAACAAGATTCCAAAAAAGATGTAAAATTCAAAAAAATTACCATCCTGAAGTTCATAATAAGTTTCAAAACAATTTCAGAAAATTTAATATAACATTGGCTCCAATTAACAAATTTAGCCTGGGTAATCTTCTGTTAACTAATAATAAATTTAACACCCCAGACAACAAAAAATCTGGTATTTATCAAATTGATTGCAAAGATTGCAACAGGATATATATAGGAAATACAAAAAGGAATTTGGAAACTCGTAAAAAAGAACACTTCAGAAATATAAAGAATGGAAAAATTGAAAAATCAGCTATAGCAACACATAGTTTATTAGAGCATCATATGATTGAAAAAGAAGCAAAACTTTTGAAACATCTATCTAAACCTTTAGATTTAACAGTTTGGGAAAAAATATATATTCAAAAAAACCATACTAGAACTATGAACTTCGAAATTTCAGATGAACCTATCTTGGTTACAAAGTTCTTAAAAAATACAACAAATGGCAGTTTAGAAAATAATTCTTTAAAAGAACATCAGATGGCAGTTTGGATAATTATCAACAAAAGTAAAAATTGACAATCGTGAAAACAGCTGATGATGGTGATAAATTGCTGATACTGCAGTGCTGTATTTAAAGAAATATAGAAGTATGAGGTATGAAATAATCACGATTAATTTAATTCTTACTGTTAAATGTTTTAAATAGGCTGTATTTGGTTTTAATGGTCTTTAATAGTTAAAGAACAGTGAAGGAGACATGTTTCTAGATATTTAAGAGTGTTGGACAAATGCAATATTACTCAAATTGCGACATTTTAAATAAAGTTCAACTCTCGTTCATAGTCTTAAAAGTAAACACGGCAACTAGTATCAGACATTCAAATAGTGTAGATGGTTAAACTACTTACAAGATGAAATGTATGTGAAAGCCAGGGTTCAAATTCTCCGACAATTTTTTTTATTCATTTGTATTTTTGCAAAATACATCCTGTAATATTTAATTCCTGCCACATAATCTATGTTCACTTTACACTATCTTAAGTAATATGCCTGCCTCTGTAACACTATTTAGCTACCGGTATAAATTTAATTTTGCGTGCAGTACCAAGTTTTAATAATAATGCTATAAATTTATGTAATAAAATATAACTTCATATATTTGTCTTTCCCTCCATGGTATCTTTACCTTGTCGTGGTGGAGTGGCTTGCGTGCTTAAATGATCCTGAGAGCTATGCCGGCAGTAGCATTGCTGCCGATAGGGTTACCCATGCCGGACTGGTCGAAGGTGATAAGCCAGACGAAAAAAGTACCTTGGGCGAAAGACTGACGATCTTTCACCGTAAAAATACAACAGTCAAGAAATGCGGACATGGGTTCATCTGGGGTAAAATTTTCCGGAGGTCAAATAGTCCCCCATTCGGTTCTCCGGGCGGGGACTACTTCAGGGAACCCATGCCAAAGGCTCAAACACAGGGACATGTTCCTAGGAACATGGAATGTTAGGACTTTATACAATAGCGGGGCACTAGAGATATTAACGCGGGAATTGGATAAATCGCCCTTGGATATAGTCGCTTTACAGGAAGTTAGGTGGCCAGGAGAAGGTAGTCAGGAATCAGGAAGCTTTGCATTATACTATGGGGGTGCAGAAAGACCTGCATTTGGAACGGTTTTTTTAGTCAGAAGGAGGATCCTATCCGCTATCCGAGATATTAAGTTTGTTAGTGATAGGATATCATACATAATTCTAAAGGGTAAACGACATGATTTTATAATTGTAAATGTACATGCCCCCAGAGAAGATAAAGATGACAAGATCAAGGATGAGTTCTATGAAGAATTAGAATGCTTATTTGATAGCCTTTCACGATATCATATGAAAATTGTCTTAGGAGATTTTAATGCAAAAGTGGGGCGGGAAGATATATTCAAACCAACAATAGGCAAATTCAGTCTTCATGAAGATAGTAACGACAACGGGGTTAGATTAGTCACATTTGCCACATCAAAGAATCTCATTGTTAAGAGCACAACATTTCAGCATAAGGATATTCATAAATACACCTGGACGTCCCCAGATGGAGAAACTCGGAACCAGATAGATCATGTATTAGTGGATAAACGCTGGCACAGTAGCATCATTGATGTTAGATCAGTTAGAGGGACAGACTGCAATTCAGATCATCATCTGGTCAGGGTGAAAATCAGACAACGGCTATCGCTTATGAGAGGAACAAACGCTAAAGATGATTCTGTAAAATATGAATTAAAAAACTTGAAAAATGATGAAATGCGGCAAGAATACCAAATCAAAATTGCTAATAGATTTGAAATACTGGAATCTTCAGATGACAATGTGGCAAACGAAGAAGAACCTGATATAAATAAAGAATGGGAGGCTATAAGAGATACTATTAAATTGTCAGCATCAGAAAGCATTGGTTGTTTAAAAAAGAGGCAAAACAAGAAATGGTTTGATGAGGAATGTGCCGACATTGTAAAGAAAAGAAAGCTAGCAAAAATGAAATGGTTACACGAGCCAAATGAAGTAAATTTAGAGCAATTGGGTAGTGTTAGACGGGAAACCACCAAGTTACTAAAGAGTAAAAAGAGGGAATATTTGAGAGAGAAGATTAATGATCTTGAAATGAATGCAAAAAATAGGAACATTAGAGAATTATATCAGGGAATTAGTATAGAGAAGAAAGGGTTTCAGGCTAGAACAAACATAATTCGGAATGAAAATGGGGATATGATTGCAGATTCCAAGAGTATATTAAATAGATGGAAAAGTTATTTTAATCAGCTATTAAATGTACATACAGAACAGGACATTGAGGAGGATAAGTTACAGACAGCAGAAATGCTAGTCACAGAGCCAAGTGCATTAGAGGTTGAAATGGCAATTGAAAAATTGAAGATGTATAAAGCATCAGGTTCAGATGAGATCCCAGCAGAACTGATAAAATCAGGGGGAGAAAAATTGATGGACAAGATACGCTGGTTGCTTAGTATGATTTGGGAAAAAGAAGCTCTTCCAGATGAATGGAAGGAATCAATTATCGTACCAATTTATAAGAAAGGAGATAAAACTGATTGCAACAACTACAGGGGCATCTCATTACTTTCAACTCGTACAAAATTCTAACAAATATATTAGTAAGCAGACTTACTCCCTATATTGATGACATTCTAGGAGATCATCAATGTGCATTTAGAAGAAACAGGTCTACAACAGATCAGATTTTTAGTATAAGACAGATTTTAGAGAAGAAATGGGAATATAATGGTACTGTACATCAACTATATGTAGACTTCCAAAAAGCATATGATTCAATTAAGAGGGAGAAGTTATATAGTATCCTGCTGGAGTTCGGAATTCCTAAAAAGTTAGTTAGACTTATACGAATGTGTCTAAATGGCTCAAAGAGTAGGGTGCGTGTAGGCAAACAGTTTTCAGACACTTTTGAAATCCAGAATGGGTTGAAGCAAGGAGATGCACTATCTCCTCTACTATTTAATTTTGTACTAGAGCATGCCATTAAATCTTTAGAGAATGAGGAAGGCTTACAACTCAATGGTATTAATAAGCTGTTAGTTTATGCTGATGATGTAGTACTACTGGCCGATAGCGAGGAGATACTAAAGGCCAACACGCACACACTATTGAGTAACACTAAGAAATTAGGACTGGAAGTAAATATCAGTAAAACTAAATATATGGTCACACGTAGAAATACATTATATAATGGAAATGGACAGCTAATGACAAATGAGGGAAATTTTGAGGAATTGGCTGAATTCAAATAACTAGGAACAATAATCACAAATAGGAATGAGATGCACAAAGAAATTAAACATAGGCTCAATTCTGGAAATGCATGCTATTATGCATTGCAGAGACTTTTGATGTCCCAACTCCTTTCAAAAAAACGTTAAGCTGAAAATATATAAAACTATTATTCTACCAGTTATATTATATGGATGCGAAACATGGACTCTTACTTTAAGGGAGGAAAGGAGATTACGAGTATTTGAGAATAAAGTTCTTAGGAAAATTTTTGGACCAAAGAGAGATGAACAGACAGGTGAATGGAGAAGACTACATAACAATGAACTACATGGTCTTTATAGGAAGCCAGATATAATAAGAACAGTTAAGTCTCGTAGACTGCGATGGGCAGGACATGTTGCGCGTATGGGGAATGAAAGACGTGCATGGAAACTTCTTGTAGGAAAGCCAGAGGGAAAACGCCCAGTTGGTAGACCAAGAATGAGGTGGGAGAACAACATTAACTATGATTTGAGGGAAGTAGATTATACAGGGAATGATTGGAAAGCATTAGCTCAGGATAGGGATGTATGGAGAGCTTATGTCCGCGCGGCCATGAACCTTCGGGTTCGATAGTGCCAGTGAGTTAGTTAGTTAGTTAGTTAGTTAGTTATATTTGTCTTTATTTCTTTATTACGTATTAGTGAGGAAAAAGTTTCGACCTTAAATTAAAATATTTAGTTTATATATGTCAAGTCCATCATAATAATAGCCCATAGATAATAGACAATAATAAAAAAATTATTATTATCTGTCATCTATAAAAATAATAATAATAATAATGGGATGTATCAATTGATTTGAAGAATGTAATTACCTGGGGATCAAAATAACTCAAAATGTCCCCAATAAAATGACATAAAATATAGAATTCAAAAAGGCAGATCGGTAATAACATTGTTAAATGGAGTTTCGTGGTATAAGAATAGATACAAATTAGAAATTTATAAATCCATGATTCGAAGCACGCTAACATTCGGTGCAGAAACTTGGCATCTGAATAAAAATTTGAGTTTATAGCTTATGTCTACTGAAATGGATTCTTACATACGCTCAACTAGACATTCTAAATTGGAAAAAAATCAGAAATACAATCATCACACAACAAATGAAAGTCCAAAATTCAATATTAGATTTTGTGAGTACAGACAACTAGAATGGTATTGTCATACACGTAGGATGCCAGAGAAAACATTACCCAGACAAGCTTTGGAATGGATTCCACCTGAAAAAGGAAAGAGAGGTGGACCAGATTTAAATGGATGGATGATGTAAAAAGAGAGATGAGGGAGCTAGGTCTAGAAGAATTGGAATGAGAAGATAGAGAAGAATGGAGAAAGAAGATAAAAATTTAAAAAGCTTTGAGCATAGGAAGGTGTTTTATTACACTGTAAACCTGTTTATAAATAAGTAAATAATAATATTAACAATAAAAATATTAATACTTCCAAATAGTTAGTGCGTTTTTTCTTTAAGAATGAATATACCGAATAAAATAGAAAGCGCTTTAACAATTAAAAAAAATAACCTCACCAGGAATCGAACCTGCGACCTCTTGTATACGAATCAAGCCACTAAGCACTGAGCTACGCTTTCGCTGCCTGTTGTGTTTAGAAAGAATACTCTTGAAGGGAAGAAGGAAAACATATTGTAGCAATACTGTGCAATTAGTTTACTCGTGTGAATTGTGCGTTAGAACTTGAAATATTTGATATCAAGAGTCAGTCCATTCTTTTTGTCGCTATGTTACATCAGATTAAACTGACATTAACTATAAAAGAAACCCTTTAACATAACCTATGTTGTACTAACTTCAGTTGCACTTTGTAATTGTTTTCCTTGTCAAATTTACAATGCTGCCCTTCTCCTTGCCAGAGGTTGTATTGACAACACAAAAGTAATAGGAAATACAGCACAAGTTAATAGTGACCAAAAGCTTTAATAATTTAAAATATATATATATATATATATATATATATATATATATATATATATATATATATATACATTACAAAATCCCAGTATCAATCTTGGTGGATTTAGTAATCATGCTCATCTGTTTCAAAGATTCGTAGGTTTAAACCATCTAGGGTCAGTAAATTTTTTAGAACATAAAAATTCTGAGAACAGGTTCCTTTGGAAGAGAACTAAAGCTGGATCCAATGTTATAAATTTATGGGGAGGAGAGGTTTTAAGACAAAATTTGTTGGCCTTTCACATCTAGATTTGAATTGTGATGCTAATTATCTTAACTGTTAAAGAGCTGCATTAAATAAATTAGGCCCTAATAAACATAATAAAACCAATGACTAATGTGTTCAGGTGTTAGAAACACTAAATGTATATTTGTTGGTTATTGTTGCACAAATGGTTTCATATGAGCTGCAAGTTAGTTATTTTTATTATTATTTTCCATTCCATTTCTAGCTGCAGACTTTTTTTATTATTGTGACATATACTGAAATCATTCGGTACTACTTTCATGCCTGATGGGAAAATTCTGACTACATATCTGAATTCAGTATGAAAAAATGCACTAGATTCACTAATCACATTTCTTGTGAAGAAAACCTTGTCGACCAGTGTTATTAACATGACTGTATTTCCTTCAATTAGTTTTTGTTATATTATGAATGTTATCTTAAATTTTGAAAGATGCAGGACATAGTAGAATTCAAGATGACACCAATAGTGACTGAGCCAGCATAGCTGGATATGAAACCAACTTTCCCCTAAGTTAGCAGTTCTATTTCTAATCATAATGCATAGCTATCTTTGCATGAGCCTTAAAGTTTATTACTTCTTTTAGGTTATTTCTATCTCTATTTTTAATTCATCTCTTCACAATTTTTATTATTATTATTATTATTATTATTATTATTATTATTATTATTATTATTATTATTATTCATGCTGTAAGTACAACACTATATAGTACTGATCAAAATGATATCCGAACCAAACTGTGGGTAATGGTCATGATAGGATCTAGAAAACATCATACAATTCTATCAATGCCTAATTTGTGTAATGTTTAATTGATATTCGTATTCGGTATGTGCAGTGAAATATTCTTCCTGATGACCTGAAATTACTTGTTGATAATGAAATAACATAATTAGTAAACATCACTAGAACTTATAAAAATATCTCATTTGGTGTCATTGCTGATGTTACATTTGTCTTCATACAAATCTTTGATATGTTTATCTTCATAAGCATTCAAAACCTCCTTGTTAGTTCCGGTGGTCTAGTGCTTGCTTCTAGTTGCAAGGTTTGCTAATTTAAACCTAACCAGAGTTGTGGGATTTTTCAGGATGTAAAAATGTTAATTGTGGGTTCCTTCGAACTTAAGACTGAAAAAATTGGCATCTGAGCAAAATTTCAGACATATTATTATTGTGATGCTAATAACGTGAGATGTTAAATAACATTGTTAATTATAAATGACAATACCAGTTGTTAATAGAACAGTGTCAGCGGAATGTTGTCTGAAAAGCTCATTACAAAGACATTCATTAAGAAAAAACCCATAGGAAATACTAATGAATGAATGAGTCATTTTTTATCTTACCTCATGTTTTCTTAAACGCGGGAACTGCAGTTTTCAAGAGTAACATCCCTATCATATTTCAACTGATATTACCGAATTTTCGTTGAAATCTCCATCTATAATGTTGCCATCTGGTGTTGATTTGATGAACTTTGAGATCAGGTCTGTTCATCGGGAATTTTGAAATATATGGATCTAATTATATTAAATTACTGTTGGGAAGTAAACTTTATGAGGTATAATCATTAAAATTCATCGGAGAACATATTGTTTAAACAACTCACCTCATAGGATTCATGCTTCCATGATATCGCGATTTCAAACATAATCATGTTCACTTCAGCCATAACTCCGACTGACGAAATTCTTCGGCCGTCAACTATTCTATTGTCGCCATCTTCAGTGCTGCCATCTATGGTTGAATTTATGAACTTTGAAATCAATGTAATTTCGTTAGGGATATCAAAATTCATTGATCTATTTTTGTTTTTCTGAATGTATATTTTTTCCCAAACTGTCAATTCCAAAGGTTTTTCTACTTGTTTTAAAACAATGAAATTACATTGATTTCGCAGTTCATAAATTCAACCATAGATGGTAGCACTGAAGATGGCGACAATAGAATAGTTGATGGCCAAAGAATTTCGTCAGTCGGAGTTATGGCTGAAGATGAACATGACTATGTTTGAAATCGCGATATCATGGAAGCATGAATCCTATGAGTTGAGTTGTTTAAACAATATGTTCTCCGATGAATTTTATATGGATCTAAATTTGTTCTTCTCCCAAACTGTCAATTCTAAAGGTTTTTCCAAATGTTCTAGAAGTTTAGCCTCATTTTCAATTTTATGACTCTCCACAAACTATGTGCTGCAATAGCTGATTTTTCAATTTCACCATTTTTAGTATTCCTAAAGTGTTCCTTTGCGCGAGTATCCAAATTCCTTTTTGTTTTTCCTATGTATACTTTATTGCAGTCTTTACAGCTAATTTGAGATTTTTTTTACTATCTGGGATGTTCAATTTCTTATTGGTTATTAATGGATTACTAAAGACTAAATTTATTTGTCGTTGCCAATGTAATATTGAATTTCTTGATTTTTTTTTTAATTTGTTACGTATTTCAGGATGATGAGTCGTTTTAATTTTCTTGAATTGTTTTCCTTTCTTTTAATCAGATTGCAGAGCATGAGCAATATTGCTGCTAAACTACAGCTGTCTTAATAACAGTGATTTGATGTTTTTCATTGTTACAGGCACTGTGTGGCACAATAATCAATGTTCCAACTTTGACTGGTGAAAAGATTCCCATCAATTTAATGAATGAGATTGTAAAACCGTCAACAGTGAAAAGGATCCAAGGACATGGACTCCCATTTCCCAAGGAGGCAAGTCGGAAAGGAGATCTGTTAGTTTCATTTGACATAAAGTTTCCTGAAAATATCACACAAAGTGTTAAGGACATTTTATATGATACTTTACCCAATTGAAGACTTATTTGTGCACGTGTGCGTGTGTATATGAAATATAATTTTTATTTTGTACGTTTTAGTACAATGCTTTGATGCCATTGTCAAAATGGAGAGGCTGCTATGTAAATATGTTTATGGCTGTATGTGTGTTATAAGAAAAATGAGCGACAATTTGTATAATAAATATAATTTAGCATTTTATAATGTGTGGTTTTTGTCTAAAGATTATACAATATGCCCAGAATTAGCATGCAATAATTTAAAGGATTGTAGAAGAGGTCACAGACATTTTGGGATAAGGAACTCATGGTCTTTAGTGCCTAATTTTATTTTATTTACTATTGGAACTGATAATTCAGCTTAAAAGGAATGTATTTATGTGGTTTATCTTGACAATGTATCATTCTAGATTCAGTAGTTGGGAAGATATATCCTCAACTCGTGTCCAGCTCAGGTTATGAGATGAAGCCCCTTATATTGAGGTCTATGTGAATGACAAGGGTGCTGGCCGGTCATGCCTGGCGTACAATCACAGGGTCAGATGAAGGAAATGAAATGGATGAGATGAGTATGGAGAAATGGTGGAATGAAATTGTGGCAGGGGAAAACTGGAGAAACCCCGAGAAAAACCGGCCCAATCTCCATTTTGCCTTTACGAAACCCACATGGAGTGGCCGAGACTCGATCTCGTTACCCTAACAGTGAGAGGCGAGCGTTTAACTGCTTGCGCCACAGAGCCACCAGTTGGAAAGATAGAGCATGAATACTTCTAATGACTATTTAACTCATGCCCCAAATGAGAGTCAATGATTTCTGTTTTACAACCAATCAGAGTCGTGTTTCGCGAAATATTTATCAGTGTTGTAATTACCATATTAAAGAAAGCTCCTCCTTTTTAATATTCTGAACAGGTCTGACCATTATTTTGCAGTGACAGAGCCCGTGAGAAATACGGCTACCAGATTGTATATATAGTGCATGAATGTCAACACATGCCGCATGCGGGAGTTAATATAAAAACATTTGTAGCAATTGATTATACCACCAAAAAAAGAAACCACTGTTTGCACTTTCTTAAATATATTTTTTCCCAGGTAACAATACAGAAAAATATAATTGTCATATTTACATCATACATCAGAAATTAATTAATATACAGTTTGATGTGTTTCATTTTTTCTCCACTAGAGAGCATTCTTACAATATTACGTTCCTTTGGCAATAAATAGTATGATCTGGTTGCAGTGAAAACAAAAGAAGCAGATGAAACGTACCTATCGTTTCTCATTTGTTTTCAAACATCGCCGTTTACATAAAATATATCAATATTTTAAAATAACTACAGTTAAATAATGATTTGTGAGTAAACAGCTTAATTTTATTCGTTAAATAGTCCTAACAAATGCCACTCTTGATTTCCAAATTATCTAGATAAATTGGAAATCACTCGTGGTATTACTTATGAAAAGTATTGTGAAAATTAAAGACTTTGCTGTTTTAATAAAATTGTACTTTTGATAGTAGTGTTCATTCAATTCAGAGTCCTCACACTGTTATAATTACTCCACTACATCTCATGGAGGATTAATCAGCAATTATCTTTATGTGAAAACTCCAATTAATGGACCATAATTTTCCTATCTCAATTTGATTAATCTGAAGTTGTTCTACACTTGAAGAAATGAAAGTTATTTATACTTCATTTCATGTTTTGAAGGTTATTACTCCATTCTCAAGCAAAATTCAATTATTGAAATATCTGCTGGAAACCTCTCACAATTAAACCCTTTTCCTTGGGAATTCAAAATTCTTTATTTTGTCAATATTTTTCTGGATGTACAACTTGTCTCAAACTGTGAGATCTATTGGTCTTTTCAGTTATTGTAGCAATTTTGTTCTCTCACCAATTCTATGTTTTCTGTCTGCACATAAGCAGCTATTGTAATTTTTCTATTTCTCAATATTTTAAATGGTTACGGTGCAAAAAGTGGATATCCGAATTTCAATGTAATTTTGGTTTTGAAATGAAGCTTAGGATGACTCGAGATGAAAACATAAAAATAAATTGTGGACCATCCAGAAGCAAAGCAGTAAAATATATATCATAAGCACTACAAAATACACATTTCACTAGTTTACTATACGAGACATTCCCATTTTGATATAATTTGATATACCAGTAACTTTAATTCACAGGGGCACTCGAGAACATTGTGGAAGTAGGGCTGGACCCTGTATCAGCATGATAAACTAAGAATAAATAGTTTTCAAATGAGATTCCTGCAATCTTTAAATAGTGACATTAAGGGAGTGAAGATCTAACAAGGGAAATGTCAACCATTGCACGCCGAAACCTCTCTAGAAATTTCTCCCAGAAATCAAAGCCAGAATCCAGCAATAGCAACCTACTGTACAGAGTGCAGATAAGCAAAGAGTGAAGTGAGGCTGGACGTAACATGGACAGCGGGTAGTGAGGTTTTCCAGTCTGCTAATACAGGAGTTGTATTACTTCCCTATAGTTTAAATGAGAGATTTGGAATTTGATTTTAGTGTCTTGCAGTTAAAAACAGCAGATAATTTTTTTGGACATGGCCTTTGTACATCACAACACTTCTCTGGAAGAAATTTCACCATAAGTTTCGTCATGCAATGGTTGACAATTTCCTTGTAAGAAATAAATGGAAGGAGGAAAAGTTTAAATGGAAACAATATGTTTGAGAATGCCATAAGACTGATTACCATTGAAACCACTCTACAACAGACGGACTGACCAATTCACATAGTCGCAGAACCAGTGACTTGCCATACACCTAGAGAGGGCAGAAGAAGAAGAACATTTTTTAGAAAATGAGATTCTTCAATATGCATAATGAGGAAACTAAACTATCTTTCAGGTGTGAAAGGTTTATGAAAGAATTTTCTACTCACTTAAAATGTAGTTAAGTTGGAAAAAACTGAGGTGAGAGGGATGAAATCCTTTCCACTTAATGCCAGAAAGGCATATGTACAGTAACTTTTGTGGAATAATACTCCACAAAATTTTGTGTGTCCTTAACCTTTTCAGTCTACTATCACATATAGTCGACGGCAGCCAGACGTGCTGGCTAGCCTGCTGTCGCTTATATACGTCCGGGCGAAAGCGTGATGCTCTTTTGCCTTTTCTATGCCCCTAAATCTTTTAAGACCTAGGAATTTATACTTGAAACTCAGATTTTTTTTAAAATCCCTTCAGTTTTGGAAATACAGTTTTGTTGTCCAGTCAGGGCACCTACAGCTGGCCCTTCCAAAGTTCCTAGAAAATGCATAAGGGAATCTGATATTCCAGACATTCTGGATGAAGTACTAGATAATAGTGATATTGATATAACCAATTCAGATATATATCGGAAAGTGATTCAAATTCCGATCTAAGTAATGGTAACAACAGTGATTCTAATTGTGGTACCGGTATTTCTGAAACTAAGAACAGTAGAATAAATAACACAGACTTATCGTGGACTGTAAAAAACATTTTCCCCTAGTATTCATAATTTCAATAGCGACAATGGTGGTGTACAGTTTGCTTCACTTGACGAACATGCTAAGGGAATAGATTATTTCCTTTTCTTGTTAACACCAGATATAGTCAACTTCATAGTGCAGGAGACTAATAGGTACGCCGGGCAGAAATTGCAAATGGAACAATTTTCCCCTTCTTCATATATGCAGAAATGGAAAGACACAAATATTGGAGAAATGTATGTCTTTTTTGCATTGATGATATGCATGCAACACGAAGCGAGACTAGAAAATACAGTGGTCTATGGATCAATTATTGCACATGCCCATTTTTGGCAGGACAATGTCCAGAGATAGATTTTTATCTCTTCTTAGCATGCTACATTTTTTTGCAACAATGAAGGGCATGATCTAAATTATCGTTTATTTAAGATTCGTGAAGTTTTGCAACAGGTCTAGCATAGGTTCACAACCCTTTTCTCTCCATTTCAAGATCTAGTGATAGACGAGAGCTTGGTACTCTTCAAAGGGCGTCTGATATTCAAACAATATATAAAAACAAAGTGCTATCGTTTTGGTATAAAATTATTTGTATTGTGTGACTGGCTATATTCTTGATTTCATAGTATACACAGGCTTGCAGACAGAAATTGATAATATAGAGGAGTTGTGAAATCCACAATTTGTAGTTGCAACAATGATGAACCATACCTGAATAAGGACCATTCACTATTCACAGATAATTATTACACAAGTCCCTCACTTTCTATGCATTTATCCAACAATAAAACAAATTATTGTGGTACAGAAAATTCATGCCTACACTCAATAAAAAACCAGTGTGGGATGAACATGTGAATATAAACATTCTATTGTACGGTGATATTGAGTCGACCCAGTTTTGTGTCAGCTTGAATTTTGGTAAGTACGGTTATATAAACATAATTTTCTTTGAACTTGCACACTCATTGCATTCAGTTTGCTTACTTTTTCTGACTAGCCTCTTATAAATCAGTTTAACATTTTTAGAGTAAGGAATTTCTTACAAATTTGGGGGAAAAAAAGGTCTCCCTTCTCTTAAGGATATTTTACATACAACATGACCTTGGTCATTAAATAGTTGTGGAAGGGAGATTGTACAGTTCTCTGAAAAATTAAAATCTTATGTAGAGTGAATTCAAAAGTTTTCAACATTCTTGTGCGGAAATATACATACAAAATTACTTTAAAAAATATTCCAAGTTTATTCCATAAAAAATCATAAATCTGAATTACTTTATGATCATAATCATAACTATACTTCTATGTTTTAAATTATTTTTGTTACACAAATTTTAAACCAAAAATAACGAAAATAGTCTTTTTTTCCGATATGTTAAATTTAAAGTTTAAATGTCCATATAGTGCATGTCGTAAAAAACTCTGGCCAGCGGGCTCGCGCAAGCAATTTAAATGTCCAAACTTAAAAGGTTAATGGAAGTAAGATGAATATTTAAATTTTCAACATCTCTATTTATCAAGTGCAAATTTTGATGAATTAAAGAATCTTTCTTGTTATATATTGTTTTATTGTACGTAAAGTATATTCCTATTATATGTATTAGGGGTGGATTTGAAGTTAGGTGAAGAGCTAGTAAGAAAAATTATTGTATACGTGTTTATCTATTTGTTGTACGTCAAATCGATCCTTCGTCCTTTAAGGTTACATACTTCTCAGTGATGTCTTAATGGAATGTTAACTGCAATAGAAGTTCTTTCTGAATTGTAAAAGTCCCCAAAGAAGTGTGTTTTTATACGCTTCATATAAGAAAAAGCTTTCCACAGATGCTGTTGTAGAGGGAGACGAGCATAACAAGGAAATTCCTTAAACCATGACCGTTTGAAACTAAGAATGTAGCAGGTTTTTTGTCTTCTCTTGTACTTGTTTGTAGATATTCAGTAGGATGCCACAATTTAAAACTTCCTTTTTTTGTTCATCTTTCCAACGTGAAAAAGATGTTTCCAATAAAATGCAGAATACATCATAAACAAGATTTATATTTAAACCACCACAACAATAGCCAAATAGCACAATACAAAAGAATTTGTGGAGAAATGGGTACTTCTGTAGCAGAAATTTCTTGTTCAAGCCAATTTAGTTATGCTCTTTACCAATAAATGTTACCGTGTATGAAATATCTAGTAGGCAACGAAAGTATTACTTCTATAGGGAAGGTTGGTTAAATTTTGCTCAGATATACAACTTTAGGCCTGAGGTTCTTTAATGAGCCTTGAACCTCTTCAGACTCAGGACCCATGGATTAAAGTCCCTTCCAGAGGACTTGAATTTTCCCTATCCTAAAAATCCATTGACCCCAGCCTTTGAACCCATGAACCTCAGTGATAGAGGCAAGAAACATACAACTAGACCACTGCAGTGTCATATCCCTATTATAGAAAAATGTTTTTTTTCTCCCTTTCCTAAAGCTTTCTTATTAATACCCTTAATATCTGTGCCACATTTGGTCCTTGGACTAGCCATGTTTTGTGGTTATTTTTCCCTGAAGGGATAAATTAACATTATATAGGTTTTAAGTTTCTGAAAATCTGAAAGAATTCAACTGTCTAAAAAATGCCTATTTTATCCGTTAGTCCCTATTTTGTGTTTTTGAACTTAAAAGTATCCTTTTTCTCAACATTGTATTTACATTATTTATCTACATTCGTTTTTGCTGTGTCTGGAAATTTCTAGAGGTTTTGGAATCTTCTAAAAAAACTAAGTTGTAATTTTATGCTTTATTTCTAATTTATGATTTTTTAAAATAAAAACCAATTTGATATATATTAAATATATGGTAGATAGACGTGTTAATATTTAGGGCTATGTATGTTAATGGTATTTTTGGTAGTAAGTTATTGTTGGCTTTTAATGTTTCCCTAAATATAAAACATGTAATTTTCAATATGGAGGACCGTTTGTGGTTGAATAGATTTACTATAGTTAATTAATTTTTATTAATTTGATAATATTATTTATATCAATTTTTTTCTTAATAATGTTGATACTTGGTATTAAAGACTCTTAAGTATAAAATCATACTTTTTGAAATTATTTTCCAGTGTTTAAAGCCTATTTTAGGTACTTTAAGATACCTAATTCTACATTTTGGTAGTCTAATCTGTGATCTACCACATGACGATATTTGGTAGAATAACTTTTTTCCCCCATTGCCACCAGACACACTAACGTTTCTGGCATTGGCAGAGGCTACTTCTGAGGTTAAGGCAAAGTTACATTACACCAATGATAAGGCGATAACGAAGCAAGAGAGTCATTAAACTTAACTTAAATTCCAGACCATGGACAACCGCAACAATCTCTCTCTTTAAGAAAAAATTCCTGTGCTCTGATCGGGAATAGAACCCAGGAGCTCTCAGAAGCTCTGACCACAGAAGGGTATTTATGGCGTGTGTTTATTACATTTTATATAATTTTATTAAAGTGATGAGAATTGTGGTAAAAAAATCCAAACTGAGAAAAAGTATGAAAAACCACCATTGTAGCCAGTTTTAAGATTTTAATACTTTAATGATCTGAGATATTGACTTGTTCCAAACATTTTCTTTCTTTAATTGGACGATGTTATGCATCAACTGATTAATTGCCGATTTTTTTAAAAGATTGAAGATTTGATGCCATCTGTTGTATTGGCTCATGAAGTATACACACACTTAGCGTCAAATCTTTAGATATAACATTATTAAAGAAAATATAAATGCCATCGGCCTTATCATATTCTAAGTTTTGCAAGAAATGGCTATGAAATCAGTTCTTCATTATAGCAGGATTTTAATATTATAATAAATATGAAAGTTTAAGTTAATAATTTTATATTTTAAAATTGAGGGGCTCAGTGGAATAAGGGCCCATCCCAACTCCACTAAGTTTGGAGAAAAATAGCATTTTATTAAATTCTACATTGAGTAAAATATATAGAGCACACATTGATAATATTTGGTACATGTCTTGTACATAAAATAAGCTTTCTGCCTGCAAATGTATAGACCACTACGTTGTTTCATATGTCTAATAAAAGAAAAAGAAAATTGAGAATATAAAAAATACAACATAAATAAACAAATTAAATAACAATTTTTAACTTGAATATTGCTGAATATTGCATTAATCTACACTAATGCTCAACCTGAGTGCACATTTATTATTATTATTATTATTATTATTATTGCATTAATCTACGTATTCTAAGTTTGCAGCATTTATATTATCATCATAATCATCTGATTTAAGGCTACTGTTAAAATATCTGGTGTACATGTGGTACAAATGTCATGAGAGTCATGATGTCTTCTTTATCATCCTATCATTAGGATATTTTGTTATCAATATTACATCTCGTAATATAGGACACTTTCCTTTCCCTTTTTTAAAGGGTTATTACTTCCTCTAAAGTAAAATTACTGAAAATAGATTTTATGTATATTACGTGTCTGTTTTCCACAAAACGAAACTGAGATGATTTTCTGATGCCCATATTTCTCTTTGTGAACATTTAAGTTATCCAAATATTTAAAATCTTCTGCATTTGTCTCAATTACTGTAAATGGTTTTTTATTCAACTCTTTCTTATGAGGTGAGCCCACTGTTCAGGCGTTTAAACCACTTGTGTTTTTCTTTTAATTTTTTCAATCACACCAAAGTCAGCATCACAGGGAAGGAAAGTGTGACCTGGTACAAGAAATTTATGTTCAATTTCTTCAAACCAACCACAATCAATCTTGTACAGTCAAAGTCCCATTATTGTATAATTCTTGTTTTGAACAACACATGAATCACTATATAAATTATAAGTTTCTTTTTATTAGCACTTTTTTCAATCAGTGGCACAGCTTTTAATAAGCAACTAGCAATTTCGTCCGCACCTCTTGAAGCAACTGATTCAGGCCGATATATATTCCTTTCCACTGTTGCGTAAAATGTTCTGCTTCATTTTATTCAACTGTTGCACATTTATTTTTCTTTTCTTATATTTTATTACACTATTTCCATTTGCACAAGAATCTGCCGCATCAGCCATTCTGCATTTACTGATATTTGCCGTCAATGCTAGTCAGTATTGCAGCGGACTACAGAGTAGCGGACAATATACGGTCACGTGTCAGCAGTTGGGATGGGCCTTTATTCCCCGCGCGCGTGAAGAAGTTAGAAATTTTTCTTAGACATAAAGTCTCATTTAACCTCTTTTGAGCAAAGTTAGAATTATGAGCTTCTAAAGATTAACAGAAGATGGCCATAGGATACATAATCTGCAAATAACTAAAAATCCATCATTGGTTGGGATGGGCCCTTATTCCACTGAGCCCCTCAATTCTTTTAATATTTAAATATAACTTAAATAAAGAAAAACATCTAAATAATTAATTGTTGTTCATTGTTGAATAAAAATGTCTCGGTAACAATTAAAGAAATTGTATTATATAACAGTCTTTCTAAATAATGCTTTTAAAATTGTTTTAAGTCATTGTTGTCTGAAATATAAAGCTTTCTGTTATAACTGTAATAGGAACACCTGCTTAACTTAATATTTTAAAATAAAAGTATACTAAATTCTGATTGGATGTTAAAACAATTAACTTTTTGATTTAACAAATCAAATTTAAACCTGGTATTTAATGGACCATTAACCAATAGAATTTAAATATAAAATCATGTGATGTAATAATGTTGTTTAAAATTATAACAGAATTACTCTAGTCAGTCAGCATATAACTTTCATCAAGGATAGAAGCAATAACAGCTCTCCTGATAAAATGTGATATTTAATACCAGAAAAATAGTGGATCCAAGAAAAGAAAATAATTTAATTTTAATTGACGGTGAAGAATAATACCACCTATATTTACTTGATCTGCTGGGAAATTAAAGAGTAAATAAATTTACAACTATTTCTACAAGAATCAGTTATTAGTGATTTTTAAAGTGTTTTCCTATCTTGTGTACTAACTTCGACCTTGAGAAGAGAATCCAGCTCTACCGAAAATCAAACCCAACCTGAACCAGTAATTCTTTTTGGAACACTAATCCTTCAAAATGTTACTACAACATCGGGCATGAAGAGAGTTAGCTGCTTCAAAACATCGCCACAATATGGGAAAAGAATTACTTGTTCAAAATTGTCGCCACAACGAGGGGTATAATGAACATCTCACTAAAATACTTCATCATAAACGCTAATCTAAATTTTGCGTCATGTAGCTAAGCACCAAATGTTCCCTCTCTTTGATTGATGAGGTATAACTGTCAAACAAGGAAAATAATATGCAATATCCAGTATTGTTAGATTGGTGTTACAATAAATTGTGAAGACTTTAATACAGTGAGATCAGTATACTAGTGCACAGCAGTTTGTGCTATGCGATAACGAAAGCTTACTACGTGCAGACACGGAACTTTAAATGTGCGCTGACTCAACAGTATAAGAGTACATCCCACGCATTCATGGTCACATAGTCAGTGTATTTCGAGTAGATAAGGTGCTCGGTCGCTTTTCCTTGTGAACTGAATGACATGTGTATAAGTTATTTCAATTTTAAAATTTGTATCTTATAAAACAGGCGTGTATAAGTGTAAACTATATGACGTGTGTAAAGTGTAAACTGTATAATGTTTCTACTAAACGTGTATTTATTTATGATCAATATTTGTTAACTCAGTCTGCCAGCCAAGTACAAAGACTTTTTGAAACATGATTCCTGGGTGTAAAAAATTCCGTCACGTTCAACAGTCCATAATCTACACAACAAATTTATAAAGATGTGTCAGAAATGTACGGACAACGAAGGTGAACAGTTCCAGCACCTTCTTCAATAAAGTTGGTAAGTACGAAAATTTGTAAAATAGTTACGAAAATGTGTGTAGTTGTATCACTGCGATCCTATGCTGTCCGTTCCCCACCGCAAATGCATAAGCAGTGTATAGTGAAATCCCCGCGTCTGCTGTCCAGTGCTATACTGATCGCACTGTAGTATATTACCATGCAAGGTTGGTATGTGGTTTTTACAGAATTGAAGAAAATGCTTAAAACCGAGCGATAGGTTTTTAATTTCCGAGACTTCACAAACATGCGATGGTTTTCAAAATGATAGTAAAATAATATATTTGTTGGGAATATTTGCATTCATTATAAACAATTGACTAAAGTTAACAATCAGCACTTTTGAAATTCATATTAAAGCAAACAGGTTATGTATATGATGTTAATTATAAAATTGGTACCTGGTAAGTCAGTCGTCCTCAACTAAATTATTAAACTTCATCAAATTATCCCAATATGGAGGCCTTTCAAAAACAATGTTGCATCTTGTGCATTTTAACTGTACTGGTGGTGTTGTATAGGTTGTATAACAGATTCATGTCTGTAGGTATGTTCTCATTGAGTAGGGCAGTCTTTATTCTTTGCTCCTTTTAGAATCTCTGTGTCTTCAAGAATGCTGATCCTGTTGTTATTATACACTCTGTGTTGTACTGACATAGAGTTATCAATTTTTTTCGAACTGATGACCCATTTTAGTATGTGTTTGGCAAAACTTTATTTTTCTTCATTATTAATTAAATTTTTGAAATGTCCACAATATCTTGTGTTGAAATTTCTTGTTGTTTTGCCTTACATACTTACTTACTCACTGGCACTATCGAACCCGTAGGTTCATGGCCGCACGGACATAAGCTCTCCATACATCCCTATCCTGAGCTAATGCTTTCCAATCATCCCCTGTATAATCTACTTCCCTCAAATCATAGTTAATGTTATTCTCCCACCTCATTCTTGGTCTACCAACTGGGCGTTTTCCCTCTGGCTTTCCTACAAGAAGCTTCCATGCAAGTCTCTCATTCCCCATACGTGCAACATGTCCTGCCCATCGCAGTCTACGAGACTTAACTGTTCTTATTATATCTGGCTTCCTATAAAGACCATGTAGTTCATTGTTATGTAGTCTTCTCCATTCACCTGTCTGTTCATCTCTCTTTGGTCCAAAAATTTTCCTAAGTACTTTATTCTCAAATACTTGTAATCTCCTTTCCTCTCTTAAAGTAAGAGTCCATGTTTCGCACCCATATAATATAACTGGTAGAATAATAGTTTTATATATTTTCAGTTTAACGTTTTTTGAAAGGAGTTGGGACATCAAAAGTCTCTGCAATGCATAATAGCATGCATTTCCAGAATTGAGCCTATGTTTAATTTCTTTGTGCATCTCATTCCTACTTGTGATTATTGTTCCTAGGTATTTGAATTCAGCCACTTCCTCAAAATTTCCCTCATTTTTCATTAGCTGTCCATTTCCATTATTTAATGAATTTCTATGTGTGACCATATATTTAGTTTTATTGATATTTACTTCCAGTCCTAATTTCTTAGTGTTACTCAATAGTGTGTGCGTGTTGGCCTTTAGTATCTCCTCGCTATCGGCCAACAATACTACATCATCAGCATAAACTAACAGCTTATTAATACCATTGAGTTGTAAGCCTTCCTCATTCTCTAAAGATTTAATGGCATGCTCTAGTACAAAATTAAATAGTAGAGGAGATAGTGCATCTCCTTGCTTCAACCCATTCTGGATTTCAAAAGTGTCCGAAAACTGTTTGCCTACACGCACCCTACTCTTTGTGCCATTTAGACACATTCGTATAAGTCTAACTAACTTTTTAGGAATTCCGAACTCCAGCAGGATACTATATAACTTCTCCCTCTTAATTGAATCATATGCTTTTTTGAAGTCTACATATAGTTGATGTACAGTACCATTATATTCCCATTTCTTTTCTAAAATCTGTCTTATACTAAAAATCTGATCTGTTGTAGACCTGTTCTTCTAAATGCACATTGATGATCTCCTAGAATGTCATCAATATAGGGAGTAAGTCTGCTTACTAATATATTTGTTAGAATTTTGTACGAAGTTGAAAGTAATGAGATGCCCCTGTAGTTGTTGCAATCAGTTTTATCTCCTTTCTTATAAATTGGTACGATAATTGATTCCTTCCATTCATCTGGAAGAGCTTCTTTTTCCCAAATCATACTAAGCAACCAGCGTATCTTGTCCATCAATTTTTCTCCCCCTGATTTTATCAGTTCTGCTGGGATCTCATCTGAACCTGATGCTTTATACATCTTCAATTTTTCAATCGCCATTTCAACCTCTAATGCACTTGGCTCTGCGACTAGCATTTCTGCTGTCTGTAAATTATTCCTCCTCAATGTCCTGTTCTGTATGTACATTTAATAGCTGATTAAAGTAACTTTTCCATCTATTTAATATACTCCTGGAATCTGCAATCATATCCCCATTTTCATTCCGAATTATGTTTGTTCTAGCCTGAAACCCTTTCTTCTCTATACTAATTCCCTGATATAATTCTCTAATGTTCCTATTTTTTGCATTCATTTCAAGATCATTAATCTTCTCTCTCAAATATTCCCTCTTTTTACTCTTTAGTAACTTGGTGGTTTCCCGTCTAATACTACCCAATTGCTCTAAATTTACCTCATTTGGCTCGTGTAACCATTTCATTTTTGCTAGCTTTCTTTTCTTTACAATGTCGGCACATTCCTCATCAAACCATTTCTTGTTTTGCCTCTTTTTTAAACAACCAATGCTTTCTGATGCTGACAATTTAATAGTATCTCTTATAGCCTCCCATTCTTTATTTATATCAGTTTCTTCTTCGTTTGCCACATTGTCATCTGAAGATTCCAGTACTTCAAATCTATTAGCAATTTTGATTTGGTATTCTTGCCGCATTTCATCATTTTTCAAGTTTTTTAATTCATATTTTACAGAATCATCTTTAGCGTTTGTTCCTCTCATAAGCGATAGCCGTTGTCTGATTTTCACTCTGACCAGATGATGATCCGAATTGCAGTCTGTCCCTCTAACTGATCTAACATCAATGATGCTACTGTGCCAGCGTTTATCCACTAATACATGATCTATCTGGTTCCGAGTTTCTCCATCTGGGGACGTCCAGGTGTATTTATGAATATCCTTATGCTGAAATGTTGTGCTCTTAACAATGAGATTCTTTGATGTGGCAAATGTGACTAATCTAACCCCGTTGTCGTTACTATCTTCATGAAGACTGAATTTGCCTATTGTTGGTTTGAATATATCTTCCCGCCCCACTTTTTGCATTAAAATCTCCTAAGACAATTTTCATATGATATCGTGAAAGGCTATCAAATAAGCATTCTAATTCTTCATAGAACTCATCCTTGATCTTGTCATCTTTATCTTCTGTGGGGGCATGTACATTTACAATTATAAAATCATGTCGTTTACCCTTTAGAATTATGTATGATATCCTATCACTAACAAACTTAATATCTCGGATAGCGGATAGGATCCTCCTTCTGACTAAAAAACCCGTTCCAAATGCAGGTCTTTCTGCACCCCCGTAGTATAATGCAAAGCTTCCTGATTCCTGACTACCTTCTCCTGGCCACCTAACTTCCTGTAAAGCGACTATATCCAAGGGCGATTTATCTAGTTCCCGCGTTAATATCTCTAGTGCCCCGCTATTGTATAAAGTCCTAACATTCCATGTTCCTAGGAACATGTCCCTGTGTTTGAGCCTTTGGCATGGGTTCCCTGAAGTAGTCCCCGCCCGGAGAACCGACTGGGGGACTATTTGACCTCCGGAAAATTTTACCCCAGTTGAACCCATGCCCGCATTTCTTGAGGTTCTATTTTTACGGCGAAAGATCGTCACTCTTTCGACCATGGTACTTTTTTCGTCTGGCTTATCATCTTCGACCAGTCCGGCATGGGTAACCCTATCGGCAGCAATGCTACCGCCGGCATAGCTCTCAGGATCATTTAAGCACGCAAGCCACTCCACCACGACAAGGTAAAGATACCATGGAGGGAAGTAAAGTGATCCCACAACAGGCCCGGAGGCCCTTGGGGTAGTAGGAGGTTAAGGCTCCCACTTTTTCTAGACAATCGACACTTTATGTCAGCCGGGTTGTCAGCCCTGCGTGACGGCCGCCTTTACCCCAGAACAAGCTTCTGGTACTCATTTCCGTTAGAGGCTGAGTCGACCCCAGGGCCATAGTGCCGCCAGAGGATTTGGGTCAGTTTAAAAATCCTGACCCCAACGGGACTTGAACCCTCGACCCTCCAGCTTGTAGCTCAGTGCCTTAACCACTACGCTAAGGCGTGCCCCAAAGTAAATCGATCCCACAACAGGCCTCAGGAGGCCCTTGGGGTAGTAGGAGGTTAAGGCTCCCACTTTTTCTAGACAATCGGCACTTTATGTCAGCCCTGCGTGACGGCCGCCTTTACCCCCAGAACAAGCGTCTGGTACTCATTTCCGTTAGAGGCTGAGTCGACCCCAGGGCCATTGTGCCGCCAGAAGGTTTGGGTCAGTGTTGTTTTGCCTATGTAAAAATTTTCGCAGCTATTGCATTTTAGTTTGTGGACACCTTTATTTTCGTATCTATTCGTTATTTCTGTCTTGTTGGATACAATGTTGTTGAGTTTGTTATTAGTTTTGAAGGCAATTTTAATATTTTCATCTTGTTTCCTGATTGAATTAGCTAATTTGGTCATTTTGTTTCCTGTATAAATTAGTGCAATCCATTTGTTTGTATTTGTGTTACATTCTTTTTCTAGTTTTGTTATATTTATTGGATTGATTCTTCTTTTTTGTTTTCTGACCAATTTGTTCATCATTTCTTCTTTGTATCCATTGGTATGTGCTAGGAATTTTATATAATTTAGTTATTTTCTGTAGTTTGATTAGTTTAGTTGTAGCTGTAACATTCTGTTGATTAGGCTGATGAAGGTACTTATTTTTTGTTGTATTGGGCATCTTGATTTTTGGTGTATAACTATTGTGTTTGTTGGTTTTCTGTATATACATATGTTTAGACTATTGTTAGTAACATTTTTGGAAAGTGTTAAGTCTAAATAGTTTATGGAGTTATTATTTTCAGTTTCTTCTGTGAATTGAATTTTGTTGTGCATTTTGTTTAATTCATATCATTTTGTTTAGTTGTTCAGTGTACTTTCTGTCTGTCTTTTTTTCTTGTAGTTTCTGTTCTATTATTTCTATTGTTTCATCGATTGGGATGTATGTATATAGATTTTTTATTTGGTTGGCTAGATCAAAATGGGTTTTTAACTGTTTCTTTGAGTTGTGTGGCAATTAGTTTAGATAGTTTAAAATTAGGTACATTTATGCAGTTGATGACCGGTCTTATGGGAATGTTTTCTTTATGTACTTTTGGTAGGACTTTCATTACTGGTGCGGTGGGATTGTTGTTGGTGCATTTGTAGTTAATAGCTCTACTGTTCCTTTTTTGGTTGTTTATATTTTCTACTTTGTGCTCGTTTTTTGTGATGGTATCACAATTTTTTAGGGTTTATTTTATTTCTCTTTGGTGTTTATTAGTAGTGTCTTTGTTTGTTTTTTGAAATTGTTTTCTTCAATGAATTGTCATGTTTTATCCATGTATTCTTCTTTATTTATTAATACTATGGCATTCCCTTTATCAGCTTTCGTATGTATTATGTTTTCTTTTTTTGAGTTTGGCTATGATTTTTGAGATTTTTTTAAGTTTTGTTTTTCTTCTTCGTTTATTGATGGTAAGTTACTGTTGTTATTGTTTTCTTGGCTGTGTAGCTTTTGTTATTTATTTTAATTTTGGCATAATTGGGTGTGATTGTTATGTTTAAGGAATTCTTTGTTAAAGAATATATTTCCGATTGTTTTGTGTGGTGTCAGTTTATGGTTAAAATATTTGTAGTAGATTTTTGCCTCACTAGCCAAACAATCAACACTTTTGAAATTAATATTAAAGCACTGTTAAAAAAGACTGAACATTTTCCAAAAATTTTACTAACAATAATCTAGACAAGAATATTCAGAAAACCAACAAACAACACAATAGCTATACACCAAAAATCAAGACACTCAATGCAACAGAAAATAAGTACCTTCATCAGCCTAATCAACAGAATGTTAAAGCTACCACTAAGCAAAACAAACTACAGAAAAGAACTAAATTATATAAAATCCCTAGCACATAACAATGGATACAAAGAAGAAATGATCAACAAATTGTTCAGAAAACAAAAAAGAAGAATCAATCTAACAAATATAACAAAACTAGAAAAAGAATGTAACACAAATACAAACAAATGGATTAAATTAGCTAATTCAATCAGGGAACAAGATGAAAACATTAAAATTGTCTTCAAAACTAATAACAAACTCAACATCATATCCAACAAAACAAAAATAAAAAATACGAAAATGAAGGTGTCTATAAACTAAAATGCAATAGTTGTGTAAAGTTCTACATAGGCAAAACAACATGAAATTTCAACACATGATATAATAATAATAATAATAATAATAATAATAATAATAATAATAATAATAATAATAATACTTTATTTATTCTGGCAGAGTTAAGGCCATAAGGCCCTCTCTTCCACTCAACCAGTACAAATACAAATAAATATTCGACAAATATAGATATACACTATACTAATTATAAACACTTAAAGATACAATAAATGTAACAATGTAAATGTCATGTACAAACAACATTTTATAGGGTAATAACAATAATGATACGATAATAATAATAATAATAATAATATAAATATGATACATTATACGGGAAACACCAATTAATATATATATATATATCTTACACTGGATAATAATGAAGTCGATTTTAGAGCAAATATAAATTTAGATTTCTTTTAAAAGATACCAATGTCCGGCAGCCCCTTATTTCTTGTGGTAGGGAAATCCAGTTGCGAGAAGTGGAGATGGTATAAGACATGGAGTGATGTGATGTCCTATGTTGCGGTATATTAAGTAAGAGACTATGTTGTGATCTTGTGTTTAAGTTATGGTTTGAGGATAGATACTGGAAACGGGATGATAAATAATTGGGAATCGAGGTATTGTAGGATCTTAAATAGGAGAATTAGACAGTGCGATTTTCTTCTCTCTTTTAGATGTAGCCATGACAATTCGTGGAATAATGGAGAAATGTGATCGTATTTTCGAACATTAAATATGAATCTGATACACATATTACGGACACGCTGCAGTTTGTCCGACAATCCGTCACTTATGTCAGTTAGTAGAACGTCACAGTAGTCAAAATGCGGCATCACTAAAGTTTGGATTAAAATTCTTTTAAGAGTTGTAGGAAGAAAATGTTTAAGTCGCTTTAGGGAATGCATTATGGAGAAGATCCTTGTAGATGGTTGTTTTACTTGCTCATGCCATTTTAAATTAGAATCTAAATAAAATCCCAAGTTTTTAACGACGTCGGTATAAGGAATTTGTTCATTATCTAATATGACATCCGGCATATTGCCATTGTTTATGAGGTGTAATAGGCTTGGATGTCCGATAATTATTGCTTGGTTTTGTTTACATTTAGTTTCAGCCCATATTGTCTGGACCATAAAGATATATCCCTGAGGTCAGTGTTTACTTCGTCAATATATTCATTAATTTCGTCAGGCCTAAAGTGTGTGTAAATCTGTAGGTCGTCGGCGTAAAAATGATGCTTGCAGTTTTGTAGTTTCTTGGTCACGTCAATAATATAAATCGAGAAGAGAAGAGGAGCGAGGACGCCGCCTTGAGGTACCCCTTTCCTCACCAAGTGCCAGAAAGAAATGCGATTATTAACAGAAACTGATTGCTGACGATTAGTGAGGTAAGATGCAAACCAATCAAGGCAGTTTTCCGACAGATGTAGTGTCTTTAGTCTCGCTAGCATTAAGTCTATATCTACTGTGTCAAAGGCTTTGCTGTAGTCGAGTAGGACTATTGCGGTGAGTTTGCTTTTGTCCATTGAGTCTCTTATGTCCTCTACAATGCCAAGTAGTGCAGTACTTGTGTGATGTCCTGTTCTAAAACCAGACTGATGTTCATCAAGTAAGTCGTGTGTGGTGAGGTAGTCTGTTAACTGTGAGTGTATTATGTGTTGCAGTGCTTTAGATAAACAGGGAAGAATACTAATTGGTCTATAATCATCGAGTGTTGTGGGAGTGTTTGATTTCGGTGTAGGACGAACTAGAGCCATTTTCCAGAGTCTGGGATAAGACCCGGTCATTATAGAGGCATTAAAAATGTGGGTTATTGTTGGGAGAATAATGTATATTATTTTTTGCAGGAGAGTTATTGTTATATTGTCTATTCCTTGTGCTTTAGATTTAATACGTAATACTGCTCTTTTGGCGTCATCAGGTGAGATATAGGAAAAAAAGAATTTGTCTCGGGTAGGTTGGGAATATGACATTAGTTCATCTATTGTCTGTTGTTTGTGTTGTGAGGTGTTGTCAGAAGGGAGGCGGGTAAAATGGTCATTCAACTCATCTAGTGGTAGGGTCAGCTGTTTCTACCTGTAGTTTATTTTGACAGAGGCCTATTGATTTTAAATTTTTCCACATGTCAGCTGAGTTGGACATAGATTGTGTAATAATAGTATGGGCATATCTTAGTTTTGCATTCCTTTTAGTCTGGTTGACTTTATTCCTCAGATGTTTGTATGTCTGTAAGTCTGTCAGTTCTTTGTTCCTCCTGTATTTCCTAAATGCTGCGTCTCTCTCTGTCATAAGCAAGCGGATATTATCAGACATCCAGGGTGCAGGTGGTCTGTTTATACGTCTAGTCTTGATAGGTGCGTGTTTGTCATACAATTGTAAAATCATGTCATTAAAATTTTCAACTTTCTCGTCTACAGTCCTAAGTGTCCATATGTTGTTCCAAGGTAGTTTTGCAGCGTCATCAATTAATTGCGCATAATTTATATGTTTCAAGTCTCTGTATGTTACAAGTCTAGGTCTACGTTTAGAGCAAAGGAGTGAATATTCAATGTATATTAAGTCATGTGCAGAGATGCCTGGAGCTTCTATCTGTCCACTAGTTATAACTTTTTGAGGATTATTTGTTATAATTAAGTCTAGTAGTGTGTTAGAATACCTAGTATGATGGGTTGGTTCTGAAGGCAGTATTGTCATATTGCATGACTGGAACATTGTCTGTAATAGTATAGTGTTGTAAGAATTTGTGGCTAATAGATTAGTATTGAAGTCTCCTAGTACAATTACATGTTCATAAGATGGTATCAGATTTTGGAGTACTGTTTCAATGTCATGCAGGTGACCGACATTTGGGGGCTTATAAACTACTCCTAATAAACATTTCTGCATTTTCGCTCTAATTTCTATAAATAGGTATTCGGGTCGAGACGAGTATTCACTAGGCGAATGGGATACAATTTTCGGTTGTAGATCGGAACGTATATACATCGCCACGCCGCCTCCATTTTTCCCGAATCTGTCATTCCTAATCAAGATGTAATTTTGCATGTTTACAAGAGAAGAAGGAAGGGTATTTTTCAGCCATATTTCAGAAATTAAAATGGCATGCAGATTTAGTGTTGAAAATATAGTTTGTAATTCTGAGAAGTGGGACAAGAGTGACTGTGCATTACAATGTGTTATTTTGAGTGTATTGCTGTTCAAAGAGAAACGTGATTTTAAAAGGTCTGAGGTGGAAGGGGTATGTTGAGATGGGGACAATGGAACTGTCAAAGACCGAATATTCTGAACATTTAAAAAATTGTATTAATAACAATGGATACAAAGAAGAAATGATCAACAAATTGTTCAGAAAACAAAAAAGAAGAATCAATCTAACAAATATAACAAAACTAGAAAAAGAATGTAACACAAATACAAACAAATGGATTAAATTAGCTAATTCAATCAGGGAACAAGATGAAAACATTAAAATTGTCTTCAAGACTAATAACAAACTCAACATCATATCCAACAAAACAAAAATAAAAAATACGAAAATGAAGGTGTCTATAAACTAAAATGCAATAGTTGTGTAAAGTTCTACATAGGCAAAACAACATGAAATTTCAACACATGATATTCTGAACATTTAAAAAATTGTATTAATAATGAAGAAAAATCAAGGTTTGCCAAACACATACTATAAATGGGTCATCAGTTCGAAAAAATCAATAACTCTAATGCTGTGGTTTATCTACGACGCAACGCGCCAGCGCAAAAATTGCTCCCCATGTATTTAAATGGAGGTGGTTTATCTACAACACAAATTGCTGGCGCAAAAAAATTTGCGCTGACATGTCGCGTCGTGTTTTGGAATCTCTTGAATCCAGGACGCAATTTGCCAGCGCAAACAAAGAATATAGAAGATATTACCCATACTCATTGGTGTAATTGCTAAAAACAAACTAAGATTTGTTAACAAAATGTAGGAAATACAGTACTTGTTTTATAACTTTCCAATTTTAACGACGAAAGTTAGACAGTTTTGTTGCAAATCATCGAGATCTATACATGTTTTTTACAATATGAGCATGAAGGAGTACAGAGATGTACAGAAAAAAATTATTGTGGCTTGAACTTAGTCAAGAGATAAATAAAAGCTGTAAATATTGTATCTCGGGGATATTATGGATGTGCATAAATTTCGTCTTCTATTAAATTCAAAACCTGATAAAACTGCTCAGGCGAAAATCTGAAGTATTCTAAAATTTGGTATATTCATCAACCATATGTTTATTTAAGAACTAAAGAATAATTTATTCTATAATTTTCCATACAACATTCATATGATGCTGTTGCTCTAGGTACTTTTTCTGTCTTTACTAATATTTCGAACTATTTTAATCGTTTTGCAACGACACTTGAAACTTTTTTATGAAGAATTTTTAATATGTTTATCAATGTACACAAATTATGACTTTTCCTCTCAATTTATTTTCAAAGTTCTTTATTAGAATTGAAGTTGGCATACGTGAACGCTCATAAAATTAAATCCACCAGATGGCAGGACATATGTGTGAATTACCAACATTTGCATTTAATTCCAAACCATATTTTAAGAAATAAATATTCAATCACTTCATTTTGTTAGATTCCGATGGGCCAGTTTAGTGTACGTCAGATTAGTTTACAGTTTACTAAATAGTATGTAAGTAATTTATTTTATTAGGTTATGCAGGGACAGGTTTGTATACATTAGTTTTTGTAAACACATTTGGAAATATATTATGAACGATGGTCATTTTGATTTTCCATATATGTGGTGCCATCTGGCGACAATTCCATAAACATATGCGCTGTAGCGTATGCGCTCCGTGTGGAACCAGCATCACGCCGAGCGAAACGCGAATTCGCGTCACGTCGGGCGCGACACGCTGTATAATAAACCGTAGCATAAGTCAGTTCTACACAGAGAGTATAACAACAGGATCAGCATCCTTGAAGACGTAAGAGATTCTAAAAGAAGCAAAGAATAAAGACTTACTCAATGGGAACATATCTGCAGACATAAATCCGTTATATAACACCGTCAGTACAGTTGAAATGCAGAAGATGAAACATTGTTTTTGAAAGGCCTCCATATAGGAATAACTTGGTGAAGTTTAATAATTTAGTTGAGGACGACTGACTTACCAGGTACCAATTTTATAATTATCATCAACAGTGTGGGCAATGTGTATTAGTTGAAACAACAGGAGGCCGTGAGACCAATTGGTGATAAAATAACAGGAGGCTGTGAGACCAATTAGTGACAAAATGACAAGTACGTATTTGTTTTATATTGTTACAAATAAAGACCAGCTCATTTAAAATGCAGTGATTTGTTTCGTATAATGTATATTAACACTACCTTTGGATATTTTTTGTATATACATTGTATACATAGAGGGCAGTGGTTTTACTTCCCACACGTATGTTTATAATATGTAATATTACAGTATAGTTATTTAGGTTGGCAATCCCGAAATGTAGGAGTTTGAACTTTCAATCATGGTCGCCATTGATGTTAGTATGACGAAACGCACTATCGCGCAAGAACATGTTTTTCTCAAAACTTGGATTGTGGTGCATAGTCGGTTGATGCATAATGCCATCCACCTACTATTCTCATTGTTAAAGAGTTGGCAAGTTAGTTTACTTTTTCAAAATTATCATGATCTTATTTTGGTGTAATTTAATTATTCATGTGATTATTTTATTAAAATATTATGATCTTCTTGGTGATAAAATTGTGTAATACATAGTCAATAAAAACCCAAATCGCCTAATTAAAATTTTAAATAGTCGACTAGTTTCAATAGTATTTGATAATCAGTCTTCAAAATGCTATTGAAACTAGTTGACTATTTTAAATTTAAATTTGGTGATTTGGGTTTTTATTGACCATGTATAATACATGTGATTATTAATGGTTTATTTTAGGAAGTAATATTTTGAGGTTCTTTTAATCAAGTTTTTTGAGTCTGCAATCATCTCGCAAACTCAAAAATACTGACATGTGATTGTTTAAATTTTTATTTAAATTTTTTAATCTGGAACAATTCAGAATTTTACTTTGTTATTATTGGCATTAACATTTTTTTATAATATACTGCAGTTTCATGAACAAAGGTTAATAAATACTTGTTTCCTCTGGGGGTTACTGGATAAGATCCACATAAATCTATTGAGGTAATGTGGAATGGGTGGGTACTTTCAGGGAGGTCACCCAGAGGGGCGGGGACTAAATCCCCCCCCTTTCATAATGGAACACGATTTACACTTTTTTTTATATATTTCTTAATGTCTTTTGTCATCGTGTCCCAATAATATTTCCCCTTGAGTAGGGCTAAAGTTCCGCCCTCTCCCTGATGTCCGGAGGTCACGGTGTCGTGGTGGGCTTTAAGCAGAAGATCAATTAAGGTCCTTGGAATAATGAGAATAAGAAAGCCTTTATCTCGCCAGTAGGCAAGGCCCTCATTATCCATAATTAATTTACTTTCTTGTCCGTTATGTATCCGGTCTATTTCTCTATTACAGAAGAAATCGGATGCCTGATGAGCCTTGATATTTTCCCTAGTTAGCGTGTGGTCAGCATCACCGGCCTGTATTAATCCCACATAACGGGACAACACATCCGCATTAGTGTTCAATCTGCCTGGTTTGTGTACGATGTTGAAGTTGTACTCGCTTAAAGTAAAGGTTAGTCTGCTACTCCCATGATCTCGAGTAACCCTCAGCCACACTAGGGCATTATGATCGGTTACTACGGTAAAAAAGACGCCATACAAATAACACCTGTGCGCCTTAATACCGTAGACAACAGCTGCTAGTTCTTTGTGAGTGGTGGCGTAGTTTCTTTCGGCGGGATTCAACACCCTACTCCAAAAGCTTATGGGACGTCGCCCTGGCGGTGCCAGAGAATAGCACTGATGGCTACGTCTGACGCGTCTGTGCTTAGGTAGAACATTTTCTTGAAGTCCGGGTGATGCAGTATAGCATGTGACATGAGAGCTGTGCGCAGAGTGTCGAAAGCGTGTTGTGTCGCTCTCCCCACACAAATTTTACATTTTTCCTCGTTAGTTCTGTTAAGGCTACACTTGTATGAGCGAAATCAGGAATGAAGGTTCTATAAAAACCTACGAGTCCTAAAAAGGCTCTTATCCCTTTCACAGTTTTAGGACGCGGGAAGTTCTCTATACATTTTACTTTCTCCGGGTTGGGTTGAATGCCAGTTCTGCCCACTATGTGCCCTAAATATGCAACTTCAGGCTTCGCGAAGTCACATTTGTCACGGCTAACTTTGATTTTTGCCGCGCGAATTCTTTCAAAAACTTTCGTCATCTGAAGAGCGTGTGTTTCCACTTACAGGGATGCAATGAGTAGGTCATCGAGATAAACCAGTTGTTTCAGGTCTCCCATCCCCATTAATGCCTTGCTCTAAGTCATGGGTACTCCACATAAGCCTTCGTGGCAATCGAGTAAATTTATAGGTTCCTAAGGGAGTTATTCCGGTTTTATCGCTATCCTCGGGTCGGAATATTACAGTATGCACTTTCCACATCGAATAAGGTGAAATACATTTTTCCTGAAAGCATGGCAATATTTGCCTTCAGGTCCGGAGTCGGGTAATTTGGAAGTAACGTTACGTTGTTGAGTGTCCGGTAATCTGCAACTAAACGCATCTTGGGAGTCCCATCTGGGTTTAGTTGTTTTTTCTTTATTAAGATAACCGGGGCGCTCCAGTGCGTAACTGCTGGAACAATAACCCCTTGTTCTTCCAGGGTATCTAATTTATTTTTTAACTCATCTCGTAACGCGTAGGGGACTGAATAAGGGTTTTTTCTAACAGGCAGGGCATCACCAGTGTTTATCTCATGAAATCCCATATCAGTACATGGCAACACTCCTCCTTTTTCATGCATACATCAATGTTTCCTAATATTACCGGATAAATTATTTCTTTTTCTTCGGGAGTTAGATGTTCTACCTTCTTCTCGAGTTCTAACCGAATAGTTCGTATATGTTCTTGAACATCTAAATCCCTTCCGTGGTAGTCCTAGGTTCGAGGGGGAAAATAATTTTGATATCGATAATCTGACAGCTGGTGGCCTAGGCAATTCAGAGGCTGATGTATATAATTTACTTTTATTTCTGTTCCCTTAATTTCAACTTTCTTATCCGAATTGTTTTTTGTTTCCTCCTTGTCCCCTGAATAATGTCGATTTTCCCTACTTACAGAAGGCTCCTGTCGGATTTTTGGTCCTGATTTTAGCTTGTAGCTAGCCCTGTGTATTCTTTCACTTTTTATGCGGGGTTTCCTACCACTCGGGGGTTTCCTTTTATCATCTTTGTCAGGGTTGGTCCTCAAACATTCTTCCAGCGACGTCTCAGTGACACAAGGCAGAAATCTTCTTCCACTTGGGGGGGGGCGATCTCTGTCCAGCCACAACCGCAAAAGTGGGAGAAGGGGTAGTTCCAATCTCCTCAAAGGGGGCCCGAGTCCTTCCTACCACGCTTCCTGTTTCCCTTGTTTCGCTTTCATTATTTTCCTCTATATTTTCTCTGGTTACTTGTTCCCCGTTGCCTAATAATTTAACCCTCTTCAATGTATAGTATTCGTCACTCGTGTTAACTACTTCCACAATGCAATATCTATGTGGCTCCTTTGTCTTAGTCATAGGTCCTATTTGAACACAGCGTTTATTGTGTTGATAGAACACAGGTGTGAGGGTCCTGGCGATATGTATACCTTCTTTTCCCTGGTCCCATGTCTAACCTGTGTTCTATAATCACTTAATGCGGAAAGCCTTCCGGGTTGGGCGTCCTTATGCGACCTAAAATACATCTGATCGATTTGGGTGCAATTTCTACTTCTCCTTGTGTAACTATCTCCCACACTCGGTCACTATCCTCACTGGTATGGTCCGAGGAGGAGGCGAGACATCCAATTGACGGTGATCAAGCGTCCCTCTCTGCCCTCACCCGTGCAAGCCAAATGAGCGTCGCGACCTAGTAGGGGATAGATGGTGTTTCCTAATTTTACTGTGTTCGTTTTTAAGTCAATTCTTGACCCTAACCTGCGTAGGACATCAACGCCTAGCACCTCGTCAAATTCACAAGACAAGTACGCTACAGCAAATGTGGCCGAAAATGTGTGTGTCCCAATCGTAAGATCAACTTTTTGAACACTTTGTAAATCTAATTTGCGTCCGGTTACTCCATACGCCTCCATATCTGTATTAGAGACTTCTGAACTGCAGACCCCAGGTTGAATGATCGAAATTCCTGCTCCGGAGTCTATAAGGAATGTCCTACATTTGTCTTCAATAAGGGCAGTTACAAGAAGTTCATGGGTGGTGTCGTAGACCCTAAAAATGTTTTAATTCCGGTGAAGGGCTGAGTTCGATGGATGGGCCCGCTCCATCGAACCGCGGGAGTTTGGGGCCGACTGATTCCTAGGGCAGTTCCTAGCGAGTTCCCTTGCTTCCAGATGGTGGGACGTTGTTATCCCTGGAATTGTTACCTGGGGAAGATCTTGAGGCCCTGGGTGGACTACTGTTACGAGGCGGTGGACCATCATTACGAAATGATCTTGACTGCGAAAAATTTGGTGCTGTAGTGTTTCGATTCCGGGGGTAAGATCTACATTCAAAAATAGAGAGCCCTTGTTTCCCACAAAAATTGCATGTTACCGGGTCGCTTAAGAATACCCCTTTTTGTTTCGTGTCCTTTCTACGTACTCTAGTCTTTCTGCTCTAAGTTGGAAGGGGGGTGAATACGTAAATGTTCATTAATGCTGGATTTTACCCCCCGTATAAAAGCACTTAAAGTCCTTCGATTCACTTCTTCATTCATAAAAGCTCTGCCTAATACATCATGTCTCATTGGCATAGACTGCCGACAACGGTCTGCGAAATGTTGTACGGTTTCATCACGTCCTTGCCTTGCTTCGGCTAATCTATCCGCATACCTATCGAAAATCTGTCCGTGAGTTGCATGGCCAAGATTTCGTATCCTGCTACTTTCAAATCCTCGTCTCCCTCTAAAAATGTCTTGGCTGCTCCCCTAAGTTTCACTCTATCAATCAATGCCTTCTCGGCGTCTGTCCATTTACTGAGAGTGCCCAAGTGTCTACAATTTCTAAGAAGGACCTAACATTCATGCTTGAAGGAGCACCATCCCATTGGGGTATATCTCCTACCAAATATATACGATTAGTCATGGCGCCGGTCTCCACAGTAGGGGCGGGAGATGGAGTTGATGTGGAGGCGGCATCTAATTACCGTTGCATCTGTTCCTGAGTAGCTTTTTGGGCCAATAATTGAGTGGACATGCCTGCTCCATTTCCTCGAATTGTTGCTGAGTGGGAGGAGCCATGTTCTAATTTCTGTCTTGAGTAATTAATTACCAATTTAATTTACGGGGTGTGATTCCCTTACACTAACAAGAAAAAATTACCTTGAACCTTTTAACGAAGGAAAAACTATTGCTCAAAAAATACAATATTATACCTTATTCACTTCTTAAAATTATGTACTTAATTCAATATATTTCCCTAGTATCTCTCAAATTCACTTTTAGAAATGTCTCTTTAATAAGGTCTTTCCCAGTACTATGTTACAGTGTATTCTCATATAGATTTTAAGACTTGTAATGTAGTTAAATAACAAGAAAATAATTATGATCTACAACAAAATAATTGTACTAAGAAAAGAAAATAGAATAGGAAAAATGTATAAAACATCGTCTTCTTATTACTGAGGGTAAAGAAAAGGTTGACTCAATTTAGGCTTGGATCATAAATTCTGCTAAACAAATTGAAATAATAATAGTTGAATTCTGTTTCTACGATGGTGAAAGTAGCAATGAGGGTAGATATTTTCAGATCAATTTGAGTAAACAAGTTGTACCAACTATTTCTGAATATAGCTGTAATGCTGAGAAAAACAAACTTTAGTTATTATTTGAATATTTACTTTAATAAGCAATCAAAGAAATTTATTAATTTTCAGAACAGGGGTCATTTTAAACTCCCTGGTGTATGAGAAAAATATTCTCAATGTAATGTTCAGTAACACTTTCTAAATGTAGTTCTCCTTAGAAGATAAGTTAACCTGGAAGAAAATGCTGTTAATCAGAAATAAGGGAAGAATGTAGTTCAAGCGATGTTTCAGGGGATAAGGACTAAGTGCTAGAGATTGGAATTCAACAAGTGATAATCTGCACGATATATTTATTAGCCAAATAGAAGAGAAGAAAAATATGTACTTTATAGTTACTAGGGATGAAAATTAAGTAAATGTTTTAATTTAACACTAGGATTAATACCAATTAGGCCAGTACTAAAATATGAAAAAAATTAACTAGAACATCTGTGTAGTCAGGAATCAGGAAGCTTTGCATTATACTATGGGGGTGCAGAAAGACCTGCATTTGGAACAGGTTTTTTTAGTCAGAAGGAGGATCCTATCCGCTATCCGAGATATTAAGTTTGTTAGTGATAGGATATCATACATATTTCTAAAGGGTAAACGACATGATTTTATAATTGTAAATGTACATGCCCCCACAGAAGATAAAGATGACAAGATCAAGGATGAGTTCTATGAAGAATTAGAATGCTTATTTGATAGCCTTTCACGATATCATATGAAAATTGTCTTAGGAGATTTTAATGCAAAAGTGGGGCGGGAGGATATATTCAAACCAACAATAGGCAAATTCAGTCTTCATGAAGAGAGTAACGACAACGGGGTTAGATTAGTAACATTTGCCACATCAAAGAATCTCATTGTTAAGAGCACAACATTTCAGCATAAGGATATTCATAAATACACCTGGACGTCCCCAGATGGAGAAACTCGGAACCAGATAGATCATGTATTAGTGGATAAACGCTGGCACAGTAGCATCATTGATGTTAGATCAGTTAGAGGGACAGACTGCAATTCAGATCATCATCTGGTCAGAGTGAAAATCAGACAACGGCTATCGCTTATGAGAGGAACAAACGCTAAAGATGATTCTGTAAAATATGAATTAAAAAACTTGAAAAATGATTAAATGCGGCACGAATACCAAATCAAAATTGCTAATAGATTCGAAGTGCTGGAATCTTCAGATGACAATGTGGCAAACGAAGAAGAAACTGATATAAATAAAGAATGGGAGGCTATAAGAGATACTATTAAATTGTCAGCATCAGAAAGCATTGGTTGTTTAAAAAAGAGGCAAAACAAGAAATGGTTTGATGAGGAATGTGCCGACATTGTAAAGAAAAGAAAGCTAGCAAAAATGAAATGGTTACACGAGCCAAATGAGGTAAATTTAGAGCAATTGGTTAGTATTAGACGGGAAACCACCAAGCTACTAAAGAGTAAAAAGAGGGAATATTTGAGAGAGAAGATTAATGATCTTAAAATGAATGCAAAAAATAGGAACATTAGAGAATTATATCAGGGAATTAGTATAGAGAAGAAAGGGTTTCAGGCTAGAACAAACATAATTCGGAATGAAAATGGGGATATGATTGCAGATTCTAGGAGTATATGAAATAGATGGAAAAGTTACTTTAATCAGCTATTAAATGTACATACAGAACAGGACATTGAGGAGGATAAGTTACAGACAGCAGAAATGCTAGTCGCAGAGCCAAGTGCATTAGAGGTTGAAATGGCGATTGAAAAATTGAAGATGTATAAAGCATCAGGTTCAGATGAGATCCCAGCAGAACTGATAAAATCAGGGGGAGAAAAATTGATGGACAAGATACGCTGGTTGCTTAGTATGATTTGGGAAAAAGAAGCTCTTCCAGATGAATGGAAGGAATCAATTATCGTACCAATTTATAAGAAAGGAGATAAAACTGATTGCAACAACTACAGGGGCATCTCATTACTTTCAACTTCATGCAAAATTCTAACAAATATATTAGTAAGCAGACTTACTCCCTATATTGATGACATTCTAGGAGATCATCAATGTGCATTTAGAAGAAACAGGTCTACAACAGATCAGATTTTTAGTATAAGACAGATTTTAGAAAAGAAATGGGAATATAATGGTACTGTACATCAACTATATGTAGACTTCAAAAAAGCATATGATTCAATTAAGAGGGAGAAGTTATATAGTATCCTGCTGGAGTTCGGAATTCCTAAAAAGTTAGTTATACTTATACGAATGTGTCTAAATGGCTCAAAGAGTAGGGTGCGTGTAGGCAAACAGTTTTCAGACACTTTTGAAATCCAGAATGGGTTGAAGCAAGGAGATGCACTATCTCCTCTACTATTTGATTTTGTACTAGAGCATGCCATTAAATCTTTAGAGAATGAGGAAGGCTTACAACTGAATGGTATTAATAAGCTGTTAGTTTATGCTGATGATGTAGTATTGTTGGCCGATAGCGAGGAGATACTAAAGGCCAACACGCACACACTATTGAGTAACACTAAGAAATTAGGACTGGAAGTAAATATCAATAAAACTAAATATATGGTCACACGTAGAAATTCATTATATAATGGAAATGGACAGCTAATGACAAATGAGGGAAATTTTGAGGAAGTGGCTGAATTCAAATACCTAGGAACAATAATCACAAATAGGAATGAGATGCACAAAGAAATTAAACATAGGCTCAATTCTGGAAATGCATGCTATTATGCATTGCAGAGACTTTTGATGTCCCAACTCCTTTCAAAAAACGTTAAGCTGAAAATATATAAAACTATTATTCTACCAGTTATATTATATGGGTGCGAAACATGGACTCTTACTTTAAGGGAGGAAAGGAGATTACGAGTATTTGAGAATAAAGTTCTTAGGAAAATTTTTGGACCAAAGAGAGATGAACAGACAGGTGAATGGAGAAGACTACATAACAATGAACTACATGGTCTTTATAGGAAGCCAGATATAATAAGAACAGTTAAGTCTCGTAGACTGCGATGGGCAGGACATGTTGCGCGTATGGGGAATGAAAGACGTGCAAGGAAACTTCTTGTAGGAAAGCCAGAAGGAAAACGCCCAGTTGGTAGACCAAGAATGAGGTGGGAGAACAATATTAACTATGATTTGAGGGAAGTTGATTATACAGGGAATGATTGGAAAGCATTAGCTCAGGATAGGAATGTATGGACAGCTTATGTCCGCGCGGCCATGAACCTACGGGTTCGATAGTGTCAGTGAGTATGTAAGTAAGGAATTCAGTCACTGAAATCAAATATTTAGAAGATTCTATTATAGTAAATTAAATGTTCCGTCAGAGGCGTTTAAATTTTACAAAATGCGGTGTAAAATTGGTTCGTAATCTTATCAGGAGTATTATTAAACCTACCGCCGGGCAACAGATGTAATGATTTGGTATTCTTATTCTTTTTTACGAAGGGGCATTACTAAATAATAGGTAGCGTGTCGAGGAAGATATAGGAATTTGGGCCGGTTCAGGGTCCTAGGGCTTGGAAGACAGGACTCTTGGTAAACGAAATGACTTAAGCTTGTTGGCTACTTCGATGAAACATAAGGAGTACCGATACCGCTAAATAAAGTTCAATATTGAAATAGGTGACCCACATGTAAAGGAAATACACAACTCCTCTCAATTATAACTATTGATTCTTATAGAAGTAAACTAATGCTATATGGAAGACAACCTTATAAATTCAGACTTAAACTGCACCCTTACAAGATATATCAAACATATATAAATCAAATATAACATAAACCATATATATAATTGTATTTAAGACAATATGTAGTAAGACAAATCAGGAAAACTCAAGAGACAAAATATAACTCAATAAAACAAACACTTAAAGCTAAAATATTAAGTTTTTAAAATTGTGAAGTTTTACGTTGAAGCTGAAGGTTTAAGATTAATTTCTGAACTCCAATATGAGTCCAAACTTAATTTCAAAGTTCAAATTTCTTCAATGGGTAATTATTGAAGTTTATTGATATAAGTTAAAATATTATCAAGTTATTTTAAGATCTATTTAAAATATATATTGTATATCCTGAAGTTATTGTAAAATGTAACCAAGTCTTGCTTACAAAGTACAACCGCAGTGCAAGTCGACGTTCACCCTTGGTTAGCTGCAGTCGATCTCATCCTGCTTTTCGAAGTTCCCGTTTATATATGATTTTTCTAATGTTTTTTATCCAAAATATTTCCCCAGATTAGAATTTATTTCGTCTGAGTTTTGCAACATTCCTCGAACCCTCTATTAAGATTGGTTTTTAAAACTCCCTTGTCTCATAAAATAAGCTAATCCATTAACATTGGTATGTTTGCTTTTAAGATTTCCTTGTCTTCATAAAATACGCTAACCTATTTCCTTGCCCAACCCTCTATCTACATTGGTATGTTTCATAGTGTTGATCGTTATCTTTACATACCTTTTCTTTCAAGGGTTTGTTTTTAAAACCGTCTTGTCTCGCGAAATAAGCTGAACCATCTTCTTATAATTTAATGTCGCTTCAGCATATTTTTATCATTATATTTAGTTTTATTATATTAATTCAATCTTTTTTTAATCATTTCTCCTGCCAGGTAATATCCAATTTAAATTTTCCGCTAATTACTGTGATGTCCTGACGGTTTTTTTTTGTCTCGTTATAACACCATACTTTAACTTCAATCGTATCTTACTTGTTCTATTATCTAAAGCTGGATTTTTACAATTATTTTGTAATTCTTCCCATGAAAACTGACAGTCATCACTATTTTCTCCATCGCAACATTCGTAGATTCATCATGAGAACGACCAATTGTACCCCCAGTGGTGGGCCTCAAGAAGGAACTATAGGAATTATTATGGTACCTAATCTCGGCAATAACTAAATCATATTCGTACTGAATATATGCAGTAACATTTTTTGCTACGTATCAGAACGAGTCCGAGCTATCTTCAGAATTTATTTTTTTATTCAAGTGTAGCAACTTTATGAAATTTATGCCTTAACATTTTGCGCATTTTTCTTCTCAGCGTCTTCATTTCGCTTCATCTCCACGAAATAAGCATTTTTTAAAACAAAAAACAGATTCACTTACGCGTGCTCTAGTACGAGGTGGACTGATTTCAGATGTACTGGGTTGCTCCATCTCATGCTGTTTTTTAACTGCAGCAACAGAATCTTCCGAGTGTACATTTTACGGGGCTGCACGTGAATTGTCACAGATTTCATGTCCTTGAGGTAGTCAGAAAACCCATAATTTCTTTCAACACTTGAATCGATCCAAATCTTCATTCTACGATCAACAATAACTGTTTCATTTTAGTCAAAGGTTTATCACAAACAAAGCAAAATCGCGACTTTTTAAAAATTATTGAACAGCACAAATTGTTTTAACAAATATTATTAACAAGCACATGTATCAATAGCCACGTGTATTCACTGTAAAGGAACGTTCAACACTATAGTAAAAAGTATTTCGTTTATGCCTTCCAGAAAAAAAACAGGTATACGACTGTCGCAACTCGGACAACAATAGAATAGTCGCCAGATGTAGCTCAAGGATATACCGGCCAATGCAATTAGGGACTGAGTTTTTTTATATGTATATTCTCGCAATCATATACGGTCTTACTAATAAAAATCTCTTATACTGGCTTTCATCAGTTGTTTAGTTATTCAATGTATAAGCCTTATGTAGATCATGTATAATTTCCTTACTAATAAACATTGTGCAGGAGCTATATAATAATACAACCGTTACACACAATACGTCACATATTCGTCGCCAGAACATATTACGCGCAGTTTGTAACAGAAAGAAAACGACATCAAGTAGTGATTAATTGTGTAAGAAATGAGTATGGATAAGAATAGAGAGAGATTCCCTAATTGGGGAGGTACGGAAAAAATAAGTGTCTTTTAATTAATATACATTTTCCTTCAAGATATGTCAAACATATCGTAGAATTAGTTTCACAGATAATGTGATGCCATCTAACGTCAAGAATTTCGAACAATTCTTGGAAGCTAATAAAAGTTTTTTCCCATTACTTATGAATTATATGCAGTGTTTTAAGATGCGTTAGAAAACGTTCAAAATAGTAGGAAATGTTACCGACAACAGAATAATGCTTTAAGCGAAAAAAAAATTGCGGTTCGATCGGGAATCAAACCTAGGGCCTCACGGACCGTAGTCAGAAGCTCTAACCACAAGACTATCAAACTATCACGTACATTGGTGCAATAATAGTACCTCTATAATTAAATACATTTTTATATCGGTATGAGTATTATGTATTAATGATGCAAGAACGTTTTGTTAAATTAATATTATCAAGCATTTAAACTACATTCAGGTTAAATCTTGTCTACAGCAACTATTGTAGAACATATTCTTTTGTGAATCAATGTTCAACTTTAAAATATTATTAGGCCTAATCGAGAATGAGTGTAACAAAAGGCATTTTATGATGCCTTTATTTTCCTACCCAGAGCTTTATAAATATTATTTATGTCCTGTGCATCCATCAAACAGTCGTTAAAGTGTGCATTTTGCGTTAAATTTAAGGAAACTTTCATCAATATCATAAGAAAACAATCAGTTGAATTGAAAGTCCGACATTTTGTCTAGTTATACAATCCTTAAACAAGGCTGGAGGCATGTATAACGTTTCCCATGTAAAGTTGTACACCTCTTATACACTGAGCAGCTAATACAGTGTTTATTAGTAAGAATTTTCAACTGTAATGTGTATAAACCTTGTATAAAAGTTATATATGGTTTATTAGTAAGATGGTTAATGTATAATTTGTATGTGTAAGTTATGCAACCAACATTTTTATTATATTAAATATCCCATGATGTGTAGGAGGTTAACTTGCGGTTGAAAAGCGTGCATATTAATGTTTCAAAAGGTGATATCTCAATAATGGTTATTCTTATGAAACAAGTATAAGAACAATTTTTGTAGATAATTGCATGGTCTACAACTCTCTATGATAAAACATACCGTTTAGCTGAAAAATGCAAAAAAAGAAATCCATATTTGCGAACTTTGACCTTGAATGATTTTTGCAGATGTGGGATCGATGAGGACTTTTCACATTTCATTTATAAAGTGTTCCCAACATTCGTACCATTTTTCAGTTCTATGCGAATTTTTGTAAGCCTATCCCTATTTTTTTAGCTAACTTGACCGGGCTATATATCGGTAATAATTTTTATAACATTATATATTATAAGTCCACCGCTGTGGTCTCGAGGTAGCGTTCTGCTTTGCCACGCAGCGGGCCCGGGTTCGATCCCCGGTCGGAGCAGTTTTTCTGGGTGAGGTTTTTATCGGGGTTTGTCCTCACCTGTAAGACAAATGTCAGGAAATCTTTAAGGCCCAAACGGTCCCCGAAATCATATGGCCATCATCATCATCCTTATCATTATCATCATCATCCTTCACCGGTGTGGAAAGCAACCTACAATTCCCTAGTAAAGCTGCAAGCATAGCATGAAAATACTGTGATTGCTGTGAAAGACCTGCCCTCGGGCAGAATTACTATGGATGGATGGATGGACATATTATTCCTCTGCTGTTCAAAAAAGGCATATATTCATCCCCACAGTGTGTACTGTGTAACTCCTCTACCAGTGTCCAGCAATCAAAGGAACAACTAGCAGGAAGGAAGAGCTACTAATTTATTTGCATCACCAAAAAAACTCTGCCTATCCCTGTGTAATTCATATCCCTTACATTATGGTTGATGTTATTCTTCCACCTATTAGTACTCGTATTTCTATTTATAATTCTATTCTATAGTGTTCTGCCATAGGGCAGGTCTTTCACTGCAATCATGGCATTTTCATGCTATGAAAATGCAGCTTTACTTAGGAATTATAGGTGTGATAGCTTCCCGTTGCTTTCCACGCCGGGGATGATAATGATGATGGCCAGATAATGTACGGGGACTATTTGGGCCTCAACGTTTTTGACATTTGTCTTACGGGTGAGGAAAAACCCCGAAAGAACCTCACCCAGGAAGCTTGTCACGACCGGGAATCGAACCGGGGCCCGCTGCATAAGAAGGCAGCACGCTACCTCGAGACCATAGCGGTGGACCTATTTATAATAATAATAATAATAATAATAATAATAATAATAATAATAATAATATTTAAAAATAAAAGATACGTTTTTATCCCACAGAGATCATGGATATAAACTCTCCACACATCCCTTATGTTTTTTTTTCTAATGTCACCAGGTTGTCTTTTATGACATTTCTGGTTTTCTCCCCTGACATTGCCGTAATTGTAACCCACTTCTGAAGCTGGGGCGCCTAGAAGGCGGAGTTACGTTACCCCGATGATATTATGGATGATAAATGATAATGAAGCGCCGGAAGAGTTCTTAACTTAAATTCCAGACCATGTGCAAACCACAGGAATAATTCCCTTTAAGAAAAAAATCCTATGATTTGATCGGAAATCGAACCAGGAACCTCATGAACAGTAGTCAGGAACGCTGACCTCTAGCCCATGAGGCTGGTCGACACACATTCCTTATGTGATATTTATTAATAATTTCTAGTATAATTCGCCTCTCTCAAATCATGATTGATTTTATTTCCCACTATTAGTAACTAACTCAATGACCAATTAAATCCGTAGTTTCATGGCCACGCGGACATAAGCTTTCCATACATCCCTATCATGAGCTAATAATTTCCATCCATCCCCTGTATAATCTAATTTCCTCAAATCATGGTTAATGTTATTCTTCCACCTCATTATTTGCCTACCTACTGGTTGCTTTCCCTATAGTTTTCCTACAAGGTTTCCCATGCCCCTCTTTCATTCTCCATTCGTGCCACATGTCCTGCCCATCGTATTCTACGAGACTTAACTGTTCTTATAATATCTGATTTCCCATAGGATCTTGTAGCTCACTGTTAGTATACTTCAGCATTCACCCGTCTGTTCTCATTTTGCTCCAAAAATTAACCTAAGAACTTTATTCTGAAATACTGGTAATCTTTTCTCGTCGCTTAATATAAGAGTCCATGTTTCGCATCCATTTAATATAACTGGTAGAATAACAGTTATGTATATTTTCAGTTTAACTTTTTTTCGAGACATTGGGACGACATGAGCATAGCATGCATTTCCAGATTCCTATTTGTAATTTTGTTCGTAGATATTTGAATTCAACCACTTCTTCAAAATTTCCCTCAATTGTCGTTAACTGTCCATTTCCATTATATAATGAATTTTTATGTGTGAACGTATATTTAGTTTTATTGATGTTTACTTCCAGTCCCAATTCCTTAGTGTTACTCAATAGCCCTTAGTATCTCCTCGCTACCGCCTAATTATACTACATCGTCAGCATAATCCACCTATTAACAGGCCTAGTGTTAATAGTATTTAAAAACAGGTAAGTTTTATCGCAAATAGTTAATGGATGTAAATCTCCACGTAAATGTTAATTTATACGAAGTTTACGCTTCCACCTTTCTAAAGAATCGTTATGAGATGTCATCTGGGTTCGGTCACTTTTATCACCAGAATAAGTGTCTGGTACTCATTACAGTAAAAACTGACTTCCAGGGCCATGATTTCGCCAGAGGGTTTTGAGCAGATTTAAAAATCCTGACCCTATGGGGACTCGAACTTCCAACCTTCCAGCTTGCCTTAGCCAACTGCGCTGCGGCATTTCCTCAGCTAATATTTTCCAATCATTCCCCGTAAAATTGAAGTCGTTATCCTATCACCTACTATTATTATTATTATTATTATTATTATTATTATTATTATTATTATTATTATTATTATTATTATTATTCAGAAACTCATATATAAAAGAAAAAATGCAGGTACAATATTCAATATTAGATTTTATAAAGAAGAAACAATTAAATTGGTACGGATACATTAGAAGGATGGAAGAAGGAAGACTACCTAAGATAATCATGGATTGGGAACCACAGGGAAGGAAAAAGAAGGCTAGACCAAATATTACGTGGAATCAGGGAATCAATGAAACTAAGAGGGAATGGGAAATAGAAGAAGATATGTGGATGAACAGACAAGAATGGTAAAATGTGTTGAAACAAATGTGTAGTTAACTGTGAACATGGGTACCGGAAAAATGTATATTCATTGTAAAAGCCGGAATAATAAAAAAAATATTATTATTATTATTATTATTATTATTATTATTACATTAAAAATAAAATTTGAGTTTTATCTCATTAGATCATGTATATTATTTAAATGTAAAAATAATTTCAATTTTATGATTTTCCAAAGATGTAATTATATATGTTTGATTACATTCTTATTATATATGTATGCTCGCTGTTTACATTTTAATGATGCTTTGAAATGGTGATTAAGATAAATTGGGTCCTGTCAGTGAAATCTCAACCCACCATTTTGCCTTGATGTGACGAAAACCAGAAAATAAAGCTTCAGATTAGTTGATGCAAATATATATTTATTTATATTTTATGAAACTTAGGTTAATTTTAATTTATCGTAAAGATTCCATCATTTGTTGTTTCCTCCTCTCCATGGTGCGACAGACCTACAAGGCCCTTTGACAAAAAAAAAATGATTTGATGTCCTGTGGACTACTACTTGTATTATAATGGCATTAGAAGATTCTCCGTTATTTTCACGTCTTAGGGCCGGTATCACCAACAGAGGTAACTATATTACGCCAGTTTAAGCTATGTATTATACACGGTGAAAAGTGGTGTAATACAGTTACCTCTGTTGGTGAAATTGACCCTCAATGTGACCTTCAGTGTGTGTCACGTATCTAAAGAAACGTGATATTGAAGTTTGTTTTATGGTATAAATACATAACGAATATAGGCCTTGTATCAGGCTACTGTCTTTCTCATTTGCTAAAGGTCTACTCTACCCCGCCCACAAAATTGTATTAAACTCCGTGTGCATGACGTCACAAAACATATAAGGTTGCGCGACCCTGAAGACTCCCACGCTCGTCTAACTATCGCAACGAAGTTTCGCAAAAATTGCCACATACATGTCAATGAGCAGATAAAACTTATCATTAACTCTATATAAACGCGGAGAATATAGAACCTCTTTCATTTCTATAATACAGTATGTTACAATGAACCCCACTCATCTATGATATTATTGAAAGAGTAGGGAAAAACATTTATGTTATTAAATCTAACTCACTGGCACTATCGAGCCCGTAGGTTCATGGCCGCGCCGACATAAGTTCTCCATACATCCATATCCTGAGCTAATGTTTTCCAATCATTCCCTGTATAATCCACTTCCCTCAAATCATAGTTAATGTTAATCTCCCACCTCATTCTTAATCTACCAACTAGGCGTTTTCCCTCTGGTTTTCCTACAAGAAGCTTCCATGCACCTCTTTCATTCCCCATTCGTGCCACATGCCGTGCCCATCGCAGTCTACGAGACTTAACTGTTCTTATTATATTTGGCTTCCTATAAAGGCCATGTAATTCACTGTTATATAGTTTTCTCCATTCACCTACTATCTGTTCATCTCTCTTTGGTCCAAAAATGTTCCTAAGAACTTTATTCTCAAATACTCGTAATCTCCTTTCCTCCCTTAAAATAAGAGTCCATGTTTCACATTCGTAAATGTAACTGGTAGAATAATAGTTTTATATATTTTCAGTTTAACTTTTTTTGAAAGGAGTTGGGACGTCAAGAATCTCTGTAATGCATAATAGCATGCATTTCCAGAATTGAGCCTATGTTTAATTTCTTTGTGTATCTCATTCCTATTTGTGATTATTGTTCCTTGGTATTTGAATTCAGCCACTTCCTCAAAATTTCCCTAATTTGTGATTAGCTGTCCATTTCCATTATATAATGTATTTCTATGTGTGACCATATATATAGTTTTATTGATATTTACTTCCAGTCGCAATTTCTTAGTGTTACTCAATAGTGTATGCGTGTTGGTCTTTAGTATCTCTTCGCGTTCGCTCAATAGTAATACTTCATCAGCATAAACTAACAGCTTATTAATACCACTGAGTTGTAGGTCTTCTTCGCCCACTAAAGATTTGATAGCATGCTCTAGTACAAAATTAAATAGTAGAGGAGAAGGTGCATCTCCTTGCTTTAACCCATTCTGAATTTCAAAAGTATCCGAAAGCTGTTCGCCTCTTTGTGCCATTTAGTCACATTCGTATAAGTCTAACCAACTTTTTAGCAATTCTGAACTCCAGCAGGATACTATATAACTTCTCCCCCTTAATTGAATCGTATTCCATTTTTGAAGTCTTTTATGTATAGTTGATGTACAGTACCATTATATTCCCATTTCTTTTCTAAAATCTGTCTTATACTACAAATCTAATCTGCTGTAGATCTGTTTCTTCTAAATGCACATTGATGATCTCCTAGAATGTCATCAATACAGGGAGTAAGTCTGCTTACTAATATATTTGTTAGAATTTTGTACGACATTGGAAATAATGAGGTTACATTGTAGTTATTGCAATCAGTTTTATCTCCTTTCTTATAAATTGGTACGATAATTGATTCTTTCCATTCATCTGAAAGAGCATCTTTTTTCCCAAATCATACTAAGCAACCGGCGTATCTTGTCCATCAATTTTTCTCCCCCTGATTTTATTAGTTCTGCTGGGTTCTCATCTGATGCTTTATACATCTTCAATTTTTCTATCACCACTCCAACCACTAATGCACTTGGTTCTGCGATTAGCATTTCTGCTGTCTGTAAATTATCCTCTTCAATACCGCTGTGGTCTCGAGGTAGCGTGCTGCCTTGTCACGCAGCGGGCCCGGGTTCGATCCCCAGTCGGGGCAGTTCTTCTGGATGAGGTTTTTATCGGGGTTTTTCCTCACCTGTAAGACAAATGTCAGGAACACTTTAAGGTCCAAACGGTCCCCGAAATCATATGGTCATCATCACCATCCTTATCATTATCATCATCATCATCATCCTCATCATCATCCTTCACCGGTGTGGAAAGCAACGGGAAGCTACCACACCTACAATTCCCTAGTAAAGCTGCAAGCATAGCATGAAAATGCTATGATTGCAGTGAAGGACCTGCCTTCAGGCAGAATTACTATGGATGGATGGATGTACATTTAATAGCTGATTAAAGTAACTTTTCCATCTATTTAATATACTCCTGGAATCTGCAATCATGCCCCCATTTTCATTCCGAATTATGTTTGTTCTAGCCTGAAACCCTTTCTTCTCTATCCCAATTCCCTGGCATAATTCTATAATGTTTCTGTTTTTTTGCATTCATTTCAAGATCATTAATCTTCTCTCTCAATTATTCCCCCTTTTTACTCTTTAATAACCTGATGGTTTCCAGTCTAATACTATCCAATTGCTCTAAATTTACCTCATTTGGCTCGTGTAACCACTTCATTTTTGCTAGCTTTCTTTTCTTTACAATGTCGGCACATTCCTCATCAAACCATTTCTTGTTTTGCTTCTTTTTTTAAATAACCAATGCTCTCTTATGCTGACAATTTGATAGCATCTCTTATAGCCTCCCTTCTTTACTTATGCAGCGTCTTCAATCGTATGCCACTTGTCATTGAAGATCCAGTACTCAAATCTATTAGCAATTATGATTTGTGTTCTATGCCGCATTATCTAATTTTTTCAAGTTTTTTAAATCAAATTTTTCAGGGATCATTTTAGCGTTTGTTCCT